>JBCNJP010000003.1:28028470-28054827 GCA_039602395.1 Deinandra increscens subsp. villosa
GTTGGGGACCACTACAATTCATGGGAGGGGGGTATATGTAAATATAACTAGTGGCTTAAAATGGTTCTCAAAAGTTCTCTCAACCAATTAGTTCTCAAATGATCCTCTCCCTATATATATATATATATATATATATATATATATATATATATATGGTTTAGGTTCAGCTAAAAAAATCATTTCACCTAAAAAGGCTAGGAAGCAACCACGTGCTGACATGTGTACATAACACACTAACACAATGCATAAAAAGTATAATATGCTGACACACTAACACACTGGATACAATGTGTTAGTGTGTTATTGTCCACGTGTCAGCATGTGATTGCTTCCTAGCCTTCTTAGGTGAAAGTGTTTTTTTAGAATAACTTTACCCTATATATATAGAATTATATATATCTAGTGTTTGCGTGTCGGTGATTAAATCTTCTTCTTTAATTTGTCATTTGGTTTTTCGCGTTTTATTTTAATATATATATTTGGATACTAGTGGGGTACCCGCGCGTTGCGGCGGGCGACAGTTTATAGAGTGTTATATGTCTTTTGTTTACGTGTGACAACGTGAATTTACAACGCGATATTCGTTTATGTTAGCATGATACAGCGCTGTGACAATTTAAATGGCTCAAATATGAGCATCGACTGCGGTTAATGCATCATAGTCGGGGTCACCAAGGCAAGGAAGATAGCGATGCCGAGCAAAAGCACCGGTGGTTCAGTACATCTTGCAAATGAACCCTTTTTAGAGAGAGAGAGAGAGAGTGAGAGAGAGAGCAGAGAAAAGCTTTTAGAGAGAGAAAACAAATCGCATATAGAAAAGAAAGTGTGTGCATTCGCATTTGTTTTAAAAGGAATAGTGTATGGATTATATGTGTATTTACCAACTGACCACCGACATTTTACCAAACTCTACCAAACATGAAAAATGCGAACTTTTCAATGAAATCAATATTTTCAAAACATGTTTATAAAAAGTATAAAATGTAAGTTATGGCTTATGGTGATATGAACAATCACAGTAGTTTCCAACTTCCTAGATCCACGTTAACGGCAACTACTTCGACTATAGCTTCTTAGGGCATTTACTTGTTTTGTATACTCGCGGTGCTACGACAACAATTTACAACTTGTATTTGTTCCCGTGTTTGAAAGAAAATGGTTGTATTTCGCTTACTTTACTTATATAAATCATTAAAGTCCATCTATCATTAGATAAGTTTATCATTCGTCTCGTGATATACAGTACTGTATAACTGTTAGTTTCTTTATTCGTAGCATCGATGTAGACTATTTATGTAATGAGCCTTACAGATCTCAGTTATTATCATAGCTTTGCTGACCTCGTCTAAATTTTAGTTTCACTATTATAGAACAGTTCAACCGGCCGTCCTCGTCTAAATTTAAGACCTCTTGGTCAACACACATGATTGGACTCATTTACCACATTTTCCAAGTTTTTCATTTTCTAAGAGGATCATGAATATAGACCCGTTGGATTGGCTATGATGTGGCAAGTGGAGCCGAAATTTGTAAGTCCCCAGTCAGAAATATTTTTTTTTATACATATTAGTTAACTTTAGACTTTTCGGGTATAAAGCCTTTTAAAAGTATGAATTAAGGTGTTTTGTCATTAGTTTAGACGTTGCAAAATAACATCGGTGATGTATTTTCTTATACAACAAAGTTTTAGTTTTAGAAGTTCAATGTTAGTCACAATCCCACGATTAAGAACCGATCATTTCTTATCGTTCACAACGACATGCTGAAGATGGGGATATAAACTTCAGACGGGCCCTCCCTGAAATATAAACTTCAGACGGACCCTCCCTGAAATGGTTATATCATAAACTGCAACATATTATAAAAAAAAAATATTTGTTAAAGAGGAAGACAAATATTTCAACTTACAGACAATGTCGAAGCACCCAACACCAAGAATGTGGAATTTTGAGTAAACCTAGAAAGTATGTTCGATATTCCGACATTGTAATCTAAAAGCCTAAACCACTATAACACACCGAAACTACGAATATAAATCTAGCACGACATGCAGCAGCTAAAACTAACAACACCTAAAGAAACTATGAATAGACATATATTTCAAATAAAGAGAGTATATTTTGACCTTAATAGGTTTCAACCAACTTGATGAGCAGCAAGAGTTTGTGTGCCCATTGATGTAGTATAAGTAAAGAATAGAATCCAATCTAAAATATCCGACCTTTTACATACATGGCGATCTACATATCCATTATTGGACTCTTCACGTTCATCGGAGCAGAGGCAGAATATGACACAATATGGTACACCTTGACAAAAGAAAATATAATAACTAATATACCCATGAATAGAGCTGCTGGTACACTTCCACAATATGGTATAATCCAAAAACATTTTTTTCATCTATAATGCTCACAACATGTCCATAATATTTATGTCTATTTGATTCAGCAGAATGTTGCTTCTGCTGGTAAATGTGTTTAACTTGATCCAACGTACTAATTGACTATGAAAATAATAAGTCATCTACAGTTTCTGCAAGATACAATCGCAACTGCTAACTATATCCTGATTTGATTGCAGTACATACCTCAATATCCCAAATTTTAATCACTACATCTTCACCAGCACTAATGATTGTCCTGCTTAAAGTTACCCCATACATCTCTATTTATTCTTCCTTGAGGTCTCTTTAGGATACATATCCACCAGTCTCTACAATACGTCACTCATCATATTAAGAACTATAAAGAATCGATTCAAAACTCACATAACATAAATCTCATAGTCATCGAGATCAACAGGGATTCGTTTTACGTGTATAGTAGAAGGCTGGCTCATAAATGGATCGATAGTGATTATACAAAGCTTGTTACCAAGAGAAAAGTTAACAGCTCTAACAGGTGAATCCATATTAAAAGTAAAATGCTACATTCAGGTTTGATGATCCCATACCTTAGCAGACATATCGGCACTCCCTATAATCAATCGTGTTGAATCCCCTGCAGAAAAGTAGCAGTTAACCACATATCAATACATACTACTCAAATTAGATCATATCGGATTTCATGTGCCAGCTCATCATACGATGTGCAATCTTCTGCTTCTTTTTTTGAATTTCTATTAACTGAAAATCCAGAGTAATGTCATCAGCATTAACATTCACCTCTTTTTCTGCAAAAACATCGGGACTTGCTATATTCAAGAATGTAGGACTTGCAAAAAAATTAGGACTATCGACTTTACCTGTGAGAAATAAAAACAAATCAAATCAAAAGGCAATAGAAAAACACGAAGAGATGCAAACAAAGAATCC
Source organism: Deinandra increscens subsp. villosa (assembly GCA_039602395.1). Classification (NCBI taxonomy): domain Eukaryota; kingdom Viridiplantae; phylum Streptophyta; class Magnoliopsida; order Asterales; family Asteraceae; genus Deinandra; species Deinandra increscens. The sequence continues at coordinate 28,031,787 of JBCNJP010000003.1, forward strand.
ATCCGACTATCGACACGAACACATAAACCTCGCACATATCAGACAATATAATACGATCATAGGGAGGGTGGTGTAACGATTTGTCATTCCTTTTTTGGTGTTATTATAGTAGAGACATCAAGTCCTAAAAGGTTAACTAATGTAGTCCTCTATTATCACATATAGAGCCTCTAATATTTCTCATAAAATCTTTTACATTTTTGAATGTGTATGAAAACAAAACATCAAAAAGCCTTAACCTTCAAAAAGCCTTGACATGGGACCTGCAAAAATATCAGTTACTGAATATTAGGGGATGTATTGTCCACATCCACCCCTAGGTCTCTTAAAATCATCATAGACATGCTATAGCAACATCATAACACAAACTAACCAAAAGAACTCACCTTAACTATCTAAAATTTTAAAAGAACCAAAAAGCAAGGGCAACAAGTTATTGGTTTCAACCTGCAACTACTACAATCCCTATTATGATGATTAAAACTAAAGGGTATTCTAGTCTTAGTTTTAAAAGAAGCTCAACAAATTGCAGACTCTATAAGATGTCATATAGAGTGAACATTTCTAGCACTGATATATGTCATATTTTCTTTGAAATAATCGAGCAAATTGCCATAAGTGGAGTAAATGAATGGAACACTACACATGAGCTAAATACCTAAAGAAGTGCAAATTCAAAGGACAAGAAACATGTTACCAATAAGTTCATATGTTTTGTGTAGTCTATATATGTCACCCAAATGCACAAAAGTGATAAGAAGTGCATGTGCAACTTAAACCCAACCAAATTTGCAACTATAATCTCGACTGGGAATGCCACGGATCAATGATTACCTTCACCGCACTCTAGGCCTTCATTTTTACATAAATTTCCAAATTTGATGTCGATTTCAGACCTTTCTACCTCTAACTAAGCAGTGCTCACTCTATAACCAAACCTATGATACTAAAAAAAACATCAAATGTTTCTCAAAATGATGTTTTAAAGCATCAATTCTGAGAATGAAGTTAATTTGTACCAAAATAATTTAAAAAAAGATAGATTTTTATAAACTTGAAGCACTCATGCTCTTGCCTGTAGGTGGGAAAGGAAACAATTCTACATCAGAAACTAACAACAATTTATTTAGCCAAATGCTTGTCTTTGAGTTGTTAACCCAAAGTTCATACATCTGATTTTGAGGAGTGAAGAAGTAGAAACCTATGTTCTCGATGTCTCTTTGGACGTTACGTGCAAAAGATTTTTTTGTTTTGCTTTTATGAGTGAATATGTCATAGAAAGGAGAATGGAAGTATTATACCAATACTTGAACTTAAAACAAATTGGTAAAAGTAAACATTCACTGAATACAAACATCCTGAGGTCAGACCTTCCATACATATATATAAACACTTTAAGGAAAAGCTAATACCTTCACACGACCCGTTGCCCGAACAACTATATTCACCCCTCTCTTCAATTCCACAGTTTGATGAGAAATAGATACAGGTCCTTAACTAAGAAAATTAACACATATGAACAAAAACATGAATGAGGATACAAATGATCAAAGGGAAGAAAATGGTAAATAACCTTTTGGGTGTGATTAATGATGTCGATCTCTTTCCAACCTATACATAAATGACAAAAACATACAGAGTATTAGTATTACACTGAAGGCTTTTTAAATTTCAAATATTTAGCCTACCTTTGAACCTTCACAATTAGCTTTAGGATTAGAAGCAAATAAATAAATACTATACACATCAAAGACGAATATAAACTTACAGTGTTATTATCGCAGCCACCTGCATCCCCTGTAACTCCTCCATAGCCAAATCAAAATGCAGATGTGGCCTGAAACTCCTCCATAGCCACCTGCTGCGCCGAAGAATGAGAAGGAATATGAAGGAAGCTTACAGGTATGAAGAACAACGTTTATACCTCAAATTGCAAGCCGGAGATAGTGGAGGAAGAAGAAAACAAAATTGCAATTAGACCAAAGCATCAGAATTTGTCTAGGGTTTACCTTAAATCAGCCTCTGGATCATTTTTTGTAGTAATTGTTTCTTGAGAATGCCAGATGGAGATGCAAATCTAAAGAGTTTATGGGTGGTGAACAATTTGAATTGAGTATGAAACTATTAAGAAAGATTGCGTGAATCGATGGAGCGGAGATGTGATGTCCAATCGAAGGAAATTTGATGACGAAAATACCATCATGACCAATATGTATTATATAGTAGTATAGATATTTACGCTTTCGCACTCTGATTTAATTAAGGTAATTAAGTAAATAAATATAATTGTATCCGGTAATACAATTAGTAAAATGGGTTTTAATTAAAAATTAAAATTACTACCCCTGACCCGAATACCACTGGCAAAACCCAACAATGGTATCAGAGCCTTGATCACCAAACACAAATCTAGACCGGTCGTGTTTTTAAACCGGTGAATTCACATACTGGGGTAAACAACCCGAAAGGTGTGAGTTAAAATTGTAATTAATTTTATTAATTATATATATAATTTCATAAATATACTTTGGTCGATTTAGACCCACCAAAATAATGCAATCATTATTGTTAAATTGTTTTTATTTAATTACGTGTATTCGGCCCGACCCAATTTATTGATATTGCGTGGATTAATTGTTTTATTTTGTATTTGGTTTTGGCCCATGTTTTGGCCCAATTGTAATGGATTAGGGTTTTCGGTTGCCCATTATTTTTGGGTTTAAAGTTATAATAGATAGATTTAAATTTGTTTATTAATTTTAATGTATTTCTATTTTGAGAACTTTCCTGAAATAGCAAGTTTCCAATTTTGGCAAGTCTTTGATTCGGACGTGTTCCTAAATTTGACAACTTTTCTGATTTAGTAACTTTTCAGTTTTGGCAAGTCCTATTTCAGTTCGGGTTTCCATTTTCGGAACTTTCCCAATTTAGCAAGTTTTCAATTTTAGAAAGTTTGTTGATTTGGCTCGTGTTTCCAAATTTGGAAATGGTACTAGTTTTGACAGTTTCCCGATTTAGCGAGTTTCTAATTTTGGAAAGTTTCCAATCTTAGAAAGTTTGCTATTTTGGTCCGTGCTTTGAAATTCGGAAGCTTTCCAGTTTTGACAGTTTCCTGATTTGGTGGGTTTCCAGAACTGGTAACTTCCCAAATTTGGCACTTTCCAAATCTAGTAGGTTTCCATATAAGGAAACTTTCAAATTTGGTAGGTCTCCCAAATGAAAGTTTCTCATCCCGAAGAACAGAAGACCAATCAAGTTTAAGAAGAATCTTGAAACCAGTGGGAGCTGAGGAAGACAACTGGATGCCGATCTTTCATCCATGTGTGTTGTTATGTCCCTAGACCTTATTCGGTGTTGTTAAGAGGCTCTAGCAAAAAGCCTAACAAGGCCGAATACATGTACATATTGTGTTTGTGTTACTTACCTTATTTAACCAACTAAAAGACATTATAGTTGTTTTAAAATGAGTTAAAAAGGATTTAACAATCGAAAGATATATGAGTTTTTAAATAAGGTATTTTTAACTCAATAAATATATTTAACCAATTAAAGAGTTTCTTTTTTTCTTTCCGGAATTTATGAAATTTATAATCTCTAAAAGGCATGTTTGCTTTATTTGGTTATGTATGCTTCACGAAAACATAGTTATTTAATTAGGTTATCTAATTTGACTGTCCCGAGAGATGATAGGGTTTACGATAAATAATCACCAACTAAAAGCTGATTAAATAACCTTATTTGGTAAGTCTAAAACAAATAGTTTATGCCAATCCTAAATCCAGTCATACTTGGAACATATTTTGACTGAAACGTCAGTGTTGGAGTCTCAACAGCGCACTTCGCGCATAGGGTATCTTCCAAGGTGGAGGTATTGGAGTCTTCAACACCGTACCTTACACAATGAAAATTTAGGAAAATTATTGCTTTCTTTACACGCACTCGTAGTGTTGGAGTCTTCAACACCACACTATTAGTGTTTGTAATTAAAGTGGGCATAAATGAGGCTAAACGTATCGCATAAAACATTCGATGTTATTGTGGCCTCATAAACGGGAATTGTGACTGGTCCTCACAAATGACAATCGTTGTTTGTCTATTTATTTGATTACTATTGATGTGCATACTACAGCTGCCTATAGTAAATTTTGTTAAATGGAATCGTATCCTTTATTCAGTTAGTACTTACCATAATTGAATTTAAGCTAAACATCGAAAATACTAAATAAATTGTCTTAATGTTTCAGAAGGCCAACAACAACGAAAATAATGCACGTACAGACACCTTCCAACTTAAGTCTATATTGAGAAGGAGAAACTTAATAACAGCAACTTCCTTGACTGGTTCCGCAATCTCAAGATTATGCTCAAGATGGCCAACAAGCTCCATATTTTGCATGCTATGGTGCCCGCACAGCCTGCAAATAACATTGCAGCTGTACGTGTAGCGCATGACCGCCTGGTAAGGGATGCTACCCAAGTATCTTGCCTGATGTTGGCCACTATGTCTCTAGAAGTCCAGAAGAACATGGAGGACTTGAGTGTTTTCCAGATGATTGGACAGCTGAAGGGCATGTTTGAGACACAAGCCCGTCAGGAGCAATATGAAGTTGTTACTCAACCCATATCATGTAAGATGGCTGAAGGCGCTCCTGTTAGCCCTCATGTGGTCAAGATGAAGTCTTACATTGACCGCTTAGAGAAGCTCCAGTAAGCCATTCCAGAGGAATTGGCTACCGACCTGATTTTTCAATCTCTTTCCAGTTCGTTCACTCAATTTAGGGTAAACTATAATATGAACAACTTGGTGAAGACAGTGTTAGAGCTTCATGGGATGTTGAAATCAGCTGAGATCAACATTGTCTCTAATAAGACCTCTACGGTCTTAGCGGTCAAGTGAACTGGTGTTAAGAAGCCCGATCGTAAGAGGAAGCTGTTGATACATTGTTCTAGATCGTCATGTGAAGTATCGAATACAAGACGAAAAATACAAGATTGCTGAGGTCCGAACTCAGGCCGAACCAGGAGTTCGGACAGGGCCGAACAGGTCCGAACCTGAGGTTCGGACCAGCGGGTTTTAGCAACTATGTTGGGAATCGAGATACCGAGCCAACAAGATTTGGATAGATGTGATAATACTCAACGGCCACTTAACGTCTACCGTCCCGACAACACGGTGAAGAACATGACAACTCAAGACACAAGACTCAACTAAAGAAGATGGCTCTAGTGAATATTATTTATTGTTTAAATATTGTCACTAGTTGGTAGTTTTACTATTATGCCCTTAGTGAGTTTGTAGTATATATAGTAAGTCTTTCTCATGTGAAAGACTTGATGATGTATGAGTGCTTGAGAGAGAGTTAGTCATGATTCCTTGAAGCTTGTCAAGGGTTCTTGAACTTACCTAGTAAGCTCAAGAAACCCGGGAATGCGTGGGGTAGGTAATATAATCATTCGGTTATTGTTTATCATTTGATTATCTTTTGTTATCTATCTTTCATGTTGTTTATCGTCGATCTATCTTGCTATTCATATCCATGTTTCTACTAGCTTTGTTCTTCATCATCATCACACCTCAAACACCATAAACTCTATATCTTGGTGTTCATTTGTTTTCTACAAAAACGAGTTACACAAAGACTCGATCCGCTTCCGCAACCAAGGTAATTGGTCACCACCTCGGTTTTTTAATTGGTATCAGAGCCACGGTCGAGATAATGCAACCTCACGGTTGATATCTCAACTTTGTGTTCATATGTTTGTTTTTGTAAACAAATGGAGATGTTTATACTTTTTGAAAGGTTTTTGAAGTTCTCCTCCATATTTATTCAAAACCTTATTTTCTGCTGCATTTTCAAAAATTTATTTGGGTTTCGTGTTTAAATCCTCCAAACACAAATGGGTCTATGATTCTTCATTGTTATCGAAACCCCACCCAAAATTGATTAAATTGCTACTGTTCCAGTGTGTCATATAGTGTGTTTATCACCAAATACGTATCCATATATTTTTTTATGCAAATTAATTGAAAATTTCAAGAATGGTTGATTTAAGAGAAACACACTACATCCCTTTATCCTATGCTTTTGTGTCAGTTGACTTTGTGGTTTGTGGGTTCCTATAAAATTTCTTTACCTGCAAAAGATGTTTTCTTCATTTAGTCCCATCAAACAGAAAACATTTGTTTTTGTTTATATGGATGAGACGTATGATTACATGAACCATGTATAAAGAAAAAGAATACATGTCAAGTCACCATCACACAGTCTCTCTTCCCAAGTGTACTGTACACCGTTTTCTTTTTCGTTCCATGTACCATTTCTACCCTCACATCGTGTATCCCGTTACACCCTCTCTCATCTACACATCCAATGGACCGTGATTTTCTCTCTCTTCGAAAAACATCATGAGAGAAACCAAAATCATGAGAGTTGCAAGTTGGTAATTGAAGTACACCGATCTTTGGAGCTCAGATGAACTCGAGACTGCAGCTCGTTCGTTCATATGTTCGTGAATGACCAAGAGTTTCAAACGGTGATGAAGACGGATTGATGATGATGTCTGTTCAAACTTTGTTCTGGGATTACGAAGGTGACGACAGTAACATGGCAACACTTCTGGGTTCATGAAGATGATATTAGGGTTTGGCAAGAACAAAGGTTACGGTGGTAACATATTCGAAATCTGAGTTAACTGTGATTGTTCAGACTGTCAATGTTCACAGGTTCGACATTAGGGTTCTGCAAGGATAAAAGGTTGATGATGGTTACAGTTGAAGACGATGATGCCAACGGACCACTGGGGTTTCATATATGTTGCATGTATCGGAAAAGGAAAAGAGAACCAGACTGTTACTGCTGTTTGCGTGTGTCGGAGAAGATGGCAGAAAAGCTACGAGTAGGGTTTTCTCTCTCTCCTGTTTCCGCTTCATCGTTCAACCGGAAAAACCACATCAACCGGAAAAACGAAGTTCAAGCGGAATTTTGGTTGTTCAACCGGAAACCAACCTTCAACCGGAAATCAGGTCCGCTTCAACTTTCAAGCGGAAATTGACTTCAACCGGAAAAATGGAGTTCAAACGGAACTCTCAAAGTTCGACCGGAATTGTGTTCAAGCGGAGAGTTCGACCGGAAACTTCAACCGGTTCCCGTCTCTGCTCGTCAACAGGTCACCGGAGTTCTTTCCTGTTCACTTCCGGTCACCGAGCTTACCTCTTCTCAGCCTCGACTAGCCTGAAGACGCCATTAGAGCTACCGGTATTCAGCTCCGTTCACGTCTGATCGCCGGAAAAATGTACATGTTCAGGTCAGTTGTTTCGGTACGAGATAAATTGATTGGGTTGCTATGGTTTGATGGAGATGAAGTCTCGGTTCCGACAACCTATGATCGGATGCTACAGGTCATAGAATTGATGAACTATTGTTGAATTTTGTCGACTCTGATATAGGTTTATGCTTATGCTCGAGATTTCGGTTACGGGTTCGGTTCGGGTTATTTATCTCTGTTGTCAACCCACGACCATAACAACAATTTGAAGACACAATTTTGTAGTAACCTCATCAGGTACATCAAAACTATACTCCTATATCAGATTACTTCGATAAATAGCAGACGTGTTATGAGGTAACATTTGATTATAAGAGTTGTGCACAAGTTTGATATGATAAGATTATTTGCTACTGTTGGATTTCAAGAATTTGTTGATGAAATGGTTGCTCTATGGGTTTTGATCACAACAGAAGATGCTTATTTATTTTGCTTGGTTGCAAAAGTCTAGGGGGAGAAGATGTGATGAATATTATGAGACTTTTTGCAATGATTTGAGCAAAAGAAAGCAACGTGATTTTTAATCTTTGAAGAGTCCTCAAGCCGTAACAGTTGCGACATTGCCATTATGGTAAAAATCGAGGCAAGATTATTAGCACACAAAGAAAAGTGGTTTATCTTCGTGCAACGCATTGGTTTGGTATTCGGCCAAGTATTTCAAGTTGGTTGAATTGTGGATTTAATTCTCGAGTTTTTCATAGATCCTTTATCATTGTTTACTTTCAACAATATTGGTACCTTGAGTTATGACTTAGTCCTCAAGTAGCTTGCTATTGTGTTGAAGTTTGTAAACACCCTATGCATATACAGCCTATGGTTTGGGGCTAGAAGAATGTTTATTGTAGGGGGAGCTTCACAAAGGAGAATTGAAGAACAAAAGACTTGAAACTACATGAAGATTTTCTTGAAGACAAGTTGCAAGAATACAAAGAACCAATGTCATAAGTGTTGAGTATACCATCTACCAAATAGGGGGAGATTGTTGGGAATCGAGATACCGAGCCAACAAGATTTGGATAGATGTGATTAATACTCAACGGCCACTTAACGTCTACCGTCCCGACAACACGGTGAAGAACATGACAACTCAAGACACAAGACTCAACTAAAGAAGATGGCTCTAGTGAATATTATTTATTGTTTAAATATTGTCACTAGTTGGTAGTTTTACTATTATGCCCTTAGTGAGTTTTGTAGTATATATAGTAAGTCTTTCTCATGTGAAAGACTTGATGATGTATGAGTGCTATGAGAGAGAGTTAGTCATGGTTCCTTGAAGCTTGTCAAGGGTTCTTGAACTTACCTAGTAAGCTCAAGAAACCCGGGAATGCGTGGGGTAGGTAATGTAATCATCCGGTTATTGTTAATCATTTGATTATCTTTTGTTATCTATCTTTCATGTTGTTTATCGTCGATCTATCTTGCTATTCATATCCATGTTTCTACTAGCTTTGTTCTTCATCATCATCACATCTCAAACACCATAAACTCTATATCTTGGTGTTCATTTGTTTTCTACAAAAACGAGTTACACAAAGACTCGATCCGCTTCCGCAACCAAGGTAATTGGTCACCACCTCGGTTTTTTAAACTATAAATAGTAGTCTTGTAATAGAATTCAGTGGCTTCCACATGATATCTTTTCTGTGTACTCTGTGGTTCTCTCAGTGGTTAATACAAGTCTTTTGTATTTACTCTTTGTGTTCCAACTCATATTACATTGATTTCATAACAATAAAGTAGACGATCCACACGCTCAAGCAATTTCAAGTGGTATCAGAGCAGTTGGTTTGTTCTACTGGTCGGAAATCTCTGTTTTTCGTTGCTTTGACTCAAATTCACGTTTTTGCAAAAATGTCATTCATTTTTGAGTTCGTTTGATCTTCTCAAGTGTGCTTCACGTCAAAAATTCATTCCTAATTCGTTTCTATCGAGTTTGCTTGAATTTCTATTAAAAATTCCAGCCAAAACACTGAAAATCGAGAAAATGGTGTCAAGTGAGCTTGGTCTCATCTGAGGTTCGGACAACTTCGGAGTAACCGCTCCGAACTCAAGGTTCGGATGGCGTTCGGGCATTTCCTTAGTTTAGTGAGAGTTCGGGGCTTGTTCGGTAACAGTTCGGACAGAGTTCGACACTAGATTGGTCCAAGTTGGTTTGACTATTCCGAAAGTAAGGTTCGGAGGGAGTTCGGTCAAGTCTAAGTTCGGGCAAAGTTCGGAAGTGGTTCGGACGAGGTTCAGATCAAGTTCGGACAAACAGTATTCAAGATATTGAGTGTTTTACGAAAACTGACGTAACTTGAGAATCGTAAAGAGTTACGGGAGCTAATACTAGTCAAAACGTTCGTGTCGGAGAGATCTATACTTTTCCTGCCTAACAGCTAGTACCCACCCAGTTTAAACCCCAAAATCTGCTTGGAAGACCTTCGTTTTTTAGTCTGAAGTTTTTGGAGTGTTAATTTTCGGCTTTGGTAAAGAGTGGATTCAAGCATATTGAATTGATTTTTCATAAATTGTTTGAAAATGAGTGCATCACAAGCTAGTCTTATGTTACCTACATTGATGAAATGCGAAGATTATCATGAATGGAAAATTGATTTTGAAATTTACATCAACAAACATTTCAAAGAGTTTTAGGAGATAATTGATAAGCAATTCAAATGGCCTACTGATACAAGAGGAGATGTAATACTTCCTCGACATCTATCTTTAGAACAAAGGGATTATACAAATAATGAAACTAAAGCCAGAGACATTATTGAAAATGCTCTCTCAAAAGAGTTATTTCTTGAACACACAGTGGGTCATACTGCTAAGGATATATGGACTGATTTGCTAGATAAAGGTGAGATATATGCAAATGTTAAGACTATGAAGGATGTCTCAAATTCTTCTTATTCAAAATCATATGATTCAGCATCTAGTGGTTTAGGATCTGAAAGTAATGATTTGTCAGACAAAAAGGATTGTGATATAGTTTTCAAGACTGAACAAATTGAGGGTTGTGTCAATGATTCTGATTCCATTTCTGAAACAAGTTCTGATGTTATATATGACAAAGGGGATGAAAGTGACATAGAAGAAATTCAGAATGGAAATTTGTTCGTATGTTCAAAGTGTGCAGAACTCGTTAAGATTTATAAGACTTTGATGAAAGAAAAGAAAGTTTTGGCCAAAGAATGTGAAAAAAGCTAAAGCAGAAGCTAAAGATGTTGCTGCCGATTTTGAAGCATTATTCAAGAAGAGTTATCCGGTTCTACAAAATTAAGAAAAGGCTAATGCTCTTACTGTTGAAGCTGCTGCTACTATTGAAAAGCTTCAAAACAAGATTTCTATGCTTCAAGTTGAAAATGTTCTTTATCGTGATAAGAATGAAGTTTTGACTAAAGATGTTGATATTTACAAGAAGAAAAGAGAAAGTGTTGAAGAATTGTTTGCTGAATGTCACATTCGTAAAGTGCAAACATATGAATATGATGAGCTCAATTTCAAGTTTATCAAGTTACAAAAAGAGGTGTTTGATGCTCAATAGAAAATTAATGAGTTAAAATTGGAAATTTTGGAGTTAAAAAGGCAAGTAAAGAATTGCAATTTGTCACCGACGTTGCTGCATTTCTTATACAAGCAGGATAAAAGTGAGGAGAATGCTAAGGGAGACGATATTCACATGATTCCTCAACTAGTGGATTTGATTAAGGTAACATCTGCTCCGCTTGATCTTAAAGATGAAATGTATGATTACTCAAAGTTTGTCATTCAATCAGAGAAGAAGAAATCAAAGTCTGAGAAAAAGCACAAGCCATTGGGTGATGCTCCGAAGTTTAATTCAAAGTCTACATTTTTGGAAAATGAATAGATTTTTGATAAATTTGCTTCTAGGACTTTTCCTACCATTGAAGAAGAAAAAGCTTTGATTCAGAAGAACAAGTTGAAGGATATTAAAGCTAAAATTACTAGAGAAGCTAAAGGGAGAGATGCTTCTGGTTCTCCGTCTGGATCTACAAAGGGTTCTGGAATCAAGCATAAAGGTTTGGGTTATGAAGTCAAGGATGTTTTAGTGCAACAGACAACAAAGAAACCGAAGAAAGTTGTTGTTCAGCATGTTCATCGACTTCATCAACAATAAAAGAAACAATCTATTCAGACCCAGCACGAGCAAGCTCATCAGAAGAAACCAAATGTTTCTACATCAAGAAATGGTCATTATCATTCTGGAGGTTCTTTAAGTGGTTCTTATTATATACCCCCAAGAGCATCTCCTAGGTATGACTCCTCTGATAATTTCTTTAATTCATTTACTTCTGATCATTTTTTTGGTTACTATGATTCTCCTGCTGTGAATCATAGTTGGAAACCAAAGAATTTTGTCAAATTTTCACCAAAGCTTCGTGAAAGAATTTGCTCTACATGCCGTCGACCTAGACATATATGGCTGCAAATTGCCTAACGACTACATATGTTCACCATAATGCAAAATATGTGGATCAAAATGGTAAAATTTTTGATGAACCATGGTTACCGCACTCTAAAACAACTAGTAAGTAGTCTTCGTTAAAGACGCCGGTTGAAACATTTTCAGGTTCTGATCAAAAATTAAAATCTTCAATGCAATGTAAACCGAAAGTTGTTTCCAGGGCCAACAGCGACTATGTGGAAGACACCGGGCGACTCAATGTTGTTAAATCGGGTCGATCCCAAAGCATCTAATGTTTTATTTGGTGTCGACAGGTATTCAGGAAGACCTTTCGGTAGTTGGAAAATTATTGATGGTGGAATATCTGTGCTAACTTAAATTGTATTTCAAAATCATTTTTGTTTTCAACAAGTTTTACTGCTGGTATTCGTGTTGGTTGATCAATTTTTTTTATTTGTTTTTCACTCCGTCTCGTTCTGGGGGGAGTTTGTTTTAGCAAAAATCCAAAAATAGTGTGCTGTTTTTCAAATGTTAAAAATGAAAATCTATAAATAGAGTTGTCATTTTTATGGGGAGAAATTTGAAAAAGACAAAAACATTAAAAAATGCAAAAATCCAAAAACATGGAAAAATGAGAAATTATATCCGACATGATTGGGAAATGATGGTACATTGGCTTACATCGTCTAATTCATGGATAAAGTAGATGAAAAAGCCATAAGACCATTTGACCGATGTGTAAGGTAGGCTCGGCAAATCCGAAAGTATACGAATGTGATATACACTAAATCTGATGCTTGACCTAGTGGACAACATCTTGATGCGTATCTCATGATATATCAAGAAAAAGATATGTGAAAATAAAATGAGAAGTCACTGTGTATACATGTGTTCATTTTACAAAGATTTAAACTTGTTTGATTTTCTTTATTTTGTCAAACGATCAGACTTTCTCTGCGTCCTCACAAGGCCGACCTGATTGTTGTTCGTTTGACGTTCTGCTTTATTTACTTTGGTGTTTCGTATAACTCATCGGACTTTCTCTGAGTGTCCACAAGACCGACCTGATTGTTGTTGAGTTATACAATTTCAACTTGTTTTATTTTCTTATTTTGTTAAATCCGAGGCCTTATCTGCGTATCGAAAGATCGACCTTAAGGTAGACGATTTAACATTCTTATTTCTTTTTACATGAAACACAGTTGATTATATCATGGTTACAATCTTTATGTGATTAAAATCGCAAATGAAATCACAAAGTGTGATAAGCAAAAACATATATGAGTATGTCTGATAGTGTGGGGTACACTGGTCAATACAAAACTTATGAATACTTTAACATATCCAGATGTTATGAGTATGATTGCGCCAGAGTTTAAAGTTGGACAAATTATATCTACAATCGGCATGGCTTATGTGCTTCAATAATCGAAATTGAAGTGTAGTTCAGTATGTTATGACCAATATGATCCCAAGTTGTGATCTTTCTCGCAAAAGACAAAAATAGTGTCTGATTCTGTAATGCATTTACTTTTCTTATCAGAAAATACCAAAAAGATTTTAGGTGTGTTTTGATATAAAGTTTCTAAAAGCCAAAAAGATTTTGTTTCTGATTTGTTTTCGATTGATCAACACGACATACAAAATTAATTTTCAAAATCAAAATATCTTGGAGTCTCGAAGAGACGTTTTGTTCCAAGATTATTTATGTTGGCAGGTTTTTCTAAGTGGAAAGAGAATATCACAACTTCAAGTCTTCTGAAGATTGTTGATAAAGAGATTACACACCATGCAATATCAAGTATTCAAGATTGAACTCATCATCAAGATCGAGGAAGTGTTTGATTGAAGATACAAGATAAAAGTTTTAATAGAGGAGATGATACTGCACATGCCGAGGGGGAGTTTGTTGATACATGGTTCTAGATCGTCATGTGAAGTATCGAATACAAGAGGAAACATACAAGATTGCTGAGGTCCGAACTCAGGCCGAACCTGGAATTCGGACAGGGCCGAACAGGTCCGAACCTGAGGTTCGGACCAGCAGGTTTTAGCAACTATTGATAGTATTCTTGTAATAGAATTCAGTGGCTTCCGCGTGATATATTTTTTGTGTACTCTGTGGTTCTCTTAGTGGTTAATACAAGTCTTTTGTATTTAATCTTTGTGTTCCAACTCATATTACATTGATTTCATAACGATAAAGTAGACGATCCACACGCTCAAGCAATTTCAGAAGCGTTCCACTACTGGAAAGGGTAAATCTCCTGCCACCACTCAATCTGGTGCCAAAGGCAAAGGGAATGGCAAGAAGACTTCCAAAGCAGGCCCGCCACATAATCAGCACCAATGCTTTGAGTGTAACAAGATGGGACACTGGAGAAGGAACTGCCCAGAGTACCTTGCCAAAGTTAAGGCTCAGAAGAATTTTGAGAGTTCTTCGGGAGGTATTTAGCCTTATGTTTCCTTTTTCTAATTCCACAAAATGTGAAGATTTGTTTACACACCTTATACTTTGTAGGAACGTGAAAGATGAAGGAGATCAAAACCAAGAGATCGTGAAGCTCATTTTCACTATAAGGCAACTAGGGTTCTGTTCACGTTCTAATTTATAGACTTGGTAGTATTCAAATATTGTTGGTTTGTTTTTCCTGGCTACGTCCATGATGAATACTTATTTGATTTCCTGTTTTTGAACATGGTTTGCTTTTGACTTTGTTTGACATTAGTTTTTGCGTCACATGAATAATCATTTGACGTTTGAGCTTGCTTTCTCAATTAGTCTCATAACGCATAGCCTGATGAATATGAAACGTAATCATGAAAACATCATAAGCATTAAAGGATATGTGATCCTTACAAATGCTAGATGTAATCATAATCTGTCTAATAGTCACTTGATTAATTAATAGCTCATTAAAATTCTACATCTTGTTATGAAGAATATCAACAAACTTATAGACAATGAATCATTTCTAACTTCAAAGTATGTGTATTTATACAACATTAGAATGAGCATAAGAACTCTTAATTTGATCAAGCATCTACTTATAGAAGTTAGGATTATCAGCCTTGATTAATAGTAATAATCATTTAGATGATTAATGACTAAGAAATACCATAACCTTAATATTCCTATAATTGAATTTTATACAAATAGTTGTAAATTAAAATTCGAAATCCCTGCAAAGTTAAATTGTTAACTCTTGAATCCAGGAGATTAAGCATCAAGAAATTGAAGCTTAATTATAGGAAACCCTTTTGCCAAAATTACCCTAACTAAACCAGATAATCCATAACTTTCTTGCTCAAGTCTAGTACCAAGAAACAGTTCTTGCCATTAACTATACTTGACCATAATATATACTTCTAAAATCCTTAGGGATAAATGTTCCATCCAAGAGAAAGGAAGTAATTCCTTTAAGTGTTGGACTGTGATGGAACATGAAGTATATATAATGCTTAACTTGAAGAAGTTCAAGTATGAAAACATAGATATCACAGTATCTGACCAACAAGTTATTCCCTTAATCAGAAATATGTGAACATTCTTCTGACCAAACAATTGTTGTCTTAATCAGAAAATGTGAGCGTTCTGATGGAAGTGGATTTGGATGGAACCTGACATTCTTATTGAAGAATATTCCATAATCCATCACCTAAAGAATGAAACATGAATCTATATCAGATGCCTGATCTGAGATGATTCGGTTTCATGAAATTAAGATATCAATTATGCACCAGTTTGCATAAATATTCAAACCATAATCTTGTATCTTATTACAAGATTAATTTGGTCTAACTAGTAGACCAAGATAGGTTTAAGCAAAATTGTTTGCGAATATCCTAAAGGTTTGAATTGATAATCTTAAAGAACGCTAGATCTATAAAAGGCAAGTGAGAGCACTATGTTAATAATCACGTTCATGATAATTACATAATGGCCCAACTAGTTTAATTTAACAATGGATTAAATCATTGAATGATTAAGAAGTTACTTGCATAAATGTAGACTCTAGATAATGATCCACAGAGACAAGTTTCTTCTAGGGTTAGTTCAATACCATTAGGACTTTGAACGAAATAATATAATAAATAGTTATTATACAGATGTCACTGTATATGGTTACATAATGACATAATTGGAAGTATATCATAACAAAAAAAAATTGTTTTGATATAGTCGCGTATTTATAAGATATTAATAGTATAATAACATATGCCATCTCAAGTGACCTAAGAATGAATTAGTTCATTCAGATTCTTAGAACGATTAATGAGTAATCATTGAAGACGGGTTATGTGATAACACAGATTTATAGTGTTCACCAAGGGCGCTTATTATCACATATTACTTAAGCATACTTCTACTGTTTAGGAAAAAAATAGTGGAAGTATAGAAACATTCAATAAAAGACAATTAACGAGGTATCAAAATTTAACTGTGAATGAATAGGAAACTAACGTTTAGACATCACCTGTTTGATGTAATATCTCAACACGATAAGCAAAAATATGATTTAGTATTTGGGATTTATGAACTGTAAAAGTTATATTTATTATTCGAATTCATTTTAAACGATTAAAACAAATTCTGAATTATATACCCGAATTCAATTTTAATACGTTTAGTATCCCTGAATAGATATGTGCTATTCTCAACGCTCCATCAGAATCGTACAAACGAATCAGATGTTGAAGCGTTATAACTTTGGATTTTAGTTCTTCAACTCTCCAAACTCACATGCATTATTTGAGAAGAATGCTGGAGAATACATAATCATAATATTCAAAAGTGTCCGTAGTAAGTCAAAATTGTGGGAATGAATCTGAAATAAGACTATTCTGACTTTGGACTCAAATTGTTGACTATGCAAATTCACAGACCTCATTGCAGAATGACGTTGGACGTAACTCGCACCAAATCATCTTCTTTGATTCAACAATAAGATGAATTGATTATTGGTAAACTCATTCGTATCCTTAGACCTGATATACATGTGCTGCCTCCCGTTTACCAGGGTCTGTTCTTTGATTGTAGTCAGCCGCTGTCGCGTAAATGCCAGTCATAAAGTGGGAGCTGCATGTAGTCAATATGAGATTCTGCACTCTTGCATTTACAATGCAACAGTGAGACATCATGGGCCCTCTCGATGAATCCATATGCTAAGTGTAAAGCCTTACCCAAACTTACTGTGTGTTTGATTGGAACACTTGCAAGCGAGATCGAGAAATGTTGAACTTAAGATAAGTTGAATTGAATCCATTCCTTATCATTTAATAGATGTCGAATACAAAAGGGAACAATGACTAACGATATTTACCAAGTCTAATATCATGTTGCTATGCAACTTAAACCTTGGTGGTCAACTTAAGGTGTCACAACTGGTTGGTGTAGTCATATGTAGCTAGAGCACCTCTGATTGCATCTTACAATCTTTTCGGGATCTGTCCAAGTGGGAGTCTATTGTCCAGACCCGAAAATTTCTAAGAACCCAACCCGGTTGTGGCATGTAAGAGTTACACTGAGTGCAACGAGAAGCGAACACGTTTAATTAGTAACGTTGTTCTGTAAAAACATAAATGGTTTAATATTGTTATTTATAGATTGATATAAATAATAATTTAATCATTTCATAATATTATTAATTTGTTATTAATAAAAGCGGAAATTAATTATCAATTTATTGATAATTATTAGTCGGTGAAAATACAAATAATAAATTGTTGTAATTATTATTCCTAAATTAAAGTTAATTAAATAAAATAGTTTATTTAATTGGTTTTATTTAATATGGTTAGATAATTATGATTTAAATAAGTTAGTTAGATAAAGATTATCTCTAAAACCTAGATGGATAACTGAGAGACTTAAATCAGTTGTAGTTTATCTACAACTGATTAAGAGATAAAGGGATAAGACTAGAAAATTATTAAATAAACCAATTGTGGTTTATCCACAATAGGTTTATGAGGGCTTATAAATAGGGAGCTTAATTACTGATTAAGGTTGCACCTAATCTTTCCCAACTTCCTATAATTTTTGGCTCCCTCCCCTCTCTCTCTATGACCACCACCAGCCACCACAAGGTCGCCGTCGCCGCCATTTTTGGCCAGCCTCGCCGCCGCTGCTTAACCGCCGGTGACGGCCACCATCGCCGCCCCTCCGTCCAAGAAACCACCAACCGCCGACCTCCACTGCTAACAGCCACCAGTGCCGGCCGAACACAACCTAACCATCATCGTACCGCCATCGCGCCGTTGCCTCTCACCGCCGCAACTCCACCGCGCCACCGCCGGTCATCCGTTGGTTTCTTGGGACTATTTTTCAACGCATTAGTTTGCTAAGGTTTTGGCCTAGACCCGAGTCTTCTTCTCCGGTAAGTTTTCGCAACCCTAGCGCTTGTCTCGTTGAACCTCGGTGTCTTGAACAGTTGTCCGACACAACCGACCATTCAAAGATCTAAACACTTCTGGTTTAGATCGAATCATAATACTGATTATGATAATCAGAAAAATTTTTATATTTATTTATCACAATTAATCTGATTTAAATATCGAATTAAATGTAAATTTAATATATATATATATATATATATATATATATATATATATATATATATATATATATATATATATCTAGTGTTTGCGTATTGGTGATTAAATCTTCATGTTTAATTTTTCACTTGGTTTTTCGCGTTTTATTTAATTATATATATTTGGATATATTTACGCTTCCACACTCTGATTAAATTAAGGCAATTAAGTAAATAAAAATAATTGTATCCGGTAATAGAATTAGTAAAATGGGATTTAATAAAAATTTAAATTACTACCCGTTACTCGAATACTACTGGCAAAACCCAACAGTCTTTTCTTGGCTTATACAAAACATCAAGCCGGTGCTCGCTAGAAATCTCACCGAGTACCCCACAGCAAAAACACTTTGGGGTGCCCTGTCAGTCACAAACAATAACGGTAAGGATAAGTTACAAAGTTTTAATTTACATGTTAAAGCTAATGAAATTAAACAAAACAACCTTCCTCTTGAACTTTTTTGGATCATGATGCAAGGGATTTAGGGTGAAATTGACCGCATCGACCCCAATGCTATGAAATGTCCAGAAGATATAATAAATTACCACCGCATCAGATCAGAACAAAAATTGTTTCAATTTCTAAATGCATTAAATCGAAAATATGATACAATTAAACGAGAATACTCCGGTGGGAACCCCTTCCAACTACGGTGGAGGCCTACGCCGTTGTCTGTAAAGAAACCGCTCACCAAAATATGCTGGGAATGGTTTCAAGTGATGAAACACCATAGGGTGTGGCAGCAGGCCTAGCTGCCACCGAACTAGAGAAAATAGATGAGTGTGGGACTGGGTTCGTTTCAAACAGTAATCGATCTTTCGGGAAACAAAACATCAACAAGGAAGACAAGTCTCACCTTAAGTGCTCATAACTGTTGGATGAACCGGCACACCAAAGAGCAATGTTTCAAGATCGTTGGCTTCCCAGACTCATGGAACGATGGCCACAAAACCGCAAACGACATCGGAGGAGAAAAGGGGAAGGCGGTTGCCGCCATAGGAATCAGTGACAATCATCAAACGAGGGCCGCTGCCACTGTGGGAAAATTCCCCACCACCAATAATAATGGCAATAAAATGGACGCTCAGGGTGGCGGATGGACCAGCGGTGGTGGTGATTTCACGGCTGGCAGCTTCATGGCTTTGAATGGAGGCTGCATCGATGGTTCCCTTCCTCCTGATGAAGAAATGTCGACAGGTAAAAGGGGCGAGAATGGTATCTCAACCCAGTTGCATAAAAATAAACTTTGGGTTCTTCTTGCTGTACCAAAAAATACCTCAATGTATACTTGAATAATGCAAATGGATTTTGAATATTTTCTGTTTGGAAAACATAATTTTTATTCATGCGATTTATGGTTTATAGATAGGTTTTATTGGTATTTCGGAGAGCAAAGTTTGACTTATTTTTTAAAAAAAATTATGTACAAGGCAAAAATCTTAGTGTTGCTTATTCGCAGCGATTGACTGATCCCATCCTCACACTTAAATTGCACATTGCCCTCAATGTGCTTATTTTTGAAAAAAGAAAGCAATTGTATAATTTAAATAATTTAAGGGGAAAGAAACTGTCACTGATTGCTCTTTCAGGCACGAATGGTGTGCTCCTGGATCTGATCGGCTTGGCCTTAGTTGCTGACTTCTTTCGTTTCCAACCTTGTTCGTCCTCTTTATTCCTACCTACAATACTAAATTTAAATGATAAAATACTTTCCTAGAGATCCGGTAAATCTGCCCGTGTCACAACAAGATTGTTTATGCTGGGCTGAAGTTTCAGACTTACACAAGGCGAACCTCGATCTCCAGTACTAAAACTATTACTGATGCTGAAAATAAAATTAATCTACTAATCTAAACTACTATAGTTGTCTAAAATAAAAGTAAAAAGAAA
Source organism: Deinandra increscens subsp. villosa (assembly GCA_039602395.1). Classification (NCBI taxonomy): domain Eukaryota; kingdom Viridiplantae; phylum Streptophyta; class Magnoliopsida; order Asterales; family Asteraceae; genus Deinandra; species Deinandra increscens. The sequence goes on from JBCNJP010000003.1 coordinate 28,052,014, forward strand.
AGTAAGGGGCGGAATTCTGACCGTCCTGAAGATGTGTTTGTTGAAGTCCGTCCTATGTTTTGGGGCTTTTACCTTAGACACCGATGGTAAACCGCCATGGCACGCCATGTTTATTTATGGGTCTGCTGGCTAGACCTGCAGTCCTAGTTCTAGAAACATGATAGTAGGGGAGAGGCTTCCTCCATCCTTTGATAAGCAAAGTCCAGACCCAACTCGATACAATCCACCACTTGCAAGGTACCATCCACTTTCCTTCCTGTGTTGAAGGTTGCTTCCTTTTCACTGAATTTGATCGTTAAACTGTCGCTACTCACGTCCACCACTACTTGGGTCGTTGATAAGAATGGTCTTTCGAGGATGAGTGGCACCTCCTATCAGCCAAATGGATGCTCATCCTGGTGGGTGTGAGTTTACCAAGGTTCAACTTATTGAACATGGAGGATGACATAAGGTTTATGCTGGCCCTCAGATCTGCAAGTGCGTTTGAAACCGCGATATCCCCAACAACGCAAGGTAGTGTGAAGCTACCAGGATCCAATTACTTTCGGGGGATTGTTCTAGATAGAATGGCAGAGCATTCTTCCCCTAGGCTGACAGAGTTAAGTTCGAAGATTTTTGGTCAGGAGGTCTTTCATGAATTTTGTGTACTTCAGCATCTGTGAAAGAACTTCCACAAAAGGTAGGTTAATATGTAACTGTTTCAGAAGGTTCAAGAGCTTACCGAATTGTTCCTCATTCTTTGTTTTGTTCAGCCTGCTTAGATAGGGAACCTTTGGGCTTTTCATGACTTCTTCAACTATTACAGGGATAGGTGCTTCAGTTTGTGCTTGAAGAGGTGGGTTTGTTGCTTCTTTGCTTGGGTCATCTTCTTCGTGGCCAACCCTTTGGCTATGGAGTGTGATGGCATTGACCATGGCTTTGGGGTTGGTTTCTGTGTTGCTAGGGAGAGAAGCTGGGGCTCTTTCACATACTGTCTTAGCTATTTGGCCAAGCTGCTTCCCGAGTGTTTCGATAGAGGCTTGCTAGTTTCGAAGCTCAGAATCATTTCTTCTGAACTTCTCCTCCATTTTCCTCTTAGCTTCTACGAACATCCGGGATATGGATTCTTTAAGGTGGGCGAGCCCGTCAGACGAACTGCTGCCTTGGTAGTTGTTGTTTTGCCTCGGTTGCTGTGAGAAGTTTTGACTGTTACTTGGTTGCTGGTTGTTCCTGTTGTTTCTCCACCCAGAGTTCTGATTGTTCCTCCACTCATAATTGTTTCCATATGATCCATGCTCGCGTAGTTAGTTTTGCACGAAGTTGGCACTTTCAGGCTACCATCCACCATACAACTCCAGTTTTCATTTAGGCCCCAACACCCTTCACACTGTGAGGCAACGTCTGCAGATTTGTACGTCTCGAGCTTCTTGACTTTTAAGGTTAAGGCCTCAATATGAGCTTTGAGTGTGGTAGCTTCGTCGAGAGTGTGCGTACCTGGAGCTTTTGCTTTGGCATTGCGAAAAGTGTGCCACTGAAAGCTGGTTTGAGCAATGCCTTCATTTTTTTAGAAGACTTCCACAGGACTTCCATTTCCTAAAATACCACCAGAGTTGGAATCGAGGATTTGGCGGGTTTGTGGGTTCAAACCATTGTAGAAGATCGAGATCTGCTGCCAAATCACGAGACCATGGTGAGGGCATTTCCTCAAGAGTTCCTTGAAGCGTTCCCATGTGTCGTATAATAATTCTCCATCTTCTTGAGTGTATGAGTTGATTTCCATCATGAGTTTTCTATCTTGGCAAATGGGAAGTACTTGTATAAGAACTTCTGAACGAGCTCATCCCATGTGGTGATGGAACGATTTGGCAGAGTGTTCAGCCATGTTTTCACACGGTCCTTGAGTGAAGGAAACATGCGAAGTCGAACGGCGTCGTTAGAGGCTTCGTTATAATTGAATGTCTCATAAACTTCGAGGAAGTTTGTGATGTGAGATTAAGGGTCTTCGTCGGGAAAACCGTGAAAGGTTGCAGAATTATGGAGCATTTGCACCAACTGGGGTCGAATTTCAAAGTTGTTAACATCGACACCAGGTGGGGCAATGGCAGCACCCAAATTGTTTACATTTGGTCATAATTAGTCAATGATGGTTCGCTCGTTAGCCATCGAGATGGGTAACTTGATGGTTTCAACAATAACTTTGGAACGAGATCGGACTCTGCTATGAAGAAATCGTTCTGGTCAGGATGTGGATCCAATACTTGTTGGGGTTGTATTTTCATACACTGCCTAAAATCCAGAAAGAGAAACAAGACTTTGTGGGAACCAAAATTTTGTGTATAAAAAAAAAAGAAAAATCAATCTAAGTTGTGTGTGATCAGGACACTACCTAGGCTGATCTACATTCTATATGAAATAATAAAAATTATTATATATCTTACATATTTACATAATTTCGGCCGTCAACTTAGATTTTTCTCAAAATCCTCATTTTGTGTCCCCGGCTACGACGCCAAAAGGCTTGGTGTGCGTGTGGTGTATATAAAATATTTCATTATTTTGTGACACCTTTTTTAGCACTGAGCCTTTAATTTATAAACTCGATTTACTTATACCACTACTATTTCACCACATTCACGGGCAAATGCACCCATCGTGGAGCAGTAAAGTAGTGGTAGGTTGAATCGGGTCGATCAAAGACACAAAGGAAAATGAGGGCTCTTGATACTTCACCATTGCTGATGTCTAACACGAGCATTCTTCAAGTGAAGAGTTAGTAAATATATATAATAAGGAAATATAAAGTATATAGTATAAAAAGTGTGTCTTGGTCAACTC
>JBCNJP010000003.1:28055327-28224767 GCA_039602395.1 Deinandra increscens subsp. villosa
AAAAAAATGTTTTTGGATTATACCATATTGTGGAAGTGTACCAGCAGCTCTATTCATGGGTATATTAGTTATTATATTTTCTTTTGTCAAGGTGTACCATATTGTGTCATATTCTGCCTCTGCTCCGATGAACGTGAAGAGTCCAATAATGGATATGTAGATCGCCATAAATGTAAAAGGTCGGATATTTTAGATTGGATTCTATTCTTTACTTATACTACATCAATGGGCACACAAACTCTTGCTGCTCATCAAGTTGGTTGAAACCTATTAAGGTCAAAATATACTCTCTTTATTTGAAATATATGTCTATTCATAGTTTCTTTAGGTGTTGTTAGTTTTAGCTGCTGCAGGTCGTGCTAGATTTATATTCGTAGTTTCGGTGTGTTATAGTGGTTTAGGCTTTTAGATTACAATGTCGGAATATCGAACATACTTTCTAGGCAGGGGCGGATCTAGGTAGTGTCTACCGGGTTCTCGGGAACCCAGTGACTTTCGGATTTTTTAGTGTAAATATATATATAATACTAGTAGTGAATCCATATATAAATTGAGAGTGAATACTATTAATTAAGTTGCTTCTAGTTCAACTGGTTCGCGCGGCTGATTTTAATTTAATTAATTTAATTAGAAGGTCCCTTGTTCGATCCCTCGATCCCCTGTTTTTTTTTGTTTTTTTAGTTAAATATATACACTTTGAGTGAATATATAATATGGGAGTGAAAACAAGTAACAGTATCTCATTAGCCCAACTGGTTCAGCCCGCACATGTAAACTAGAATATAAACTAGAAGGTCCTTGGTTCAATACTTGCTTGCACCGTCCATCTTTTTCTTGTTTTTTAAAAGTTTTTTTAAAATTGTTTTTAAATAGATTAATAACTTATTAACTAGTGTTTTTTTTTACTATCCCCGCTTAGTCTCTCCGTGCATACTAAGAGCAATTCCTTGGTATAGTAATGCAACGATTTTAAAGGATAAAAACTCGTAGGCAATAACTACAGGTACGTGTTTTTCTAATGTTCAATGACAATGTTTTCTTTAATTATTGTAACGTATACTCGTATTATTATTGTGTTATCAACTTTAACCGACCCGAACCGACTCGATCCGAACCGACCAAACCGAAAATTTTGATATTTAGTTGTTAGAATCCCGACCATCAAAAATTAGTGAACCCAGTGAAAAAAAATCCTGGATCCGCCCCTGTTTCTAGGTTTACTCAAAATTCCATATTCTTGGTGTTGGGTGCTTCGACATTGTCTGTAAGTTGAAATATTTGTATTCCTCTTTAACAAATATTTATTTTTTTATAATATGTTGCAGTTTATGATATAACCATTTCAGGGAGGGCCCGTCTGAAGTTTATATCCCCATCTTCAGCATGTCGTTGTCAGGGCCGGTCCTGAGAATTTGGATGCTCAGGGCGCGAGTCGAAAATATGCCCCTTATTAAAAACTTTAAATAGTACAATACAAAGTTTTAAGAGCATGATATCAATGACAAAAATATATTTAAAAGTAGAATAAATGGAACAATATCACCTGATGAGTGATGACTGACTGGAAGCGGAGATGATCGACTGCCGACTGCCCGACTGGAGTCTCGAGATCGCAGTTCGCAAATCGCAATTGATGATTGACAAACGTCATCAAACGTCACAAACTGGAAGCAGAGTGCAGACTGCAGAGATGATCGAGATCGACTGGAGATGAATGATGATCGACGCCGTTTGGAGATCGGAGAGTGAAATCGCCGTTCGGAGATTGGGGACGTTTGGTTTTCCAAAATCCAATTTCCAGCGAGCAATTTGCGTTATGCGTAAATACCAAATACGTAATTAGCTTTTTTTTTTTGATCCGCTGCTAAATTCCAAACCCACTAATACTATATTATTGTCTATTGGGCTTAAAATAAACAAACCCACTAATACTATTATACTATTGTCTATTGGACTTAAAATGAACAAACCCACTAATACTATATTACTACTGGGCTTAAAATAAAAGCCTGCTGCCCCTATCTGTATGATGCCCTGGGCCGTAGCCCAGCTGGCCCAGGCCCAGGGCCGGCCCTGGTCGTTGTGAACGATAAGAAATGATCGGTTCTTAATCGTGGGATTGTGACTAACATTGAACTTCTAAAACTAAAACTTTGTTGTATAAGAAAATACATCACTGATGTTATTTTGCAACGTCTAAACTAATGACAAAACACCTTAATTCATACTTTTAAAAGGCTTTATACCCGAAAAGTCTAAAATTAACTAATATGTATAAAAAATAATATTTCTGACTGGGGACTTACAAATTTCGGCTCCACTTGCCACATCATAGCCAATCCAACGGGTCTATATTCATGATCCTCTTAGAAAATGAAAAACTTGGAAAATGTGGTAAATGAGTCCATTCATGTGTGTTGACCAAGAGGTCTTAAATTTAGACGAGGACGGCCGGTTGAACTGTTCTATAATAGTGAAACTAAAATTTAGACGAGGTCAGCAAAGCTATGATAATAACTGAGATCTGTAAGGCTCATTACATAAATAGTCTACATCGATGCTACGAATAAAGAAACTAACAGTTATACAGTACTGTATATCACGAGACGAATGATAAACTTATCTAATGATAGATGGACTTTAATGATTTATATAAGTAAAGTAAGCGAAATACAACCATTTTCTTTCAAACACGGGAACAAATACAAGTTGTAAATTGTTGTCGTAGCACCGCGAGTATACAAAACAAGTAAATGCCCTAAGAAGCTATAGTCGAAGTAGTTGCCGTTAACGTGGATCTAGGAAGTTGGAAACTACTGTGATTGTTCATATCACCATAAGCCATAACTTACATTTTATACTTTTTATAAACATGTTTTGAAAATATTGATTTCATTGAAAAGTTCGCATTTTTCATGTTTGGTAGAGTTTGGTAAAATGTCGGTGGTCAGTTGGTAAATACACATATAATCCATACACTATTCCTTTTAAAACAAATGCGAATGCACACACTTTCTTTTCTATATGCGATTTGTTTTCTCTCTCTAAAAGCTTTTCTCTTGCTCTCTCTCTCTCACTCTCTCTCTCTCTCTCTCTAAAAAGGGTTCATTTGCAAGATGTACTGAACCACCGGTGCTTTTGCTCGGCATCGCTATCTTCCTTGCCTTGGTGACCCCGACTATGATGCATTAACCGCAGTCGATGCTCATATTTGAGCCATTTAAATTGTCACAGCGCTGTATCATGCTAACATAAACGAATATCGCGTTGTAAATTCACGTTGTCACACGTAAACAAAAGACATATAACACTCTATAAACTGTCGCCCGCCGCAACGCGCGGGTACCCCACTAGTATCCAAATATATATATTAAAATAAAACGCGAAAAACCAAATGACAAATTAAAGAAGAAGATTTAATCACCGACACGCAAACACTAGATATATATAATTCTATATATATAGGGTAAAGTTATTCTAAAAAAACACTTTCACCTAAGAAGGCTAGGAAGCAATCACATGCTGACACGTGGACAATAACACACTAACACATTGTATCCAGTGTGTTAGTGTGTCAGCATATTATACTTTTTATGCATTGTGTTAGTGTGTTATGTACACATGTCAGCACGTGGTTGCTTCCTAGCCTTTTTAGGTGAAATGATTTTTTTAGCTGAACCTAAACCTATATATATATATATATATATATATATATATATATATATATAGGGAGAGGATCATTTGAGAACTAATTGGTTGAGAGAACTTTTGAGAACCATTTTAAGCCACTAGTTATATTTACATATACCCCCCTCCCATGAATTGTAGTGGTCCCCAACTAAAACTAGTGGTGGAGATTTAGTCTCAAAAGTTCTCAAAACAAAAGTTCTCATTTGAACCTAACCCTATGTATATATATATATATATATATATATATATATATATATATATATATATGGAGATGATCATTTGAGAACCAATTTGATTTGAGAACTAAAAAGAACTAATTTTAGCCACAAGTTTATTTACATGTATCCCCCTCCCATGAATTGTAGTAGTGCCCCCCCCCCCCCCTCTGAAATTTGTGGTTGAGATTTAGTTCTCAAAAGTTCTTAAAAGAAAAAGTTATCATTTGAACCTAATCCTATACTATATATATATATATATATATATATATATATATAAAATTTACATTTAAATCGATATTTAAATAATTAAATTAGAAAAAATGTGATAAATAAAGATAACAATTTTTCTGATTATCATAATCAGTATTATGATTCGATCTAAACCAAAAGTGTTTAGATCTTTGAACGTTCGGTTGTGTCGGACAACTGTTCGAGACATCGAGGTTCAAAGAGTGGCGAAAACTTACCGGAGAAGCAGGGTCGGGTATAGGTTAAAACCTTAGCAGAAAAACACGCTGAAGAACAGTCCCAGGAAACTGGCGGTGGAGCTGTGGCGGCGGGACGTGGCGACGGTCAGGCGGCGTTCGGCCGCACTGGTGGCGGACAACAGTGGAGGTCGGCGGTCGGTGGTTACTCAGACGGAGGGGCGGTGACGGTGGCTGTCCCTAGCGGCGAGGCTGGCCGAAAATGGCGGCGGCGGCGACCTTGTGGTGGCCGGCGGTAGTCACGGAGAGAGAGGGTAGGGAGCCGAAAATTATAGGGAGTTAGGGAGAGATTAGGTACAACCCTCTAATTAGTCATTTAAGCTCCCTATTTATAAGCCCCCATAAACCTATTGTTGATAAACCAGAATTGGTTTATTTAATAATTTCTAGGCTTATATCTTTATCTCTTAAATCAGTTGTAGATAAACTACAACCGATTTAAATCTCTCAGTTATCCATCCAGGTTTTAGAGATAATCATTAAATAAGCTAATTTATTTTAAATTATAATTATCTAACCACATTAGATAAAACCAATTAAATAATCAATTTTATTTAATTAACTTTAGTTTAGGATTACTAATAAAAACAATTTATTATATATGTTTTCACTGACTAATAATTATTAACAAATTGATAATTAATTTCTGCTTTTATTATTAACAAAATTAATAATATTATGAAATGATTAAACTATTATTTATATCAATATATAAATAATAATATTAAATCATTTATATTTTCGCAGAACAACGTTTACTAAATAAACGTTTTCGATTCTTGTTGTCCCCAATGTAACTCTTACAGGCCACAACTGGGTCGGGTTCTTAGAAATTATCGGGTCTGGACATACAATATCCAACAAAGACCACCAAATCTTCTTATTCCCACTAGTCATAACTCTCTTCCTTGGGCTAAGGTGGGTTTAAGGTTAAATGTGTTAACAAGGTTTTAGATTTGCCCCATATGGCAACCCGAATCATACGGGTTCAAAGGGCATAATTTTGATTGTTGAGTTTTAGGCTGATCTTTAAACTGTCTAACAGGTTTGGCTTTTGTATCTGGGATTGAGTATTGAGATCGTTAATGATGTTTGCTAACTTCAAACTCAGATCTGAGTTGTTAGGTTCAGACATTGAGGATAAAGTAGGCTGGGGAAAAAGAAAGAGGCAGGAGATGAGCAGAATGGTCTTAGGATCTGTAACTCTGCTCTGATACCATAAAAACTTCTATGGGATCAAAAGGTAATGTAATAGAGGTTTTATTTTTCTTTCTTGTATCTCAAAACACCCAAGGAAACAACAATATATAGGCATCCTAGGCTATGAAAACAAGGAAATACATTAAAGATGACAACTGTAAGTTTGGGCTGTAATGAGCTGTCTTTAACCCCTTAATTCCTCAAAATAAACTTTGATTGTCTTGTTTTAACATGATCATGAATTTCAAAACTGAAACTGATGGAGTTGAACTCCAAAGAGGCCGACGATTTTGGGCTAATGAAATGGTAATCGTGGCTTCCTCTCAATGATTACACGTGGCAGAATCTCTAATAAGGATTCTACTTTATTAGAAGAGGTAGATTTACTCTCGTTTTGAAGACTAAAAAATAAGTAATTTTAATTTAATAAATAAAAATGATTTATTTTTTGATTTAAAGAAAGAAATTAATTTAAAAGGTTATAAAAACACCTAGGTTTTGACTTTTTAATTGAAAAAGCAACGTGTAACACCCTAAAATTTCATGACTTAAGTTATATACGTGTGTTATATGTGTTAAGTAGCTAAAACGTATATTGATATAGTTTACGGGATGGTAAATGGACAAAGGGTAATGATTTGCAAATGCTATACGTGTTTATCTTATAGAAACATATGATATATGTGTTAGATAGCTAAACGTGATAAAACGTATTAAAAATGCATGTTTACCCGTTAACGGATAATGAGCTGATAAAAAGGTAGTGTTATATGTGTGTTGATTGATAAAATGAAGTAAGAAAATGGGATAGATATGTATTTTATAACCATGAAAATTGATATATATGATATCAAAATGAAATACGTGCTTAGAAGTTGATATGATAAAAATAAATGATAACCAGATAAAATATGTTTTTTGCGATTGTATTATGTTATATATATATATGTGTAAGTATATACATATATATATTCTAATAGCATAAATGCATATGAAATAATCATTTGATGAACTTATAGGTGCGAATACGTGTTCGAGTAATTAAACGCGTGAAGAATAGATAAAAACGTATTTTTGTGTTAAAAAGGATTATTGAAAATAAAAAAATGTAACGTATACATGTATTGTACGTGCTTATATTTATTATACGAATCCCGGGGTGAGTATTAGAAATATATCCTAACAAGATTCGCAGCATAAAATAATAAGGATGTAAAAGTTTAAGGGGCTAAAACGTAAGTTAATGAAAAGTATATATAAATATAAAAATATATATGTGTATGTATATAAACATTATTGAACGTATCCCGAGCCCTAAAAATATTAGAAATGTGTCCCATAATGTTTTGATGCATAAAATAATAAAACTATAAAAGTTCAGGGGGCTAAAATGCTTAAAATAGAAGTGTAGTGTTAGAGCATAACCGGTTCGTCGTGTGAAGTATCTAAACAAGACAAAGATGCAAAATTGATGTTACACGCACTAGATCCAAAGTGATACAAAGTGGGATCTGAAGTCACGCTTCGGATCAGTTTGGAACCACGTGAACCGTGGGTTCGGGTCAGTTCGTGTACAGTAGTATAAATACTAGTTTGCTTTGTATTTTCAGTAACGATTGAGAGAGAGTCTGAACTAAGTGTGTGTTTTGAGTGTGTTTTCTCTGTGAATTTTCTGAGTGTTTTTCCAGATTGTAATTGTTCTTCTAGATCAATAAAGCAATATTTTAATTACGTTTTCGTATCCGAAATAGCTAGATCGAGTAGACGATCCGATTCTCATGACTATTCAAGTGGTATCAGAGCTATCTGGTTCATTCTACTGATCTGTGATTGTTGTTTTCAGATTTTTTTTTGAAACAAAAAGTGGCATTTTTGGTAAAAATCTAAGTGTTTTTGCCTAGTTTTATTCATTTCAGTGAGTTTTTCGTGAAGTTTTCTATCCTAAATCATTTCTCTTGATTTTATCTGATCTACTGCTGAAAATCCCGTTCATATCTGTCTAAAATTGCAAATATTTTTAAAATATGTACGGTCCGTTATAGTTCGGGTGAAGAACATCCAGTTCGAAAAATTACTGTCACCTGAAGTGACACTTCGCTTCAGTTCGGTTCAATTTGAGTCAGTTCGGTCAACCGAAGTCTTAGTTTGGACGAGTTAGGATCATATCCAGTTCGGATCACTTCGTTTCGCTGTAGTTCGCTTCACATCCAGTTTGGTTCAACATTTCAGTTCGGCTGGGTTCAGATCAACTACTATTTTTACTTCAGTTCCGTTCGGTTGAATAGAATCTGAAATTTATCAGGATGTCTGATTTTCAAGCTTTTGCCGTCATGCAAAACGCGATGCAAACCTTAATCAGTTTTGATAACAAAATTGGAACAAGTCAAAAAGTTCCCATGTTATTAAAATTTGAGGATTATCATAATTGGAAGCAACGGTTTACTGCTTATGTCAGCAAGAATAATATTGATCTATGGATTCCAATTCAAAGACTTTGCACACATCCAACTGATGGCAGGGAGTATAAAGTAATCAAAGATTTTTCATCTGAAGAGAGGAAGAGTTATGAACTTAAACAAAAAGCTTTTGTTTTTCTTACCATGGCTTTACCTACCGAATTGCTACATCAATTCAGCACTTGTAAAAAGGAAAAACAATTGTGGGATGCTTTGTTGGCAAGATGTGAAGGAAACAATCAATAAAAAAAGAATGGAATAAATGTGTTGAACAAAGAATTTGACAATTTTCAACATTATGACAAAGAAAACATCACTGCTCTTAGTGTCAAGATTTTCACATCTTATTAGTGAATTGAAAGTGGTTGGAATAGAGAAAACTGATGAAGAATTGAAAGAAAAGATACTGGAGGCATTACCGGAGAAAGGGAAAATTATGTTTTGCTGATTACACATGACAAAGAATTCTCAACATTATCATTTCATGAGCTAACTGGTAAACTTCATGCAAGGGAAATGGAAATGCTGAATTTAAACAAATCAACTACTCAATTGCAAAACCCAGAATTGTATCACGGTCAGAATGCAGCAAACAAAAATGCAAAAGCTAAACCAATGGGTGTTAGTTTTGCACCAAGTACAGCTTTCATTGGAAATGTTTTGGGAATGTCTGAAAATTCTGATTCTTCAAAGGGTTGCAGTTTTACAATTCCAGGTTTAACCAATCAGAATGCTTTTTCAGTCCAGACAACTGAGGAGTGTGCTGCTTTAACATCGGCTTTAGTTTCATCTTCTCTTGGAATGATAATCGGTAATGTTAGTGATGCTAAGATGGTTAAGGAAGATTTTGATGAAATTGATGATAATCATTTGGATGAAATGGATATGGCATGGCAATTGGCTATGTTAACTCAAAGAGCAAGAAGATTCCTTAAGAAAACTGGAAAGAGATCTATTGATACATATCGAAATCTGGGTTTAGACAAATCAAAGGTGAAATGTTACAAGTGTTCAAAACTTGGACACATTACAAGAGAGTGTCAGCAATCTCAAGCAAGTAAATCTGATTCAAAAAACTACTATTGGTTTTCAAGGTTCATCAAGTACAAAAGCATTGGCTGTTCAAAATGATGGAACTTATAATCGGGGTAAAGTGTTTGATAAGTCAGCATTGATTATCACATCTGCACAAGATGATTATTATTTAGACTCAAGTTCCTATGAATCAGCTGAGAATAAAAATTATGAAGCTAAAATTGATAATTTATTAAAGGAAAATAATTCTTTGTTGAAAGAAGTCAGAATTCTTACTGCTGAACTTCAATTAGTAAAGGAAGAATTAGAGGTTTCTAAGAAAGAAGGTAAGGATTTTGAGTTTAAGAATGCAAAGTTATCTGAAGAGAAAGCTGAGTTAGTTCAAGAAGTTGAAAAATGGAAAGCTGAAGCAAAAGATGTTGAAAATGATTTCAATGATCTTTTTGAGAAATCCAAGATTAAGCTTGATGTGCTAAACAAGACTTCTGACGAACTTGCTGCTAAAGCAAAAGGTTATTCTGATGATAATGAAAGATTGTTGGAAGAAACGAAGGAATTAACAAGTGTGAACAAGCTGTTGAAAACCAACACGGATATTCAGAAAAGAAACGAAGATAAGCTAAAGAAGGGATTGTTTGATGAGTTCGACAATCTTAGGTTGCAAAAATCTGAAACGAATTGGGTTGCTGAAAAGTTGATTGCAACTGAGAAAGAATTATCTGAAGCTCAACAAAAGATTTCTGATTTGAAGATTCAAGTGATTAATACAAATCGGCTTCTGAATAGTGTCACCAATTCACAATCATTCACACGTTTCTTGGCAAAAGATGAGAATTTTGAAAGAGTGTTTGATAACACAGTTACACCCCCGACTATTATCAAGGAAGCTATCAATGTTGTCAAAGAAAAGGTTGAAGACTGTGATTATTCAAAGTTCTCAACATCAAGTTCAGAAAAAGAGAAGGTTGTGAAGAAAAAGAAAAACAAAAAGACTGAAAAGAAGAATGAGAAGAAATCTGAGGTTCTTATATTTTCTCAATTTGTGTCTGGATCGTCATCAAATGAAAACAAGAAGTCAGCTACTTCAACTAAAAAGATTCGATCTCATACTGATCTCGATGAGACGATTTTCTATGCAAGAAATAATGTTAATGAAGTCAAAGCTGAGTTTTCAAGATTGGCGAAGACCGGGCATAAATCATCTACTTCAGAGGAGAAAATTTATGGTAAAAATGCAGGTTTGGGTTTTAAGCCAAAAATTGTTGAAGATGGTGGTGTTCAAGTTCAACAACAACAAAAGTTGAGAAAGGTTCATTTGAAGCAAATTAAGAAAGATGTCTTCAAAGCTGAAAAAGTTCAGCCTGAGAGATTTTACAAGCTCAAGGGTTCGGAACAAATATTTTCTGATAAAGAGTTTCCACTTAACTGTGTGGATGCTCAGAAAATATCAAAAGTTTTTGTGAAAGATGTTGATCAAAAGAACAAGACGAATCAAAATGCAAGCTTTTCTTCTGGAGGATCAGGTTCTACTCCAAAAAGCCCACTTAAAAGTGGGTTTATGATCACAGGCATCACGTATATGATACTTTCTATTATCATTTTGGAGATAAGCATTTTTGTGAAGCTGTGCAAGTTCCAAAAAGGAAGAACATAAACAATCGTTTGTGTTACAATTGCCGACAAAAAGGGCATATGGCACAAGACTGTTCTATTACTGCTGCTTCTACTAAAAAAATGAGGAAAGGTTCCAGTTGTTGGTAAACCTGCCAAACCAAAGTTCACTGATGAACATGGCAGAGTGTTTGATGAATTTCAACCTACATTTTATAAATAGCAAGAAAGATTTATTCCTAAATTTCAAAGATTCCAATTGTAGGTTGTTCGTGACAATTAACAGTGATTGATTCATCAAAGATTGAATTACCAAAACAACAAAAACAATGGAAACCTAAGGTGGTTTCAAAGCAAAATCAGGACACTGGTCGACCAGAAGCACTTCGCTTCGGGTCATTTAAAAACTGATGTGTTTGACTAGAGTGCAGTTACTTCTAGAAGACCTATCGTTGATTGAAAAGTTGCTGATGGTGGAGTATTCTGCTTATCTTAATTTGCATTTCATGATTCACTTTTCTAAACCTGAATTTTTTTCTCAAAGCTTACACAGACAGGTATCCGTGTCGGTTGATCAATTTTCTTTCTTTTTATTTCGTTTATAGTTTAGAGACATGAAAATTGCAAAAGTCAAAAATAGTGTCTTGCTTTTATAAAATGAAAAATTCAAAAATAGAGTTTTTCATTTTAGGGGGAGAAAATGCATGGGAATGTTATGGGGAGAAGGTAAATACATGCAAAATATATAAAATTTTGAGAAATTGATCATTGGGAAATGATAGTACATTGGCTTACGTATCTGACTCATGGATAGAGTAGATGAAAAAGCCATAAGATTATTGTATGATATTCTTGGTAGGCTCGTAAATCAGAAAGTATTCAGATGTGTAAGGCGAATCAGAAAGTATTCAGATGTGATATACACTAAACACTATGCTTGACCAAGTAAATAACATCTTGATGCGTATTTCATTAATAATACAGAAAAATGTGTGAAAAAGGAAAATGAGAAGTAACTGTGTATACATGTGTTCATATTATAAAGATTTAGACTTGTTTTATTTTCTTTATTTTCTCGAACGATCGCACTTTCTCTACGTAATAAAAGAATGACCTGATTGTTGTTCGTTTGAAGTTCTGCTTTATTTTTCTTGGTGTTTCGTATAATTCATCGAACTTTCTCTGCATGTCCACAAGACCGACCTGATTGTTGTTGAATTATACAATTTTAACTTGTTTTATTTTTCTTATTTTGTTAAATCCGAGACCTTATCTGTGTATCGAAAGATCGCTCTTTAGGTAGACGATTTAACGTTCTTATTTCTTTTTGCATGGAACAGAGTTGACGAGATCATGAATACAATACACTATGTGATAATCACAAGTGTAATCACACGAGAAAAAGAAAATGTCTGAATATGTCTCATAGTGTGGGGTACACCGGTCAAAGCAAATAAATAATACTTTAACATATCCAATTGTTATGAGTATGATTCTGCCTGAGTTTAAGATGCAAAAATTATACCAGCAATCAACATGACTTATATGCTTCATTTAGTTGAAATTGAAGTTTAGTTCAGTGCGTTATGTTCAATATGATACCAGATATTGATCTTTCTCAAACCAAAAATAGAGTTTGATTCAGTATTGCAATTTCATTTCATCCCAGAAAATACAAAAAGATTTTTGGTGTGTTTTAGCATAAGTTTGAAAAGTCAAACAGATTTTAGATTTGTTTCGATATAACCTTTCTAAAGGCCAAAAAGATTTTGTTTCTGCATTGTTTTCAATCTGATCGACACGTGATACATATCAAATTTTCAAAATACCAAAATATCTTGGAGTCTCGAAGAGACGTTTTGCGACAAGATTATTTATGTTTGATCATGTTCTGAAGTGAAGAAGAATGTCACAACTTCAAGTCTTCTAAAGTTGTTAATAAAGGTGAACCACACTGTGCATTGTCAAGTATCCAAGATCAGGCTAACCATCAAGTTGAGGGGGATTTTGATTGAAGATACGTGTTAATGGATGAACAGATATTGCACAAGTCGGGGGGGGGGGGGGGTTGTTAGAGCATAACGGTTTGTCATGTGAAGTATCTGAACAAGAAGAAGATGAAAAATTGATGTTACACGACCTGGGATACGAAGTCACACTTCGGATCAGTTTGGAACCACGCGAACCGTGAGTTTGGGTCAGTTCGTGTACAGTAGTATTAATACTAGTATGCTTTGTATTTTCAGTAACGATTGAGAGAGAGTCTGAACTAAGTGTGTGTTTTCTCTGTGAATGTTCTGATATTGTAATTGTTCTTCGAGATTAATAAAACAATCTTTTAATTACGTTTTCATATCCGAAATAGCTAGATCGAGTAGATGATCCGATGCTCATGACTTTTCAAGTGGTATCAGAGCTATTGGCTCTTTCTATGATCTATCATTTTTGTTCATTTTTGAGACATTAAACCATTGGTTAGGTGTGATTCATTGAGTTTCTGATCGGATTTGTCTCAACCGAATCTTTCTGAGTCGTGTAATCACCTAACAGAAGTGTCTAAGTGGTGAAATTCGATCAAATTTTGAATCTGGTGCTTTTTTCATGAAAATAAGGTCCAGTTCGTTTCATTTCGCGTCAAGAACATCTAGTGTGGAAAAATAACTGTCATCCGAAGTAACACTTCGGGTTAGTAACCATCATGAAGTCACAGTCCCGATCAGTTCGTGTTACTTCATGAGATTCCAGTTCGGATCACCTCGTAAAGTTCCAGTTAGTGTCACTTCATATTCAGTTCGGACCACTTCATATCACTTCATGTCACTTCGTTTGAGAAATTTGTTCCTCAGTTCGGGTGTCACTCCGTGTTCAATTCGGGTCAGTTCGGGAAGTTCTGATGCATTTTTAGTGAAACACTTTGTGTTCAGTTCGGGCGAGGGGCTCTACTCCTTGGACCCCACTTCTCAGGGGTGCTGCCCCCGAAACCCCCGTTATGTGGTAATTTCAAAGAAGCAACTCAGTTATCGGGTTTACCCTTGATTCGGTAGCTGTGGGGTGTTATATGGTTTTAAGTTAAAATGATTTTTTTATCTTCTTGAAATAAATCCAGATTCCGGTACTTGTCGCGAGTTAGTCATCGAATTTCAAAAACTGAGTTTGTGGGTAGTCATTGTTTTTTATGATGAACAAAGAGTCAAAAACACGAGTTTCTGACGATTGGCATACATTCAGAGACGGTAATATAACTATATTGAGGTTTTTGTCGGGGATTATCTTATTACACAAACTGAAGATAGAAATAAATTTAAAGATTCCGTTGCGGGCCACTTGAGTTTATCATTCCACTAAAAAGAAAGGATTTGTTTCTGTGGGGGTTGGAATCAAAGAATTTTGAAGATTTGAATATGTCACTTGTTTAGGGGGAAATGGGGACCCTAAAACTTTTAAAGTTTTAGAATTAAAAAAGTGAATATTCAAAAGCAATCAGTTCAGGGATGATGGTGATTTTTTATCTTCATGGAAGGTGGTGTATTCTGATGTTCGTGCAAACCGGTATGTCAAAGTTTTCAGTTATGGTTTGGAACTCTCTGTCATATGCCCGATACTTTCTTGAGTTGTGAATACTTGGTTAGTTTCCAGTCTACAACGAGATATACGTTTACCAGAGTTATATGTTGGGAAGGAGTTAATGCTGAGGGGGAATTTCTCTGGTTGAAGATGTTGATCGTGTCAGTTTTCATAAAGATCGGTGTTAGAGCATATACCTATGCTACAAAGTGTCTCGTGTATTGTATCTAGATTAGAGCGAGTCTGTGAGTTGTAGTGGCAATATCAATGGTGTCGTACCAACTGGTACGTCGTACCAATTGGTACACCCGTACCAATTGGTCCACCAGTTGGTACGCAGGCCAGATTGTCACTAACTATAAATACCGTGTGTTAGAATGATAGCTTAACACTACTATGATTTCTACACTTTTCTGTGTGTGAGTTAGAGAGAGAAACCAGAGAGAGTCTTTATAATCTTCAAGTGATTCAATTAGAATTCTCTTATTTACTTCTCGTTTTCACTAGATTGATCAAAGCATGCAGTAGTAAGATCGTATCTCGGTTTACAAGTGGTATCAGAGCATTTGGTTGCTCTACTGCTGTGTTTTTTATCAAATTCGGATTTCTAGTGAGAGAAAGTGGGTGTTTCTTCATTTTTCATCGAATTCGTTCAATTCTGAGTGTTTCTGGTGCTAAACTTGATTTCTGAACCTTCCTAGTGTGTTTTCGCACCTTACTGTAGCAAATTCTAGCTCAAAACTGTCAAATTCTGAAAAAAATCAGTCAAAAATGTCGTGGTACGCCGGATGAACATTCTAGTACGCCGTTTGGTACGCAAGGCAATCTTCATCTGAAAAGTGGTACGCTGGTTGGTACGCTATCTGGTACGCAAGGCAATCTTCAAAAGTGGTATGTAACGGTTACTGGTTGGTACGCTGACGGTTACGCTGTACCAAACTGGTACATTGAAGGTCTGGTACGTTGTTGGTCCGCTGAAGGTCATTGGTACGCTGATTATTTGGTCCGCTACTTGGTCCGCTGGCAGAAAAGTTGTGTTCACTAAAACTGACGTAACTTGAGAACCGTTAAGACTTACGGAACCCAATACCAACCAAAACGACTGTCTCGACGAGATCTAGACTTTTACTCGCCTAATTTCTAGTACCCTCCGTTTTGATACCCAAAATCCGCTTGGAAGACCTTCTTTTTTAAGTTCGAAGTTTTTGAAGTATCATTTTCGGTGAAAAATGTCTAATTTTCAAGCGTTCGCTGCTATGCAAAGTGCAATGCAAACCTTGCTCAACTTCAATAACGAAATTGGAACAAGCCCAAAAGTTCCCAAATTGTTGAAGTTGGAGGATTGTCACAATTGGAAGCAAAGATTTTCGGCTTACATCAGCACAAATAATGTCGATTTATGGATTCCAATTCGCAAGCTTTACATGCATCCAAAGGAAGATGGAGATTTTAAACAAATTCACAATTTCGATGCCGCTGAAAGAAAACTCTATGAGCTTGAAGAAAAAGCTTTTGGTTATCTAACAATGGCGTTGCCCACTGAATTGTTGCATCAGTTTAGTACCTGCAAAAAGTCAAAACAGTTGTGGGATGCACTATCAGCAAGATGTGAAGGCAATGATCAATACAAGAAAAGTAGAAGAAAAGTGTTGAACAAAGAATTTGGAAATTTTCAACACTATGATAAAGAAAATATTCCTGCACTTGTATCCAGATTTTCACATCTAATCAGTGAAATGAAAGTGGTGAACATTGAAAAGACCGATGAGGACCCGAAAGAGAAACTGATGGAAGCTTTACCAGCAGAGTGGGAGAATTATGTTCTACTACTTACTCATGATAAAGAATACTCAACATTGACATTTCATGATTCAACCGGGAAGTTGCATGCTAGAGAAATGGAAATGATGACATCCAACAAATCAACTGCTCAATTACAAAATCCGGAATTATATCATGGTCAAAATTCTGCAAGCATCAATGCAAAGTCTAAATCATGTAGTTTTGATTCATCAAATCCACCTCAAAAAGCATTTGTTGCTAGTCATGGTTCAGGAAATTCTGCAAATTCATCAAGGGGGTGTAATTTCACTATACCAAATTATTCAAGTCAGACTTCATTTTCTGCAAAAACACCGGATAGACATTTGGCATTAATTTCTGCTTTATTATCTTCATATTATGGATTGCTTAATGGTGGGTTGACAACATCTAATTTGGCTGAAGAAGATTTTGATCAGATCGATCCGGATAATCTTGAACAAATGGATATTAATCGGCAACTTGCAATGTTAGCCCAAAGAGTTAAAAGATTCAAGAAGAAGACTGGATTCCAAATTTCAAATCCAGATGGCAAGGTTGGCATAGATAAATCAAAGGCAAAATGCTTCAAATGTTCTAATTTTGGACATTTTGCACGTGAATGTTCAAAATCAAATGCTTCTTCATCAAAGTCTCCAACATCTTTAGTATCTCAAGTTAATAAACAATATAACTGGGGGCGAACTTCTGATGATTCACATCCAATTGCTTTAATAGCTATTACTTCTGAGTCAAAATCACTAACATAGAATGAAGGTTATGATTGGGCTGCCGACTTTCCTGATGAGTCTGCACTTTTTGCTCCATCTGTGATGATTGCTCAAATTGTTCATAGTGATGATGAAGTAGAAGTAACTGATTCAGAATCTGAAATAAGTGGTTCTGGAAATAGTGGCTATGAATCGGTTTGTGAGTTTTGTTCTCAGAAAGACAAGAAGATTCAAGGATTGATAAAAGAAAATGAGTTGTTGGTTGTTGAAAATAAAAGAAAGATAGAAGAGTTGACAGGTGAACAGAAAATGTTGGGAGGTCTAATTCAAGAATTTTCCTATCAAGAAGCAAAGTTTCAGATTTTCAGAAAGAGGTTGTTGAGAAAGAATTGAAATTTCAAAGTCTTGAAAAGGAGTTTGAACATAAAATTACAAAATTATCTGAAGAAAATGTTGACATAGTCAAGGAAGTTGAGAAATGGAAGGCAGAAGCTGAGGATGCTGCAAATGATTTTAATAATTTGTTTGAAAAGTCCAAGATTATAATTTATTTACTTACCAAGGCTTTTGTTGACTCGGTTGCTAGAACTGAAGCATATCAACTTGATATGGAGAAGTTGTTAGATGAGAAGCGGGAATTGGCAAGAGTAAATAAGTTGCAAAATTCAAATTTAGATATTCGGAAAAGAAATGAAGATAAGCTGACGAAGGAATTATGGGATGGACTTGATGAGTTGAGGTTGCAAAAGTATGAAACTCATAGAGTGGCGAAAAAGTTGATTGCTACGGAAAAAGAATTGGCAGAAGCTCAACAAAAGATTTCTGAACTAAAGATTGAAGTCATTGATTCAAAACGTCTTTTGAACAATGTTACTAATTCACAATCTTTTACAAGTTTCTTGGCCAAAGATGACAACTTTGAGAAAATGTTTAACAAAACTGTTTCACCACCGGGTAGTCCCAAAGAAGGTGTTAATGACGTGAAGGAAAAGGTTCGAACTTGGTGATTATTCTGAGTTTTTGACAAGAGATCTGATGAAGGAAAGGTTATGAAGTCACAGAAAGAACAGAAAGCTGAAACGAGTGTGTCTGATTCTTCGGCGACTGAAGAAGAGAAATCAGCGAGTTCAACTGAGAAGACAGCTATTGATAAATCAATTTTCTATGAACAAAAGAATGTTCAAGCAGTGAAAGCTGATTTTTCTCGACTTGCGAAGAATGGACATAAATCATTTGATTCTGAAGAGAAGATAGCTGGTAAACATGTCGGGTTGGGTTTCAAGACCAAGAATGTTAAATTTGATGGGTCTCAAGGTTCAAAACAACAATATTTGAAGCAAGTCAAGTTGAAACAAGTCAAGAAAGATGTTTTTAAAGCTGACAAGGTTCAACCCGAGAGGTTTTACAAGCTCAAGGGTTCGGAACAAATATTTTCTGATAAAGAATTTCCACTTCATTATGTGGATTCTTAGAAAATATCAGAGGTTTTTGCGAAGACTGCTGATCCAAGGCACAAGAAGCATCAATATGCCCAATATTCTTCTGGAGGTTCAAATTCTGCTCCAAAAAGCCCGACATCAAAATGGGTTCATGATCATCGATTTCAGGTATATGATACTTTTTATGATCATTTTGGAGATATTAATAGTTGTGAAGCTTTGCAGAGACCATAGAGGAAAAATGTAAATAATCATTTGTGTTACAATTGCCGACAAAAAGGGCATATGGCACAAGATTGTCACGTCACTGCTGCTTCTAGTTCAAGGAAAAGACAGGTTCCTTATGTTGGTAAATCTGCCAAATACAGATTTATTAATGAATATGGCAGAGTATTTAATGAATTTCAACCGACATATTTTAAACATCAAAGAAGGTTTTTACCTAAATTTCAAAATGATTCATCTGTCGGTTGTTCGTCACAATCTACTGTGACGGGTTCATCAAATGCTGATTTACCAAAACAACAAAATTGGAAACCTAAAGTGGTTTCAAAATGAAACTAGGACACTAGTCGACCAGAAGCTATTCGCTTTGGGTCATTTATGAAATGATGTGTTTGACCAGTGTGCAGGTACTTCTAGAAGACCTATCAGTAATTGCGAAGTTGCAGATGGAGGAGTATTTTGCTGATTTAACTTAAATTTCAAGAAACATCAAATTTCAAAAACTAAAATTTTTCTGAAATCTAAATCGAAAAGGTATCCATGTTGAAAGGTCAATTTTCTTTCTTTTACATTCTGTATGTAGTTTAGGGGGAGGAAATTGAAAATACCAAAACTAGTGTCTTTGTGTTTTTGATAAAATGAAAAATCCAAAAGTAGAGTTTTCATTTTAAGGGGGAGAAAAACGGAAAAATACAAAAACATAGAAAAACAGAAAAATACAAAAACATTGAAAAATGAGAAATTGTATCCAACATGATTGGGAAATGATGGAACATTAGCTTACGTGTCTGACTCATGGATAAAATAGATGAAAAAGCCATCAGATCATTGTTTGATGTGCTTGGTAGGCTCGGCATTAAATCAGAAAGTATTCAGATGTGATATACATTAAATACTAATGTTTGACCAAGTGGACAACATCTTGAAGCATGTCTCAAGATATTGAAGAGATATGTGAAAAAGAAAAATGAAAATTCACTGTGTAAACATGTGTTCGTTTTGCAACTATTTAAACTTGTTTGATTTTCTTTATTTTGTCTAACGATCGGACTTTCTCTGCGTGTCTGATGTGTGTGGTTTTGGACATGAAATAATAGCGGGTTTTGGGCTAAAAACATCAAAATAAACTTGACTATATTAAATTATATTTATTTCTGATGATTATTGTGAGTTTTCAGGTTTAAACGATGTGGGCACAGGAAAACGAGGCGAAAAACAGAGAAAATAGTGAGGCTGAGAAAACTCATGACTTGAAAGTCCTGAGACCCCTTTTCATGACTTTCCAGGCCATGTGATCAGGAGTTAGGGTGTCACCAGTGATCGGAAGCCATGAGACAAGCTCCTAGGACTTGAAGACTTGATTTGGCCAGCGCACCACTTTCCCAAGCCTTGAAAGGCCCTTTCAAGGCCTCCAAGCCAAGTGCCGACACAGTCCCAAGCCCTACGGCCCGGTCATAGTGATCAGAGCTGATTTGCCGATGGCGCACCACTTCCCTATCCCGTGAAACCACCTCCCAAGGCTTGCAAGTGGTGCGCCAGACCAGAATTTTAGGAAACCCTAGATTTCGTGGAATTATAAATAGAGGTCCTCCCCAACCACCAAAATTCGTCTAAGGGAACAGAGAACAAGCCTAGAGTGAAGCCTTTCGAAGCATTCCAAGACTTGGAGCATTCGACGAGTCGAGAATCTTCGATTTTCATCATTTTGAGCTACAATTCGGTATTTTGTTTGAGTTTGATTATGCATTTCAATTTGAACTTTTCTTATTTCTTTATGAATATGAACATGTTTGGCCAAACTCATAAGATCGTTTAGGCTAAGACGATTCCAACTATGGTTTGATCATTTATTGTATCGGTTTTTCGTTTATGATTATGTTTTCAAAGTAAACGTTGTGGTCTTATTGTTTGGTTGATGTAATTGAATTCCCTATTGAATCTGGTCCATTTCTTAACCTTGTGGAAACCTATCTTTAGTAAGCAAGCCATCTTGAGTTAGGAATCTATCGTATAACCGAATCACAGAATCTGCAGTGTACGCACGAACTAGAAATAGTCGTGATCATTAGGAAAACCTAGTATCCAATTAGGAGTCCAACCCGTAGGGATGAGTGAGAAATCACCTACCCTTGATATTGTCTAGTAACCGATTACTCACCGATAGGTCGGGTCTACCGATGCTCAGTCGTATCCACGGCCTTCTAGGACAACCATGCAATAGGAACACAACCGCTTCACAACCCAAGAACCGTTAGGGCCATACCTACCCTAACCCTTCGACCACTTGTGAGTTGAGTCACCGATAGCTCGGGACTTAGCCTAGGGCACTTTGAAACACAACCAACTTATCAGTCCTTAACCATGGAACAGTAGTAACCGTATAGGGCGTGTCTATAACCCTAAATGTGAACCTATCCATAGGAGTTAGGTAGCCTTGTCTTAGGACCCCTAATTCACCATAACCATAAGGCATAAACGTAACCTGTGCGTCTATCAAACCTAGGTGGAGGAGTCAATGCCTAAGCGATCCTCTCTTAATACTGAATTTTCTCCACTACTTTCAATTGCATTGTTTTAGTAATCTTTATTGCAATTAATTTTCAAAATTACAAAAACAAAACCTGGCAACAATTATTAATTGAGACTGTTTTAACAATTCCGTGTTCCTGAGGTTCGACAACCCGATGTTTACCAATATTGTGCTACGCACGACAGGTATACTTGCCTTAGTGTGTTGGTCTAGTCCCCTGGTGAATAAGTAGTTCTATAAATTTAAAATTTGATAGTGTAGAACCCTACTTTTCATATACACTAAGCAACACATCATGTTTTTGGCGCCATTGCCGGGGACGCGATAAAGTTTTAAATAGTCAAAATTTGTAGTTTAGCCAAAATTTCTAATCCTGCAACGCCCTGGTGTACGCGACGAAGTTCTCAATCTGAGCTACTTATACCTTTCCACGAACCTGAACGAGAGTTTTGACGCAGACGTCGGCAATAGAGGCAAACAATAGGCGACGCAAATCCGCTACGAAGAACACTTTCCTCCTACACGAAGCCGAGCTTGGCGGGAGCAAGCCCGAGCATCGCGGTAACCGCTGGGAATGAGTCGTACACCATCCCACCTCAGGTCATCACTATGATCAAAAACTCAATCCAATTCAATGGATTGACATATGAAGACCCCAACGCGCATATCAGGGCCTTCATTGAGGTGTGCGACACATTCAAGCTCCCAGGCCTGAGTGGTGATGCAGCTAAGCTACGCCTGTTCCCATTCTCTCTCCGATCAAAAGCCAAGGCGTGGCTCGATGGACAACCTGCTGGTTCGATCCCCACCTGGAATGACCTAGCAGAGAAGTTCCTCTACCGATTCTTACCTCCTGGCAAAACAGTGCAGCTACGACTGAAGATATACGCGTATTAGCAGGACCACGGAGAATCGTTCTTTGAAACATGGGAGCGTTTCAAGGAGCTACTAAGAAAATGTCCTAACCATGGGTTGGAGCAATATCAGCAGATCCAAACATTCTACAATGGGCTCAGCCCACAAACCCGTCAGTTAGTGGACATTACTGCTGGAGGAGCACTCGGCGAGAAGACTGCTGAAGAAGCCGAGCAACTACTAGAAGAAATGGCTCTGAACGACTACCAGTACCCCTTAATTAGAAGCAACATTCCACTCAAAGCAGGGGTGCATCAGGTGAGTCAAGATACAATGGTGGCCGCCCAGCTCGAGGCGTTATCAAAGAAGTTCGACACTCTTTGCCAAGTGGTCTTGCCACAGACGACAGGGCCACAGGATTGTGTCAGGACCGATTTCACATCAAGAATCTCGACATTGAGCAAGAACAAAGATTAGATGAGGAGACGGGATGATGAGAATCAAAGATAATCTATAACAAAAATGATAAAATCAAACGATTCATTGATTATTTTCGAATGATTACAACGAACCGAATCATTACAAACTCGTCATAGGAAATCCATGGTCACATTGGGTTGAGCTCAAACCCAATGTGTGACTCTCTCTCTCTAGAATGGTGCTCACTCACTCTAAGAATCATCACTTATTCATTCCTTATTCTCTCATTATTCTCTCATATTCTCAAATGAGCACACTCACCCTATATATAGAGAGCCCATGTGCTCACTAGCCCACTAACTAGTAAAACACAAATAAAATGAGCTTATTACAAATAAACAACTAAGATAAATTATTAATTAAATCAAAGTTGATTTAATTAATATGAAGCTTGACTTGCTCGAACCGATCTTCCGTTGACTTTTACGTTGACCGTTGACTCGAACAGTTGACTTTTCAAGAAAACGTCTTCGGTCCAAACTTGCAAGCCTCGAGCATCACAACCCGCGTCTCTGAATCAAATCACAATGGATTCTTCAACCGAATTATTCGAGAATAGATTTGATGGCGTCAGTCACACTTATTAAAAGTTCCAACAATTCCCCCTTGACTGGCGCTGTCAAATCTGTCATACTGGTGAAGAACCGCTCTGTCGTGCATCTTCAAAGAACAACTGATAAACCGGAATCTTTCTGTTGTAAAGATTCCCCCTTTGAATAAGCTTCTTCTGTTCTTGTTGCTCCAGTTGAGATCCAAGTGCTGCAGTTCACTCGGTTCACACGGTCGGGTACAATACTAAGAATGTTGAACATCGGAGAAAAAATCACAACAAATCGAATCAGATAAACCAATCAATCACTGAAAATGCTCCAACTTCTGATAATCGACCCGATAATCCAGTTCTATTATTGTTCCCCCTTTTCTCTAGATCCCTCTGAAAACATCCGATGCGGAAGCGGAAAATCAGATGCAGAGAGTGGAACCATTCCGCTCAGTTCCGAAGAGAAAACGGTACTAAAATCCTGAAATCGGACAATCTTGCGAAAACCGGAAGCCGGGTGCTGACAGTTGTGAATGATCCATAAATACTGAACTTGTTCCGCGTGACTGGGTTGGATGCGAAAATAATGTCAAATCGGTGAAAAACTGAGATCCCGAGCATAAACGCAAAATTTATTCATAACTGGAGTCTTCATAATTTTGGCGAATAAAATCGAGCTCGGAAAAATATTCTGTGAAGAATTCTAAGTCAAACGGTGCAATTTGGAATGAATCTGAGAAGACCGTAAATTTTATTCAAGTAACGGCCTTCCGTTAGAGATTTAACGGAATATTCCAATATTTAACTGAGATTCCAGCTAATTCGGTTAGATGACATCAGCGATGCATCAGCTAAACAACTTGGAGTGAGACATAACGAAACAGTCACTAACTTAACCGAGAAGCGAAACCAGTCCGTCAGTGGTCGTTAGCTAACGTGGTTTTGACGTCAACAAAAACTAGAAACCCGGTCAAAATATGACGGAATAAATCCAAAACTAATAAAAAATTTCAAATTTTCGTTGCGGCGTTATCATATTAGTATAGTAAAAAAGACTTATAGAAAAATACCGCATTTAACGAAAATGGTTAAAAAATTAATTTAGTGGAATTAATTCTCATATGAAAACCCTGATCCATGTCCATATTAATCCACCAATTAGAGAAGTGATTCCCAATTAAATCAGCGGCTAGAAATGAAGGGATCCTAGGGCTGAAATGCGTGATCCGGGTGGAGTGGGGACGGACCAATCAGAGGCTGGCAGCGAAAATTCCTTCAACAAATTCGCAATTCACAGTTGGTCCCACGCCTTTATTCCTTTGACCAATCACTGATCGACAGCATTGTTGCCTTTAACGGATCTTTTGGATTAGTGGGACCACGCGCTAACTTCTCTAGCCAATCAAACGGCGACAGCAGAAAAGAAGGAGGCGACAAAAGCAGCATCAAACGGTTCTTTCCTTTTGGCTGGGACCCACACGTTTTATTTTCTACCAATCACTGGTCGACAGCCATTCCTTTGACCCATAATTCCGAAAACAGAGAGAGAAAGAACATTCCCTTCTAACCAATCGCATCAGGCCACTTCACCGTCTTCTACCTCTAAC
This sequence comes from Deinandra increscens subsp. villosa, assembly GCA_039602395.1. NCBI lineage: Eukaryota > Viridiplantae > Streptophyta > Magnoliopsida > Asterales > Asteraceae > Deinandra > Deinandra increscens. The sequence goes on from JBCNJP010000003.1 coordinate 28,079,795, forward strand.
CTGCGAAACCCTATTGCTGTTGGAAAAATCATCGGAACTACGGAACCCTTGCCGGAAAAGCGTGAAAGTGCCATATCTCCCATAATTCTCGACGGAAATCGACTTATTTTATATCCCTGAACTCGTACTTCCATCCTCTATAACCCAAGACGATCAAAATTCACTGAAACTTATTTGAATAAAAACCCAGAAGTTGAGATCAGTGGAGATCGCCAAGGTGACCGAGGTCGCCAAAGCCACACGAGGTCGCCAAGCATTATTCGAGATCGCCAAGCCCAGATCGCCATGAACAAACTTGAAATCGCCAAGATCTGACTCGAGATCGCCAAGGACTGACTTGAAATCGCCAAGTACATATTCAAGAGCACCTGAGATCGCCAAGTACACCTTCAAGAGCTGCGAAATCGCCAAGGCAATCTTCAAGGAGAAATGAAGAACACCAAGAACACCGTGAAACACACACTACTGTGTGTTTCTCTAGATCTGCCCAAACCGTTGCGTTTCAGACAAAACCGATGCTCCCAATGGATCCGGAACGCATTTTCCATCAAGATTCATACTTTATTTCATCCAAAAACACTGATTATTACTCCAAAAACTCAGAATCAAACTCGAAATCTTCAAGAACACCAAAAAAAACGTGAAAAAACTAACAGCTTCGTTTTTCAGCCTCAGATCTCACATATCTTCACTGATTTGAACAAATGGAGCATGAAATCACATCTAAATGAACCCAATAACAAAAATCTATCATCAGATTCATCCAGAAATCATCCAAACAGCTCCAAAAATAAGAAAAAGTAGAAAAAGTCTCCAAAGTGGGTTTTCCAATCAGCACCTAATTCAAGCTCAAAATCAAGATTCGAGTGACCAGATTCGTCGTGAGACGGGATCTGATCGGTACCCGCTCTGATACCATTTGTCAGGACCGATTTCACATCAAGAATCTCGACATTGAGCAAGAACAAAGATTAGATGAGGAGACGGGATGATGAGAATCAAAGATAATCTATAACAAAAATGATAAAATCAAACGATTCATTGATTATTTTCGAATGATTACAACAAACCGAATCATTACAAACTCGTCATAGGAAATCCATGGTCACATTGGGTTGAGCTCAAACCCAATGTGTGACTCTCTCTCTCTAGAATGGTGCTCACTCACTCTAAGAATCATCACTTATTCATTCCTTATTCTCTCATTATTCTCTCATATTCTCAAATGAGCACACTCACCCTATATATAGAGAGCCCATGTGCTCACTAGCCCACTAACTAGTAAAACACAAATAAAATGAGCTTATTACAAATAAACAACTAAAATAAATTATTAATTAAATCAAAGTTGATTTAATTAATATGAAACTTGACTTGCTCGAACCGATCTTCCGTTGACTTTTACGTTGACCGTTGACTCGAACAGTTGACTTTTCAAGAAAACGTCTTCGGTCCAAACTTGCAAGCCTCGAGCATCACAACTCGTGTCTCTGAATCAAATCACAATGGATTCTTCAACCGAATTATTCGAGAATAGATTTGATGGCGTCAGTCACACTTATTAAAAGTTCCAACAGATTGCGAGATATGCGGAGAAACGCATAGTACTGCCAGTTGCCCTCACAACACAGAGACGGTCGATTTTGTGGGACAAGGACAAAGAGTTCCAGTTTATAGAAATCGCTACAACTCCTCCTGGAAGAATCACGCAGGGTTCAGCTACAAGAACCAGGCAGGAAGCTCAAACCCACCGGGGTTTGCACCTAAGAACCAGCAGCCCCAAGGACAGGAATGAGAACCCACGATGTGAGAGATGATGACATAAATGTACTCCTACACAAATAAAAGGGATCAAGAAATCAACTCTCAGTTCCAGAAGCACGACCAAGAGATGGTAAAGATCAACCAGTAGCTGCAGAATCAACTGGCATCCCAGAATGCACTAGAGCGTCAAGTGGGTCAAATCACGCAATCACTCTCAGGGAGACCACAAGGAGGACTGCCATCAAACACTGAAGGAAACCCTAAGGGGTTCGCAAATGCAGTCATAACGCGCAGTGGGAAGACGACTCAAGAAACACCAGTGAATCAAGACATGCCTACAGAGGACCCAAAGGAAGCCACTGATGCTACTCTTGAACCTGAAGAGCCATAAGCCACAGCAGCAAAGCCGAAGCAAAGGGAGTACAAGCCTAGGATACCAAATCATGAGAGGCTTGAGAAGGAAAAGATGGAAGAGCAGCATGGTAAATTCCTTTCGTTATTCAAGCAACTCCCCATCAACCTTCCTTTCATGGAAGCTCTGGCATTAATGCCCAAATATGCCAAGTTCCTAAAAGATCTTCTTAGCAATAAGAAGAAACTTGAAGAGCTATCCACAGTAACTCTCGATGAACAGTGCTCCACAGTTCTCCAACAGAAGTTACCTGCAAAGATGCGAGATCCAGGGAGTTTCATGATTCCTTTCTTAATAAGTAACACATTGGTTTGTAACTCCCTGGCCGATCTAGGGGCCAATATTAATCTGATGCCGTATTCAGTCTACAAGAGACTGGACCTGGGGGAACCCACGCCTACTCGCATGACACTTCAGCTCGCTGATCGATCAGTGAAGTACCCTAGGGGCATAGTGGAGAACATGTTGGTGAAAGTCGGCAATTTCGTCTTCCCAGTCGACTTTGTCATCCTAGACATGGACGAGGATGAGCACATTCCGCTGATATTAGGAAGGCCATTTTTGGCTACATCTCGTGCTATCATCGACGTTTATGATGGGAAGCTCACACTAAGAATGAGCAATCAGGCTATCACTCTCAACATCCAAGATTCTATGAAACGCACAACCGTCAGGATGATACCTGCTATTTTCTCGATTCCATCATGACCACCGTTGGAAGCATGCTATACAATATTTGCGGCAAGAATCAAGAAGACTCCCAGACCCTTAACAACGTTTATCAAGAAGTGGAGATGGTAGCAGCCGTCAGCTTCAATGAGGAAGCAGGATCAGAACAAGAGCACAAGGAAACGATCGTAGAAGAAGCCCCCCTCGAGATGAAACCACTCCCATCGCATTTAGAGTATGCCTTTCTAGACGAACAAGGCAATCGACCTGTGATTATAGCCTCCCATCTCAAGGACGATCAAAAGCAAAATCTTCTGGAGGTTCTGAAGAAGCATCAGCAAGCCATTACTTGGAAGATATCAGACATCAAAGGGATTAATTCAACCTTTTGCACTCACAAACTTCTGATGGAGGAAGATGTCAAACCTGTGGCACAGCATCAACGGAGATTGAACCCCAACATGCAGGAAGTCGTAAAGAAGGAGGTAATCAAGCTCATGGATGCAGGACTCATCTACCCGATCTCAGACTCAAAATGGGTAAGTACGGTGCAAGTCGTGCCCAAAAAGGGTGGCATGACGGTTGTCACAAATGAGAAAAATGAGTTGGTTCCCACCCGCACAGTGACTGGGTGATGAGTATGCATCCATATATCCTCATATAAATAAACCGCAACAGTGAGTGCGTGATTCAGATATGAATTTTTGAGGAAATTGATCATCTCGGTGAAGGTATCAGCGTGTGTAGAGTTCACCGGAGCATCAAGAAACGCAACTAGGTTGTGTTCAAGTGGGAAAGGATCATTCTTCACTGGTTCTTTCCCCTTTGCTTTGGACTTTGGTGCCATTGTTGATTGACTATGAGAGAAATTTGGGAGTAGAAAGAAATGGTTCTGAAAATTTCTAGGTTTTCGGATTTTGAACGATTTCTTGCTTTTGGGGTTATGAGGAATGTTGAAGTGGTTGTGGGTATTTGACTGGTGGGTTTAAAGGTGGGTGACGGTTATCAGCGATGGAATAAAGTACGCTGAGTCACAGGAGAGAGAATGAAAAAGTGCAAGTGGGTCCGCAAAAAGTGTGCTTCAGGTGATTGTACAATACAATCTCCTGTTGCGTGTCTTTTGAATTTAATTCAAACAGTTTTCTTGGACAATTAATTGAAACACTTTAAATGCATAATCCTCTTGAAAATGTGTGCCTCAACCGGTGAATTAAATGATTCATTTAAGACAAGAGATTTCCGGTTGAGATTCAAGCGGAGAGTTTTTCTCTCCATACAACAAAATTTCTTTCTGTTTGAAAGTTGAACCGGACAGATTTGCCGGTTGAAAATTTTTCCGGTTGAGATTGTCAACAGGAAATAAAATTTCCGTTTGAAAAATTTTCAAATTTAATCTGAACTTTCAAATAAAGAAGTGTTGTTCCTTTTACCAGTTTCAGAAATTAGGATGGTGTGATCAAAAATTGAGTTTCCGGTTGAAGATGACTTTCCGGTTGAGATTCAACCGGATGTGTTGAACTGGAAAGTTCAACCGGAAGACAGAAAAACACTTGATTTTGAAAATCACATGTATCAGTTATCATAGTTTAACAGTATGACCTGACTATGATTGAAAAGGTGTCTAACTGATACAGGAGCTTTTCTTTTTCTTTTTCTTTTTGTATCAAGAGACGGGCTCTTTGACACAAAATGGTTTCTTTTATTAAGTTTGTGAAAACAGTTTAATCAGTCAAAGTTCATCATACCAATGGCACTAATGAGATAGAAGAATCTAGCTTCATCAAATGCTTTGGTAAACAAGTCAGCCAATTGTTGATTTGTTTGAACTTTAACCATTCTAATTAAGTGTTTCTCAGCACAATCTCTAATAAAATGGTACCTGATATCAATGTGTTTTGCTTTTGAGTGTTGAACAGGGTTGTTTGTGATTGAAATAGCACTGTTGTTGTCTGCAAGAATAGGAGTCTCCATGAACTTGATGCCATAATCCAACATTTGATTCTGAATCCATAAGACTTGACTGCAGCAGCTTGATGCAGCAATATATTCAGCCTCAGCAGTAGAAGTAGATACGCAGGTTTGCTTCTTGCATTGCCAAGACACAAGTCTTTCTCCCAAAAATTGACATCCTCCAGTAGTAGACTTCTTATCCAAGTTGCAGCCAGCATAATCACTATCGGTGTAAGCTTTGAAGGAGAAATCTGAATTCTTTGGATACCACAACCCAAGCTTTGGTTGTCCTTTAAGATATCTAAAGATTCTCTTCACAGCTAACATGTGTGATTCCTTTGGTTAACACTGGTATCTAGCACATAAACAGACACTAAACATGATGTCAGGTCTGCTAGCTGTGAGATAGAGCAGTGATCCAATCATTGCCCTGTAGAGGTGAACATCCACTGGTTTGCCACTTAAGTCACTGTTTAACTTGTGGGAAGTGGAGATGGGAGTTCTTGAGGTTGAAACAGACTGCATATCAAACCTTTTTAGCATATCTTGAATATATTTTGACTGATTCAAGAAAATTCCATTGGCAGTTTGCTTCACTTGCAAGCCTAAGAAGAAATTCAGTTCACCCATTGAACTCATTTCAAACTTTGATTGCATAAATCCCTCAAACTCTTTGCATAAGGCAGCACTGGATGAACCAAAGATGATGTCATCAACGTAGATTTGTACCATCAAAGTATCTTTGCCATCAGATTTCACAAACAGTGTTTTGTCAATAGCTCCTCTCTTGTATCCATTCGCTTGGAGATAGTTTGAGAGTGTCTCATACCATGTCCTAGGAGCTTGCTTGAGACTATATAAAGCTTTAATCAACTTGCACACCCTGTTGGGGTAATGAGGGTCTTCAAAGCCTGGAGGTTGCTTGACATACACATCCTGTTCCAAAAGACCATACAGAAAAGCACATTTAACATCCATTTGAAATACCAGAAAGTTTTTGAATGCAGCATAGGCAAGAAATATTCTGATTGCTTCAAGCCTGGCCACAGGAGCAAAAACTTCATCATAATCAATGCCTTTTTCCTGTGTGTAGCCTTGAGCTACAAGTCTGGCCTTGTTTTTTATCACTATTCCCTTGTCATCCTTCTTGTTTCTGAATACCCATTTGGTTCCAATTGGTTCTACACCTTCAGGTAAGTCTACCAATTCCCAAACCTTCTGTTTATTGATCTGAAACAATTCCTCTTGCATTGCCTCTACCCAGCTTTCATCTTCCAATGCATCATTGATCTTTATGGGTAATTCTTGAGACAGAAATGCAGCATGCAGGCAAATGTTTGCATCAATAGACTTGCTTCTTGTCAGCACAGGAGCTGACAAGTCTCCTATAATGTTCTCCCTTGGATGATCCTTACTAACTCTTCTATCAGTAAACATTGGAAATTCATGGCTTCTCCCATTGTGAGGAATATTGAGTTGAGGTAATAACTCAATATTGTTGGTTTGTGATACAGGTTCTGAAATTTCAGTTGGTTCTTGAGAACTGGGGACTGAATCTGAGATTAGATGCTCAAGACTATAATCATTTGAACCAGCATCAGTTGAATCATCAGGTTCATTGTTCTCAAAATTTTCTGAGAAATTGTTTTCCGGTTGAGTCTCAACCGGAGATTCTACTGCTACAGGATCCGTTTGAACTTCAATCGGAAGTTCAACCGGAAGGACTTCTGCATCAGCAAGAACAATTTCAGAGGTTTTCTTTGCATTGTAGGGTTTCACAGGCTTGGTGCTGATGGATGAAAAGAAGGTAGGTTGCATTTGCAGTCCCTTGGTGTTCATTTGCCAGATGTCATCAGTTGACCTCATGTGATTTTGCTTATTTTCCTGTTCCTGCACTGTTGAACTCAATGGCTTCTCAATGGTAAAATTGAAAGCAATGGTTAGTGCATCTATATCGAATAACCATTCTGGTTGAGATACAAAACTGTTAAGAGATTTCTCATTAAAAGTTACATTAATGGTTTCCTCAACAATTTTAGTACTTTTATTGTAAACTCTGAATGCTTTTGACACACCAGAATATCCAACAAAATAACCTTCATTTGCATTTTCAGCAAACTTCGGCAACAACCTATTAGTTATCAAAATAGTAATAGGACAGCCAAATGATTTTAAAAAGTAAATGTTGGGTTTTCTACCTCTCCAAAGCTCATAAGCAGTTTTGTTATTACCCTTCACAATCAAAGTCCTGTTTTGGACATGGCAGGCAGTGTTTACTGCTTCTGCCCAAAATATCACAGGTAACTTAGAATCTGCTAGCATTGCTCTAGTAGCCTCAATCAATGTCCTATTTCTCCTTTCAGCAACACCATTTTGCTGTGGAGTTCTAGGAGCACTGAATTGTCTAAGGATTCCCTTTTCGTCACAAAATGAGTTCAAAACATGATTTTTAAACTCAGTGCCATTGTCACTTCTGATTGTCTTAACTTTCAGTTTTGCTTGATTTTCTAAAGATACAATTAGTGTTTTTTTAACAATTTAGCAGTTTCATCTTTTGTTTATAAGAAAAACACCCATGTATATCTTGTGAAATCATCAATAATGACAAAGCAATATGACCTTTTTCCTAAGCTCATCACTCTAGTTGGACCAAACAAATCCATATGCAAAAGTTCTAGAGGTTGAGTGATAGAAGACTCAGTTTTTGCCTTGAAGGAGGTCTTGTGTTGCTTACCCTTGAGGCAAGAAACACAGTGTTCAGAACAGTCGAACTGCTTGTTAGGAAGACCCTTAACCAAGCCAAGATTCACTATTCTGTTCATGTTCTTGTAGTTAACATGACATAACCTCCTGTGCCACAAATCAGATTCATCCACTGAGGCTTTGGATATAAAGCATGCAATTCCACTGGCTGGAGTGGCAGCAGATAGATCCAAAATATATAGTCCTTCTCTCCTAGGTGCTCTGAGCAACACAAGTTCCTCAGGGATTTTAACACCTGGTTTCAAGACTATGGCCTCTCTCTCAGTAAACATCAAATTCAAATTCGTGTCACACATTTGTAACACACTAAGTAAATTGAAATTTAATGTATCAACAAAATTTACCTTGTCAAAGGTAAGCATCCCATTACTAACAGCACCTTGTGCAGTAATGTGTCCTTTTGCACTCCCAAAGGCTACAGGACCTCCGTTTATGTTTTTGGGGTTTTCCAATACATGCTTATTTCCTGTCATGTGGCAAGTGCATCAACTATCAACAACCCATAGGCTTTGTTGGCCTTTATTATGCACCTACACACAAAGAAAGTTGATTAATTTCTAAAGGGAACCCAAGCCTTTGAGGTCTTGGGCTTGCCAGAAGCATCATAATACTTGTACTCTTTAAGTACTAAAGTATTTAGTATTGGATCCTCATTCAACAGGTAATCTTGATCAATGTTCAAGTGTTCAGACTGTTCACTTGATTGACACTGCCTGTTTGTTTTGCTAAGCCTTCTCTCAGCAATCTTCTTCTCTCTGTATTCCCTATACTTCTTTTGTTTGTTGGTTAAAGCCTTTGGCAACTCACTGGGTGAGGTGTAGGTCTGATCAACACTAGTCACTGGTGAGATTCTAGCATTAAAGTTTGAAAATTTGTTTGACTGGCTAGATCTCTCACTGTGAAATGCAACAGTGGCATTTCCACTTGAACTAGAGGGAATTTCAGGTTGAGAGTTGTGCTTGTTTTTCAAAAAATTTTCTCTAGAGGTGGTCTTGCCTCTAGATGGGTTTCTCCTTCCTTGACCTTCAAAATGGTCATACTCATCAGTGAACTGAACCCTGGGTTGTTGTCTAGGTGCAGTAACTGATCTGAGTGTCTTGGAGATTTCCGGTTGAACTTCATTTCCGGTTGAAAATTTTTCCGGTTGAAGTTCAGCCGGAACCCTGTTCAGTTTTAAGACTGAAAAACTTCCATTTTTGTTGTTCCCAATTAAAACTTTGTTTGACTCGGTATCAAAATACTTCATTGTGTTACTTCTTACAGGTGAAGTTCTACCTGTAGATCTTTTCTGAGTAGAAACAGTTTTGGGTTTTAACAAGTTTTGAGCTTTGCTCAAAGGATTGAATTTGCACATTGCAGCTATGTGCCCTTTTTCACCACAGAAAACACGTTCAAACATTTTTCTTTGGTAAGTGTTTGTGTTTTTGGTTGATTCTTCATTTGTGACCTGGTGGTAAGTTAGCTTACCCATATTCTCAGTTTCACTGGGTTTTGGCTGCTCAGGTAGTTTACCTCCAACTTTTGAGTCCTTGGGCTCATAAATAGTTGGTGGTGGAAAAGCAACTTTTGGTTTTAAGACCTTGGATTGGTCAACAGATGCTGATGTGCTAGCATATTTGACTTCACAGTTTGATGATGATTCAACAGATTTTGATTCAGAAGGTGAAGATGTAGTGCTATTAACAATTAGACTCACACTGCACTCCTTCTGAAGTGCTTGGATTGGAGCAATAACAGGTGAGTATTCCTTGGGTGGTTCAACATTGTTGTACCCAATACCTGTTTTCCCAAGCATTGCCCCATTCCAAAGTTTCTCAGCTTTCTTGTTAGCTGTTTGGAATTTGTCACAGGTGAACAAGGCATCTTTTAACTTAATTTCAAGAACATCATTTTCTGCTTTTGCATCTTTTGTTTCTTGTCTTGAAATAGTTAGTTTGTTCAACAAATCCTCTAATTGTGTTTCCAAAATAGAGTTAGTTTGCTTTAAAACGTCAAATTCTTTGTTTAAATTTTCAATTTTAGTGATGTAAGCAGTTTCAGTTTTCTTAAAGCAATTCTTTAACTCATTTAAATTGGAAACCTCATCAATCAGATCAGTGTTATGTTTCCTGTATTTTGACACTTGTTCTATGCAGGCAGGGCTGCACAAATTTTCCAAAACTTTTTCAGGAATTTCATTTACCTGTTCAGTTGAATCTTCTTTGGCCATCAAAGCATGGTTGATTGGCTCAAACTTAGTGACAAAGTCATCCCACTCGTAGCATTCAGTCTGGTTAGCTAAAGCTGCCACCACATTTTGATTTCCAAGTGGTTTTGGTTGAGTTGGCTGCTGTTTGCTGTTGTTGTTGTTTTGTTGACTGCTGCTGTTGTTGCTTCCATGGTTTGATCTCTGTTGGACATTGTTGTTATTGTTCTGTCCATCTCTCCTTGGCTGCTTGCATTCCCTGGCAAAATGGCCAAGTTGGTGACAATTATAACATTTAGCTTTAGATTTATCCAACCCAATTGATGATCCCTTTGACCCTTTATAAGTTCTTCCAGTTCTTTTATAAAATCTATGGGCCCTTACAGAAACCATAGCCAATTGAGTTAAAATGTCCATCTCTTCTAGATCATCTGCCCCTATGCATTCCAAGTCTTCACGTGTGAAGCCTTGAGATGAGTCAGTTGCCACATAGGCAGAGTGAGAGTTGTCAAACAGTGTTGAAGAACTCTCTGAGCATCTGGGTGACTCATTGAAACTGACTGAGGGTGAGAGATATTGAGAAGAATTTGAGATCTTTTGAAAATCAGTTGTAACCAAAGCAGTGGTTTGCAACTGTGGTGATGCTTCAGGAAAGTTGTTCTGCTTAAAATTAAGCTCCATTTCATAAGCACTAAGGATTCCATGGAGTTCACTTAGTTTAAGCTTTTTGAGATCCTTGCACTCCCTGATGCTGACTGTGTAAACAGTCCAAGCTGGAGGTAATGATCTCAAGAACTTTCTGTTGGCATCAGCCTGTTCAGTTTTTACTTCTACCTTTTGCAATTCATCAAGAAGTGAAACAAATCTAAGATATTGGTTGGTCATAGATTCACCAGTTTTTGTAAGTAAAGTTTTCATATCTTTGTTTCAAAACATCCTTTTTGTTTTTCTTAACCTCACTAGACCCTTCATACATTTCACTGAGAGCATTCCACAAGCTGTGTGCTGTCTTATATCCCTTGAACCCTACCAGTATAGAGTTGGGTAATGTAGCCTGGAGTGTCCAGTAAGCCTTGTGATCATATTCAAGCTCAGCATAATCAGCTTCAACATATTTGTCTAGTGGTTTTGGTATTTGCACTTGGGCATCGTCAGCTTCAACATATTTGTCTAGGCTTCTAACAAAACCTTCCATCCTGAGTTTCCAAGTATCAAAGTTATCAGGAGTGAAAATTGGTGGTTTGTTAGAGCTACCATTAAGTGAACCAAGAGTTAAGTCAGTCATTGTGAAAAACAGTTTGTAAAACAGAAAAAGCTTGTAAAAATTTAAGTAAACAAGTAAAGTATCAACTTTGAAGCACTAGAAGTCTTCAAAATGGAGAGCCAATGCTCTGATACCACTTGTAGGACCGTTGATTACTCAGAGAAATAATCAAAACAAGAACTCTTTACTTGCGGATCACAACCATGCGGAATAAAGTTGTATCACACTTGTTTTACTTAAGCTTTGTTTTACTTATACTTGTAGTTTGATTGTATTGATTGCATAAACTAGTGAACATAAGATAATAAATTTCTCGGTACTATTTGCATTAACTCAAGTTCAAACTGTTACAAGTGTAAGCACTAAATCTGATACTTGTGAATGAACTAGCTAAAAACTATATATAGTACTAAGGAGATCAACTACAGCCGTTGATCTCATACGGGCTAATCTAACCGTACATGAAAGTCAAACAATAAACTTACTAAAAGAACATTAGTAAACATACATAAGAGGAAATGTGCAAAATGCAATTATCTATAAGTAGGAGACGGCTAGGATATGACTTTGGAGAATAAAAGTAGTTGTAGGCCTGATTTCTGCAAAAGTAAACTTTCAGTACTTTTCCGGTTGAACTCTTTATACTGTTGGATAAAAGAGTTCACCCGGAAATGTTCTCCACTTGAGCTTTTCCGGTTGACAAGTCTTCCGCTTGAGTGTTTTCCGCTTGAACATATCTTCAACCGGAAATCTTCGTCTTGAACCGGTTGACTCAGATTTTCATTTCCTTACACTGCGGTACTTCCTATATATAAACACCCGTATTAAAATAGGAAATGTTATAGACTCAGTCGGTGTAGGTTTCACTGAGGTTTAACAAGACCAATAACATTATATTTATAAAATGCTTATTCCATACACGGGTGATGGACTGGTGTTGAAATGTTTATGTGAGGTGATGACCATGTTTAAGGTAGCAAAGAAAGGGCTTTGGTGAGAGCAGACTAGGTAGGCAATCTATCAAGAAGGACTCAGTGGTAGACTGGCATAGACATAAATAAGATCTAGTTGTACTTGGCATATATATAAATGAAAAGATTTTAATTTCCGCTGCTTAGTTATCTCTGTTATACCATGTGTTTATGAGTAAATCAGATGAGTGACCCCTCTTGATGCCAAGTCTGGGAGTGGGCGTCACTCAACGTCACTAAATTGATAATCCACCAATAATTTTAAATTGAATTAAATAATAGTAACCTTGAAACTACAAGTACAAATTTTGGTTCTTAAGATGGAACTGGGTTGAAACTTGTTCTTGGGTTCCATCGTGTACACTTGAGCGGTTTGACTCTAGAACCGAAACCCGTTTGGAACCGGGTGTTAGGTTTGATATGAGGAACTGATAAGAATGATTCGGTTTCAAAACCAGTTCTAGCCGGTTCCAGTATATATATTTTTTAAAAATTTTACTTTTATTTATAGTAATAAATAACATGAAATACACATTTTGTTATACATTTATTAAAAGTTATAAATTAGTTATTAGTTGTCAAGTAAAAGCTCTCAAATTGCTAACTTAGAAAATGATCTTCCATTAACTCGTTCATATTTGGCAAGAGATTCTAGAATAACATTTTCACGTTGTTAGCATCTTTCAAAGCGCACATCCATCTTGCGTTGATTAAATGAAACCTTACAAGAACCGGCTGCATTCTCGTCCATTTTCTTTTTATTTCATCCAATGTATGTCCTGTTGTAACATCCTCGTTAAATGTTTTCTTAAAGCGAATCCAGAAATCATCACCATCGACATCATTAACCCACATCTCCACTTTAACTTTTAACAAACAGTGAGACAAGTTCTCCTCCTCCTCCTCATGGGTCCACCGGGGTGACATCCTCTCCTAAACGTGTATCAAACAATAGGTATAATAATTAAAGAACATAAAATAGACTTTAAATTATAAATTATAAACAACATAAAATACACTTTTTAATCAATAAAAAGAACATAAAGACAACACCACTTCAAAAAACATTAAAACCATGATAGTTCTACATGAAAACGAATATGACGATGTAAAGTGGTCATGGAACCGGGTTTCAATAAAACACCACACTTTTCGCATCTTGCTCTTATAATATTATCCGACATCTCACACAATTCATAACTATCCCAAACCTCGTGTTTACTCCTTTTGGGTATGACCCTCATGACCTATGGTCGTCGGTTCACCACAATGTTGTTGTTATCGAACATTATGATCTTTTTTTCCTTTTGCGTTTTTTAGTTAAAACGTGTTGCCATTAAATTTTAAAAAAATATATATGCTTCTTTTCTGTGGGAACATGTGCAACAACAGAGGCATCATAAAGGAAAGCAGAAAGTTGTTTCATGGGACAAGATGAAATGAATGATGAAATCCAAGTCTTACCCATCAAGAGGGCGGTGTGGACAGAGGCTCCACCCCCCTCGGTTCCGTCGGTTTCTCGGCTTTCTTTGATTACCACACCGAGTTGCACAACTTTAAATGGGGCGATTTCATTTTTAGTGTTTTGCGGTTTGGAGGAGCCGAAGGAAGCCATGAGATTATGTGAGATATTTGTAACTTTTGAAGCCTAACCAGCAAGCCTAAACCATACCCACAGAAAATGAACCCTAAGGTTCAATTCCTCTCTCCTCTTCCTCTCTCATGTATTTCATTCTTATTGGTATTAATGTATTTATATATTGTCCATTGAAAATGCGTGAGCATCGGATCGTCTACTCGATCTAGCTAATCGGACATCGAAACGTAATTTATCGGTTGATTTATTGATCAATGAAGAACCATTACAATCAGTAACACTCAGAATACAGACACAGAGAAACACCTTCAGAAACACACACTTAGCAGAAATCTCACACGCTCAGAATCCACAATTACAATGACCAAACATCTATATATACCCGCTGGTCCGAGCTTCGGCCGAACCTCAGGTTCGGCCAGTCCGAACTTCAGGTTCAGACCTAGTTCGGCCAGACCTAGTTTGACTTGATCTTGTACATTGCTTGATATTTCACACGATGCACATATCAGGTATCAACAAACTCCCCCTCGTCGTGTGCAGTATCTCTTTAATATCATCAACTTTGTATCTTCAACCAAGCTCCCCCTCAAGTGTAGAACCCATTCGTTCAATGAAATGATACTTCAAACAAACTCCTCCTCAACTCGATCGTAGTTTAATCTTGAATTCTTGATGACATTTTAGTGTATCTCTGGGCTTTTATCAACAGCTTCAGAAGACTTGAAGTTGTGATCACTTGCACATAGCAACCTGCTCAAGCATTTAAATAATCTTGGCGCAAAACGTCTCTTCGAGACTCCAAGATATGATTTTGAAAAATTGATTTGTATCACGTGTTGATCAGATCGAAAGTAAAATAGAAACAAAATCTTTTTGATTTTTCAAAGTTTATGCTAAAACACACCTAAAATCTTTTTGTTCTTTTTCGAAAAGAAATGAAATTACAATATAGAATCAAACACTATTTTTTTTAAGTATGAGAAAGATCACTATATGGGATCATATTATACATAACGCACTGAACTGCACTTCAATTTCAATTAATCGAAGCACATAAGTCATGCTGATTGCCGGTATAATTTGTCCAACTTAAACTCAGGCAGAATCATACTCATAACATCTGGATATGTTAAAGTATTGATTAGATTTTCTTTGACCAGTGTATCCCACACTATCAGACATAATCAGACATTTTCAGCTTTTCTTTCCTTTTTCCTTTTGTGTGACAGCACTTGTGATTTTTCACAATGCATAGTATTTTCATGATATAGTCAACTGTGTTCCATGCAAAAAGAAATAAGAACGTTAAATCGTCAACCTTAAGGTCGATCTTTCGATACGCAGATAAGGCCTCGGATTTAACAAAATAAGAAAATAAAACAAGTTGAAATTGTATAACCCAACAACAATCAGGTCGGTACTCCCGTACACGCAGAGAAAGTCCGATGAGTTATACGAAACACCAAAGAAAATAAAGCAGAACGTCAAACGAACAACGATCAGGTCGATCTTTCGATACGCAGAGAAAGTCCGATCATTTGACAAAATAAAGAAAATCAAACAAGTTTAAATCTTTGCAAAATGAACACATGTATACACAGTGACTTCTCATTTTGAATTTCACACTTATTTTTCCTTTTGTGTCATGAAATATGCATCAAGATGTTATCCACATGGTCAAGCATTAGTATTTAGTGTATATCACATCTGAATACTTTCTGATTTGTCGAGCCTACCAAGCATATCAAACAATGATCTTATGGCCCTTTCATCTACTCTATCCATAAGTCAGATACGTAAGCCAATGTACCATCATTTCCCAATGATCAATTTCTCACAATTTTATATTTTGCATGTATTCACCTTCCTTCATTGTATATTTGGCATGTATTCACTTTCTCTCCATAACATGCATTTTCTCAATTACACCCCCTTTCTTACACTTCTCCCCCTTAAAATGAAAACTCTATTTTTGGATTTACATTTTACACAAAAACAAGACACTATTTTTGTGTTTTTGAGAAAATATTGGTAAGAAAATAAAAGTGATCAATCAACACGGATAGATTGCTGATTTAGAATTCAGAAAATTTGTAGGTAAGAAAGATTTATCATGAAATTTAAATTAAGCAGAATACTCCTCCATTAACAACTTTGCAATCGTCGATAGGTCTTCTAGAAGTACTTGCACACTGGTCAAACTAATTAGTCCAAAAACGACCCGAAGCGAAGTGCTTCTGGTCGACTAGTGTCCTTGTTTTGTTTAGAAACCACCTTAGGTTTCCATTGTTGTTGTTGTTTTGGTAATTCAGTTTTTGATGAAACAATCACAGGTGACTGTGATGATGAACCTACACTTTGAACCTTTGAAAACATTGGAACAAAACGTTTTTGTTTATGAAAGAATGTAGGTTCAACGTCATAAAAAACTCTGCCTTGTTCATCAAAGAACTTTCCGTTGGCAGGTTTACCAAAAACTGGTTTCTTATAAAACCCTTGAGGTAAATCAGCAGGTGATGGACAATCTTTTGCCATATGCCCTGGGCGACGGCCGATATAACAGATTCTTTTCGTTTTGTCCCATCTTTGATGTACCTGCGAAGAACACACATGAATATCTCGAACATGATCAGAATGAGAATCATATACCTGATGCCTGTGATCATGTACCCATTTGGATGTAGGGCTTCGATACTGAGAACTTTCAGAAGAAATGGTAGCTTTCACAAAGACCTCAGCAATCTTCCGAGCATCAACACAATGAAGTGGAAATTCTTTGTCAGAAAATAATTGATCCGAACCCTTGAGTTTGTAAAACCGCTCGGGTTGAATTTTATCAGATTGAAAAACTTCCTTCTTCACTTGTTTCATCTTTAATTTCTTCAAATCTTGAGATGAGGATGCTGAAACCTTCTCAGCTTTGTCTTTCATCCCGTGAAAACCCAAACCCACATGCTTTCCAGAAATCTTCTCCTCGGGTGTAAAATGTCCATTCTTCGCTAAACGAGAAAATTCAGCTTTTACTTCGGTTACATTCTTTTGATCAAAAAAGATCTTTTTATCAAACTCAGGTTGAGACTGAATCTTGTCACTCGAAGTAGCCGACTTCTCATTATCAGCAGAGGATGAACCAGATACAAACTTTGGTGCATGAGAAACTTCGGATTTCTTTTCCTTCTGTTTCTTATTCTTCTTGGTTTTCTTTGTTGGCACAGCTTTCTCATCCTCAACAGTAGATGATGAAACCTTTGAATAATCAAATGCATCAACTTGTTCCTTCACATCTCTGAAAGCTTCTTTGATATGAGCAGGGGGTGATGCAGTCTTATCAAACATTTTCTCAAAATTTTCATCGTTAGCTAAGAAGCTTGTGAAGACTTGAGAATTTGAAACATTATTAAGCAATCGATTAGCATCAAGAACTTGAATTTTCAGATCAGAAATTTTCTGTTGAGCCTCAGCAAATTCTTTCTCTTTAGCAATCAATCGCTTCGCAACTTTGTAAGTTTCAAATTTTTGCAAGCGAAGATTATCAAGTCCTTTAAATAATTCTTTCTTCAATTTAGCTTCATTTCTCTTTTGAATCTCCAAATTCGCGGCTTGAACTTTATTTACACGAACCAACTCCCGCTTCTCATCCAACAACTTTCCCATGTCAACTTGATATGCTTCAATCTTAGCTGATGATTCTTCAACATTCTTTGTAAGCAGATCAAGCTTGACTTTTGATTTATCAAACAAATTTGTGAAATCAGAAGCAGTATCCTCCGCTTCATCTTTCCATTTCTTGACTTCTTTTATCAACTCATCCCTTTCTGCACAAATCTTAGCTTTTGCAGCTTCAACATCTCTTTTATCTTGTTTAGAAATTTCTAAAACTTCATTCAGCAATTTGATCTCTTTAAGTAAACATGCATTCTTTATACCCAATTCCTTCTCATTGTTTTTAGACACTTCTAACTCTGCCTTTACATCCTTGAATTCCTCAGAAAGCTTGTGAATTTCATGCATTAACGAAGTATTTTCTTTCATCAGACTCTCCATATTCTCAGCCGATTCATAAGAACTTGGATTTGAACTAGTATCAGAACTAGTGTCTGAACAGAAATTCTCTTGTTGATCATGAGTAACTATCAAGGCAGATGAATCATACCCAAACTGTTGACCCCAATCATAAACACCATCATGTTGAGCTGTTAAAGCTGTTGTTTTGCTCGTGTTACTAGTAGATGGTTGAGTAAAACCAGGCTTGGATGATTGAGTAAAACCAGGCTTGCTTGCATGTGCCTGTTGATAATCTTTGGCAAAATGTCTAAGCTGTGAACATTTATAACATTTTAACTTTGACTTGTCAAATCCCAGTTTATAACCAGAAAGATTTCTTCCATGTTTCTTGAAAAATCTCTTCGATCTTTGACATAACATAGCATAATGCCAAGATATATCTATTTCAGTTAGTTGATCATCATCAAGAGCATCAAGATCATCACTGGTTAACTTTGCATCAGCAACATTCTTAATAATCGAACCAAAAGATGATGGAATCAAGGCAAAAATCATTTTAGCACAATCCTCTGTTGATTCAGCAGAAAAAGCATTCTGATTTGAAAATTTTGGAATTGTAAAGCTACAACCCCGTGAAGATTTTTTATCAGAATTATCAGAAATTCCAGTCAAGAAAGCTGTACTAGGTGTAGAACTCAGACTTGGTTTAGCTTTAGCATTCATGCTTGCCGTATTCTCACCATGATACAATTCAGGATTTTGCAAAGTAGCAATTGATTTCTTTGAATTTAACATTTCCATTTCCCGAGCATGAAGTTTTCCAGTAAGCTCGTGAAACGTCATTGTAGAATAATCCTTGTCTTGAGTGAGCAGCAAAACATAATTCTCCCACTTTTCAGGTAAAGCTTCCATAATCTTTTCCTTCAAATCAGCATCAGATTTCTCAATACCAACTACCTTTAATTCACTCATTAGATGTGAAAACCGTGAAACGAGAGCAGTAATGTTCTCATTTTCATAGTTTTGAAAATTATCAAATTCTTTGTTCAATACTTTCTTCCGACTTTTCTTGTAATCATCATTACCCTCACATCTTGCTGAGAGAGCATCCCATAATTGCTTTGATTTTTTACAAGTGCTGAATTGATGTAACAATTCGGTAGGTAACGCCATAGTAAGATAACCATAAACTTTCTTTTCAAGCTTATAACTTTTCCTTTCAGCAGCATCAAAATCTTGAAGTTCCTTATAATCTCCTTCTTTAGTTGGTCGTTCATACAACTTTCGAATCTGAATCCATAGATCAATATCATTTGTGCTTATGTATGCAGAAAACCGTTTCTTCCAATTTTAATAATCTTCTAGCTTCAACAATTTGGGAACTTTCTGACTTATTCCAATTTCATTATCAAAATTCAGCATGGTTTGCATCGCACTTTGCTTTGCAGCAAACGCTTGAAATTCTGACATCGTTTGAAAAATTAAGATTCTGCCGGCCAAACTCTCTCCGAACTTATAACTAAGCTCCGAACTCTGTCCGAACTTAAAACCAAAGTCCGAACTCCATCCGAACTTGCTCCGAAACAAAATCAATCGTCCGAACGTCGACGGAACCTATGTAGCTCCGATCTCACACCGATCTAACTCCGAACCTAATCGGAACTAGAGCAGACCTCCGAACTCTCACCGAGGATAGACCGAATGACGACCGAACTTTAAGTTCAGAGCAGTTACTCCGAACCTGATCAGGAGACTCCGAACTTCGAACTCATTTTTCAAAAAAGCACGAAAAATGACTGATTTTGACGAAACTCGTTACTGTGGATCAGTAAAACTGATAGAAAACGATTTAGACACCAAATACTCGATAGAATGAATATCAAACACGAAAACAAACTCGAGAATCACGAAAAACGCTTCAAAAATCCGAAAATAGCAACCACAGATCAGTAGAGTGAACCAGAAAGCTCTGATACCACTTGAAAATACGTGAGCATCGGATCGTCTACTCGATCTAGCTAATCGGACATCGAAACGTAATTAACCGATTGATTTATTGTATAGAGGGCTATATGTATTATGTATAAATATATATATGGGGGTGTATGTTTCTTTATGGAATGAAAATTACGTAAACTAATATGATATCACAACCACTTTAAAAATAACCGTAATTTTTCCTCTCTGTTTCTGCCGTCACCTTCCCCCTGGCGACACCAAACCCTTCGACACAAAACAAGATCGACAACGAGCTGCCATGGCTACGGCTGAGGCGAAATTGAAGGTAGAGACCGACAAGCTTTCGAATTGCTATAGTGTTACCAATATTCTGCTCCGTGTTCGTCAACTAGACGGAGTTAAACTTACCTACTTGAATTGGGTAAAACTTTTTCAACTCCATCTGAAGGCTTTCAAGGTTGCTGATTACATCACCGATCAAGCCCCACCAGCTGAAACAGATCCATTACATGTTGTGTGGGCAGAAATCGACTCACTGGTCCTTCAGTTGATTTACAGTACGTTATCCGATGAATATCTCGTACGGGTTTTAGAAAGCGACACCACCGCTCGAAAGGCTTGGCTTAAAATACAAGAAATTTTTTTAAATAATAAAGGCTCACGAGCCGCGGATCTTACTTTGGCGGCATGCGCTAATATGGAAGAATACTTTCAAAAACTACATGATTTAGCCGAGCAATTAAACGATGTGGGTCATCCCGTTGATAAGGATCGCAAGGTCCTCCAACTCGTTAGAGGTCTGCCTTCGGAGTTCGATACAGTAGAAACAATCATTAATCAAAGTTCACCTAAGTGGGATGAAGCTCGAAACATGGTGCAACTCGAACTACAACACATCAAAGGCCGCCAACCAACAAATCAAAACACTTAAGTGCTCCTAACTCCAAAAACTAACCAAAACTCCAATCCTCCTAACCCTTCCCAACAGCAAGCCCCATTCGGTCAACCCCCCCCCCCCCCCACAGATCAATAACTTTAACCAAACCCAAAACAGGCGCCCCTATAACCCTACTCAAAATCGCAGTCATGACTATGGCAGGAACAGTTACCGCGGACGTGGCCACGGGGTGGTTCATACCGGGGTCGCCGAAACAATAATCGTGGACCACGTTACCCACCACAAGACCACTACTCTAATTACCCCCATCCTCCACCACAATGGTCCGCACCACCCTCTTCGTACCCCTCATTTCCGCCACCTCACTATTCGGGCTACCCTCCCCCCTATCCTAACCAGCCGTGGACCCCTAGACCAATGGCCCAACAGCCTCCTTCGGCCCAATATGCAAGCCCGCAGCCACCAGCCAGGGCCTATGATGTGTTAAGCCCAACTGATATTGGCCAAGCTTACAACATGATGCAGTTCACACTTATGACCCCGCTTGGTACATGGTGTAGGATTGAAATCTGGTTACAGAGTTAAACCAATTACAAGTTGTGACGCCCACTTCCAGACTTGGCTCCAGAAGGGGTCACTAATCGGATTTACTCATGAACACATGGTACAAGAGAGATTACTAAGCAGCAGAAATTAAAAACTTTTCATTTATATATATATATGCCAAGTACAACAGTAAGGAACATACAACATAATCTAATAATTAGGTCTTATCTATGTCTATTGCCAGTCTACTACCGAGTCCTTTCCTGAGAGCTTGCCCACCTAGTCTGTCCTCACCAGAGTCCTTTACTTTCTACTTTAAATATCGTCATCACCCGACATACATATGTTTTTGGAAAGCTCAGCTTACGCTAGTGAGTTCTACGTATTTCAAAAAGCATTACCTTTGCCTCGAAAGTGTATTCTAACGCTTAAGCCTACCGCCCCCCCCCCCCTTCTATCAAACATTTATCAAGTATAAAACATAACAAGATTATACTATAACTTTAAAACCATTATTCTTAGAACATTTATCAGGTATAAGCATTATACCAAAATATAACCCTTAACATTTATCAGGTATAAAACGGAGTTATATCAAAACATTCATTCATTTAATCATTAACCATTTCTCCATTTAACCATTTACCCGTTTAATCGTTTAACCATTAAACCTTTTAACTGTTTAACCTTTTAATTGGTATAAACTTAACAGTGTTATACCAAAACATAACCTTTAAACCGTTTAGTACTCAAAGTACCCTGGGTCTCCTATACCCTCTCCTGTGCAAATAATCAGTAGGTATAAAACATAAAAGAGTTATACGAAATATTATAAGCAGTCATTTATTTACTTACTAAGCATTGTCTATTGGAACCATGTTAATTCCTCGGGTAACCGTCACCACCCGTGTAACATCCGTATGTTTTAAAAACTTGAAAACACGACCCTCATTAAGATCCAAGGTCTAAGCCCAATTCTCAACACCATGAATGTTGGGTTACTCTACTACATATGACAGTACTCTGAAAATGGTGAACGTGGGCGAAAACCATGCGTAAAACCGAGTTATAACGAAGCGGAAATCGCGAAAACAAGTTTGGTGTTAGATGTTGATTGCATAGTCGCGACCTCTTCTTCTAAACCCATCCCACATCGCCCCAAAAACAAATTTCCACTCTATTTCTCATCTATAAATACCCTCCCTTGATCCCTAGTAGCTTGCAACTCCTAGTTTGAGTATAAACAAGTGGAATAACCAACTTTTGGCGGTTCCACAACTACAATACCCCTTCGGGTGTCGTGCTTTGTAGTTTTTATGCTCTCGGCGAAGAGGTGCTGCCAGTCAAGCTCGTCTCGTTTGAAAAGCTTCTTTAAAGGTAATTCTTTTTCTTTTTCTTTCTTTGTTTCCTTTCTTTCCTTCCTTTCGTTATTCATTTATTTATTGCTTTATTAGTTTAATTAGTTTAGTTTAGGTTCTTAGTTAGGTTCTTTAGGCTCGTTTAGGTAGCTTTGCTAAGGCTCGTTCATAGAACGCCTAGCATTGCTAAGGCTTGTCATTTGGACGGCCTAGCTTTGTAAAATCACGTCGTTAGGACGTGTTGCCTTGCTTAAGCCGATTTAGGCTTGCTGTAGCCTTGTAGAGGCTCGTTAGGCCCAACAAGTCTAAACTATAATGTCCAATTTCATCTATATTCTTCTAATCCAAAAGTCAATGCTTTTATGCATGAACAAATTGAGGATTAAGGCTTTTTTTTTCACAAATCAACAATTAAACTAATTCTTAATCATTATAATATGTAATTCAGGTTGTGAACATAAACTCATTTTTAAGAATTTCAAAGAACTTAGAAATCGATCTCTGTTTAACAACATATTTAGTGATGGTATTTGAGACGCGAATGGCATGTAGTAACTGGAAGGGTGAAAACACCGGTAGTTGGGGTCTCTGTCAAAGGATAAGCGTTCGCATAAATCCCATTGTTGGACCTGGATGCTTACCTGGGATGCCCCGATGAGAGTGTCATAACCTATTAGGCCAAAGCATGTCTAGTAACGTTTAATGTATTGTTACTCTTAAAAGTTAACATGTTTTCAAACTTCAATTTATAACATTAAAACCCATTCCCCAAATGCATAAGAGCTTAGAATCCCATATTCCAATATTCATGTCGTCCCCTTCTATTCTTTTAGGATGAATCTTCGTGACTAATCCTTTCACCTTCACTTTTCGCTTCGTGGACTTAACTTCTAACCATGTGAGTAATCCTTGCCCCTTTTCTCATTTTATCATTTTGGGGTTGCAACATGTATCCTATTTCAAAGTGTTGTCTTTCAAGTTTCTCATTTACCATGCGTATGTGATCTATGTGTGAATTATGTGTTATGTGACTTCTAGCATGATTTGTCAATATGTGATTTTCAAAGGCTTTCATGTTTATCAAAGGTTTTCATGTTTTCATTTAGATGCCAAGTATGTCATGGTTGTCATGTCTGTCATGTCTTTCATTTGGCATAAACATTAACGTAAGGCCTGGGGTAACAAAGGTAGATCTATCAGTTGACAACCCACTCAACTTGATCGGTTTGGCGTTGGGTGTTTGGAGCATATTTCACTATTTCATATAGTCTAACATGCGGGTTAGGGAATCTATCATATGTCATTGAGGTTTGTTTATGCCTAGTCTTTCATATTGTCATTTTATACAAGCAATTTTGGTTATGTCTAGTCTTTCGTGTTGTCAATATCTTCTAGCATGTTATATTTCACTTATTCTATCATATGGAACGTAACACATGTTTTTCAAATATATGTTATGTATCAAACTTGTGGTTACTCACCAACTATTTATAGTTGACCCCCCCCCCCCTTTATTTTATACATGTTACAGGTTATGTTGATGTTTCAAGATGCTATCACATAGGGATTCTAGACCTAGTTTAATAACGAAATTGTATTTGTTATCAATATGTGGTGTACTGTCTTATTTTTTCAATGTAATCAATAAAATTCATTATTTAACTATCGTCAATAATTTAGTTGTCATGAGCTTATGGGCAATTTAATCATACCCCGACGTTACCGTCGTTGGTTGGGGTGTGACAGATTGGTATCAGAGCCATGGCTATAGGGAACTAGGTTATTAGAAATGGAATGACCTAGACTATTGCCTTAGATGTCCAAACACGAGAACCTCATATATTGCATGCTTCGTTTAAAGATTGCCCTTTTTATGTCTTATTTGCCTTAGTTAGGATGTACGTCATGTCTAACACTTCTCACACTCATGCACTCAATTTCAGGCTTCCTAGCCTTTTCCTTAGTAATGGTGCTTTATGTGCCATTTTAGGAACTTGATGTTATTCGTTTTTTTTTTTAATATCGTCCGGGTTAGGTTCCTTAGTAACGGACATGTAGTAACTGGAAGGGTGAAAGCACAGGTAGTCAGGGTGTCTATTTAGGTAAGCGTTACCTGGGACACTCTTGCGAGAGTGCCTCAGCCTATTAGGCCAACGCATGTCATAACAAACGTTTCTAGGAACCATATTAACCCTGACTAGTCGAAGGTGGAAGTTTCCCAATTGGGAAATAAGAACCATTCCATTGATTTTAAGCAAGTTAATTCGATTTCATGTTTTACATGCGATTTCATGATATCCGGTTTATACTCCGATTTCGATCTATGATATTCTTTTGATTTTCAAGATTTCATGGTTAAAATGCTACTTTTTCGTGATTTCAATGGCATTTTTTTGAAAATTTTACCATCGACACTTACTTTCACAATTTTACCTATTTTACCCCTTATGTTTTAGTCGATTGATTTTCCATATTCAAACCTTTTGTGTTTATATTATCCAAAGTCATCCTTGTGATTTCTATTTCACAATTTCATAATGTTGTACGACACTCCTGTGGCATATTAAATCCTACACTAACCTACGATTTACGTTATCGGTTCACAGTTCCATTTCGACACACCTTTGAGAATTCAGATAACCCCTTGTTATTTAGTTAGTAGCTCGAGTTTGATAACTTTCAGATTCCATCCTCGAGGTATTTTGCGATGTTTATAAAATCAGTTTGTTACCCTCATGATATCACATACTCTTGAGTTTTCACACACCATCCTTATATTTCAAATTCATGTCATTCATCGTCACCATAAATGTGCTATGGATCTGATTATCTCAGTATTAAACGAAAAAAAAAACTTGTGAGTTCATAAAACACTCATGCGTAGTTTTAAAACCTTCATTTCACAATACCCAAGTCATGGTCGATTGATTGTTTTATCAAATCTTGTTGCTAACCCATTTTAGACTTAACCCAACAACCCATTGTTCCTATTTTTATTTTAACGTCTTATTATCTTAATAATATTCAATTATTAAGTTCATTCCTTTTTAAAGGTCAAAATGACCAAAATGCCCTTTAGGCACTTATCCTTTTATTTTAACGGTAATACGAAGACATGCATTCCTATAAGTAAACGCTCACTCCAGGATCGCCCAGTGAGGTATGTCAGTTCCCAGTTGGGATTTATGTGACACCCCCGCTTTGCCAGAAACCCTAGTGTACAAGCGCTTACCCTTCCGGTCCGCACGAACTTCTAAATATCCGATTAACTCGGTCTATTCAATACTTTAGTCCATTTTAACTTCATATATACTTATTATATATAAAAACATGTTATCATACCAAAAATCAAGTCCCCATACTCTTTGGATTATTTTATATTAAATTATCATATCTGGAAATCCTAATTTCCCGTTTTTCTCATTTCTTGACCAAAACTCATTTTTATTCAAAACTAACTTAGGGTATTATTCATTATAACATTTTAATATGCTTTAAAATATCAAAGCTTAATTCAAAGCCGTTTACTCAATTTGGGCAGAATAACGTCTATAAAACCCTAATTTCATTTATTTATTTAATAAATATCAAAACATTTTATAAAATGAAATAAACTTAGAGCTTTTGTTTATAATATCATTTTATAACATCCCTCAAAATATCAAGCCCTAATTTAGTTTCGATTGGTCAATTTTAGCAAAACCTTCTTTTGAAAACCTTAATTTCAACATAATTTTTAAATAAATATCAAACTTTTCCTAAACATGAAATTAACTTAGGGCTTTCTTACAAAACATCATTTTAACATTATCTGTAAAAATCTAGACCCTAACTCCCACCCGATTGATCGAATTTGATAAATCGAGTCTAAGAACCCTAATTTAAGCATAGTTTTAGAACTCGATCTTAGACACGATTTAAACAGAAATTGATAAGGGGCTTTTAAAGAGTATACCAAGAAACGGTGGACTTGTGGAAATTAGCTTCTAACTCCGAGAGGATTGCACGAATTTTGCAGAAAAACATGCGGATGAGGTTTAAGGGTTTTCTAGTGATGAAATCGTGAACTGGTGCCTAAGATCGAACGAAATGAGTCCCCTTTTATAGCCATCGAGGTCGCGGGAGGATTCCGCACGTAGGTATGGTGAGTAACCATCGAAAAATGAGGCGTGGAGGGTCGAACTTGCGCTATAAGTCGTCGTCGTGGCGTTTTCTGCGACCTGGAATGGCCCGCGTATCGCCGGGTTCCTGGGCCTCCCTCGCGTACTGCCTGCCAACTATTAGGTAATGACAATTTTGGTCCCATCAACATTTTATTTATATTTTGGCCCCCAGACTTCTACCGAACTATCATTTTATGCTTTAAAACATTATGGGGCATATTTATAAAAGTTTCTAAAGCTCGGAACACGCTCGATGATATACGTATACATATGTGTATATATATATATTTATATATATATATATATATATATATATATATATCTTTCACTATTTTGCACTCTAGCCCCTCTAACTTTTATCTCTTCATCATTTTATGTACCAAAACATTATGGGACATAATTCTAATGGTTTTAGGGCTCGGATACCTTTGATAAGGTCTATATACTTTCGTATATTTAAATATATAATTATATATATATATATTTTCTATCAATTTATATTTTAGCCCTTTTATCTCTTATACTTATCATTTCATGTTCCGATTTTACTTTAGGACATATTTATAATAACTCCTAAGCCTCGGGTTCATATAAATACATATAAATACGTATAATACTCGTATACGTTATATATTTATTCATTTTCAACCATTATTTCAACGTAAAGATACGTTCTTATTTATTTTTCACATGTTTAACTATTCTAACACGTATTACCACATATATATTCATCAAATGAATATTTCACATGCATTTAAGCCATTAGTATATATATATGTATATACTTACACATAATACAGTCGTGTAACTGTATTTTCCTCTGATTATCATTTATTTCTATCATATCAACTCCTAAACACATACTTCATTTTGAAATCATGTATATCAATTATCTTTCTTATAAAACATATATTTATCTCATTTCAGCTATCAATACGTGTATCATTCATATAAACCCTACCCTTAATCAATTCATTACCTGTCAATTGGTAAACATGTATTTTCATACGTTTCATCACGTTTAGTTATCTAACACATATATAATATGTATTTTTAACATAAACACGTATAGCATTGCAATTCATTTCCCTTTACCCATTTATTGACCCATAAACCATATCAATATACGTTTTAGATACTTAACACGTATAGCACAAGTATATAATTCGAGTTACGAAATTTTGGGGTGTTACAGAAGTAGAGTAATATGAAATCGAATACAAGAAAAGTATAACAATAATATGAATAAAACTGAGCACTGTATTATAACTTGCAGATTCGAAGTACATATCAGAGTGATTTACACTTTGCTTGTTTAAAGCATGGTTACAAGTGTCTATATATAGTGCCCTAAGGAATCAGGAGAACCCTTGATTCCTCTAACGATCATCTAGATCGTCGAGTAAAGATACATAAACTAGAATAATATTAAACTAGTCTAGAAGATAATCGTGTCAGCTTCATGTTAGGAGAATGGTGGGAAACTGGATCAGATATGTCAGTGACAAGTGGAGCAGGTCAAGTTGATGGCTAAGATAACTCGCTGTACCGAGGTAACTTGAGTTATCTCGGCCGTATCCACTGTCTGAGATAAAACTATGCTCCCGAGGTAAAATGACCTTCCGAGGTAACTGTAAGTTATCTCGGGCAGTCTTTTCTTCCTAGGTAACTTATCTCGGGCCTTCTATTCTTCCTAGATAACATGTTTAGGCTGACCAGCATCATTTCTTCAGGAGAAATATTCCTTACAATCCCCCCTAAGATGATGCTTCCAAAATCTTCTGAATATCATACTAAATGAAAAACAAAACGGATCAAAATTGTTTTGAGCAAAAACAACTAACTTCTTCAACAAAGTTGATTTCTTCTACTGATTCTTTGTCATGTCAAATCTGAACAGTCGGTTTATGACCATGCAATCCAGTATTGTTTTCTGATCATTAAAGTTCCATTCACCTGGATTTATCTCTGTGTGTCATGTGAATGATCCATCAGCTCTATATACAATGTATATGTCAGTAGCTAGATCCAGTTCCACATAAGTAACAGGACAGCCAGTTCTTAAAAGTTCAGCAGATGAAGTTTCCCTTGTTGTGTGTCAAAGTGCATCCTTATTTTTAACATAAGGGACTGTTCTTGAGCACTTAGTCTTTTGCCATCACCAGGCACATTTCTTACATCACCAAGTTCTAGGTCAGATACAGTTGTAAGAGCTGCATTGCTGCTGAGTCTTAGAACTTCATTGGTACTTGTAGTGAATAGGTAGAAACTTGAGTCTTCATCAAATTTCTAAGAGAGAATTCTTCTTCTATCAGCATGCATATCTTCAGGTACTTTCTTGTCTGAAGATGAGTCAGAGCTAGAGGAAATGACTTGAGATCTTTTCCTTTTTGCCATTGATTTCTTTCTCCTTGAGGTACCCGTTGTGAATTCTGGTGGGTTCACAGGGTTGGTTGTTTTAGTGGGTGCTGAGGTTGGTTGTGGAGAAGGTGGTTGTGTGGAATGGTGAGTTGATTTTTGGATGGAAGGAATTTGGGATGAGTCTGATGTGGGTTTTGGTTTGGGTTTGATGAGAGGTTCCATGGGAGTGATGTTATCAGCTCTTAATTTTGGTGGAATTGGTTTGCTAGGTTTGACTTTTTGGTTGGTGGTTTGTGCATTGAGGTTTGCTAGCCCTGAGTGGGTTTCTTTTGGTAGGAATGGTGGAGATTTGTGTAGTAGTGGGTGGATTAGAGGGTGTATTGCCGAGAAGTGAGTCTAGGAGACTCATAGGTTTATGAGGAAGAGAAGGTGTACCTGAGAAAGCTCCTGGAGGTCTAAGAATTCTTGTTCTTTCTTATATCCTTGATTGCTCCTTTCTGATCTCACCATACCTGTCTCTTAGATTCAAAGAACAGGGATTGATTGTGGTTTTTTCTTCTCCTAAAATCTCTATGAAGTACCTTTTGAGTGCACTTGTCTCCTCTGCTTTTGTAAGAGGAGCCTAATTTTATGTGTTTCCTCAATCTTCAATTGCTCATGAGTGATATTATCAGCTTCAAGTCTTTGGCTGAGCCTGAGATTTCCTTCTTCTTCTACTACCATTGACATTAATCACATAAATCATTAGTAGATTTCAAGCTAATGGCTTCAGGGGTGACCCATCCTCTAGCTAAGATAATGTCTCTCCATCTTTTCAGTAACTCCCAGTTAGCATCATTTGCAGCTAGCCTAATATGTTCTTTGTTTACAACAATGCTAGCCTCTTCAGCAAATGATTTATGCCTCTTTTATTTGGCTTGGTCTAGCTTCTTCTTCCTTTCTTCTATAGACCTTCTTTTTGCTTCTTTTATAATATCAAGAACTTCTTCATTGTCTTGATAAATATTCAAGTTGTCTTGAAGCACAAATGCCTCTGCCATTTCTTTGTCTAGTTTTTCCTGTTCCATTCTTTCAATCAAATCAGTTGCAAGTACAAAGTTTATCATACTTACTTCACTAGCAGGTAAGGTGGTCTCTTGCCCATCCAGAAGCTTTACATGTTCTGTGGCTTTTGTTGCAAACAGCTTTGCAGGGATCTTTACACCTTCTCTGCTTCTTCTTTTCAGTTCATTGATCATTTTCAGCTGAGCCATATGAGACATCATTCTTTCATTAAATTCTCTGATTAATGCCTTGTCACATGCTCTTCTCCCATCAAGATCTTCACCATGCCTGTCAAGAATGGGAATAAAGACAGTTCTGGAATAGTCTAATTTGTGTTCAGGAGATGACACATTCTTGTAGGCAGGTTTGAACTTCTTCTCATATTCTGCCTGTAGGAGTTCATCATCTGTCATTTTCTTCTTACCTTTACCCAGATTTGGATTGTCAGTGGGGTAAGTTATGACGTTGTCACTGATGTTAGCTCTCTTGATAAATGGTAGTAGTGGATTGATCTCTACCTCACCTGTTCCTGGCTTATATTTGGCCCAGTAGTTGGCCAAAATATTTCTTACAATTTCCTCCACAGGAGTTGAAGGAGCCACGTGAACTATTTCTGAATAGTCTTTTGTTGGTGGGTAATAGGGTCCAAATTCCATGAGATACCCTCTTTCATCTCTAATACCTTCCAAATCTACTAGAGGAGCTTCAATTTGAAGAATTTGTTCAGGTTCAAACGGAAGAGAAGGAGCAAAAGTTAACCAAGAAAAGTTGATTCCTTGATAAATTTTCTTTGTATGTAGCATAGCCAGTGTTTCTGCTTCTTCCCAAATGTTTGCTTAAGTAAACTCGAACCTGATTGTCAGATCTGTGTTTGCTGCAAAGAACATAAGAGTGTTTGTTTCATCCTCCAAAGTAATTGTTTTCTCCGAGGTAACTTGATCAACAGCAGCAACAATAGCAAGTTCCGAGATGATATTATCCGAGGTAAATTGTTCACCCGGAGTAATATGTTCTCCCGAGATAACTTCTTCAGCTTCCGAGGTAACTTCATCATTTACCTAGGGATCAATCAGATCTCTGTAATCCTTCAGAACGTCTTCTATTTGTTCATCAGCAATATCCATATCAATTTTGTACACATCCTTGTTGATTTCTTGAATACTCCGATCTTTGGTAGTAGTGTCTTCTTTCAACACACTCTGAACTTCCTCATCATCTTTCTTTTCATCACCATTATTATCATCATCATCTTCATCCATTACTTTTGTCTCACCATCAAGATCAACTCCTTCTTCTTCGGCAATTACCCTCATTTCAGGGGTAGTAAAATATCTTTCTATAGTTTGCTGAATTTCTCTGATAGAAGCACGAAGAGCTCCTGGAGCTGTCATGGTGAAGAGAAATAGTTCCTTCAGGTTGTCTTTGTGTGGGGCCACATTAAGGATGTCAGCTATTGAGACTTATTTCCATGCTTCTTCAATTGTAAATGGCTATCTTCCCATAGATTGAAACAGCTTCAATCTAACCTCCTTAGGTACTCTTGTATACCAGTCAAATTCAGTAAAATTTTCTTCTTTGTAAGCCCTATACCCCTCAATTTTGGTAGCATCATCTTTACTAGTACCAAGGTCTTGTGGTGGAGTGGTGGCTTTAGATTTTGAGCTTAAAGTTTTGGTAACATCCTCTTTTGCAGAAGGGACCTGTTGATGCTTGACTTGCTTCAATTCTTCACCCTATGATTTCACAGTATGTGAAAGCAAAGTGAAATGTGTTTGTAAATTTTGGTACAAAATCGTTAATTCATTTAGTGAAGGCTTGCTCTCCATTGGTTTGAAACCAATATCCTTGTGCAAAGAAGGACCATCAAGCCTTGCTTGATCATGTCCCTCACCCTGGTTTTCTTGGCTCCTAGAATTCCTAGCCACACCTTCATTTACCCTCGGGCGCCACTAAAGGTTCCTTTGGGTCAGAAGATGGTCTAGTTGCCATGAATTGGGTCTTATTTATGTTACCACTGTCCACTGGATCCAGTGGGGATTCAAGTGTAGTGGTAGCCCTTTTCACATCAACCATGTCTATACTCCTATGACTGAACTCCTTACCAAAGTGTGGTTAGGGTGATTTTTCCTTGAGACTCTTCAACACATCCCCTGCAAATAAGGTTTCTGGAGATAGTGCATCATAAGAAGTACAGAAAATGCTATCACCTTCATTTTGAGGTGTATATTGGCTTGGTCTTGTTGGAGTTTTTCCAGTGAATGAGGGATGTACATTCAACCCTATAGGTTCATCTCCTTTAGGAGAGTCACATTTTGCTTGGTTATCCCTTTTGGCACTCTTCTGCCTGCGGAGTTTGTCCTTGGCAAGGCTTAAAGTTTGGGTGGTTATGGGTTGCACACGTGGAATAGACCTTGCACCCTCTTTTTTAGGATTTTCTGGATCATTGTTGGGGGATGAAATGCCTGAAATGTTGACAAATTTTGAGTATCTCTTCCTCTTTTTAGGTGGTACTTGTTTGGAAGAGGAAGGATTGTCAGTTGGAGGTTTGTTGATACCTAATTTGTGCATCATGTGAAGTATCTGAACGAGACGATGTGAAGATCAAGATACAAGTTTAAGCTACTTGCCGAACCAGGTCCGAACCTGGAGTTCGGACCGGCCGAACCTCGAGTTCGGATAGGGTTCGGCCCAGATGTATATATATAGGAACTTTGTCTTGTAATCTGCGACGAAGGGAGACGAGTTGAGAGAGACTAGATTTTAACTATGTGTTTTTTAGAGTGTTTCCTCTAGAGAGCTTTATTGAGAGTTTGTAATTGAGTCTTTAGTGATTTCAATAAAACAAACTATTATTTACATCTCGTGTTCACTCTACGATCAAGCAAACCTCTAGTAAGATCCTTCTTACGGTTTTTCAAGGTTCAACCTCTGCTGGTAACACAGGGTTGTCAACTGAAGCAATAAGCTCAGGATTTGCCTGTGGTTGACTATTGGTGCAGCCACTGGAGGTCTTAGTACAGGTATGGGATGGTCAGTGTCCCTGCCTGTATACCCTTTATTATTTTCTTTGCTTGACAGATAAGAAAATAATTTTTCATTTGGTACCCTTAATTGATCAGTTTTATCTGAGATTTTTAGTTTGGGTATCAAACTCCTTAGAATGTGCTGCAAAAACCTGGGATACATGTAAAAGAAGTGAACATTGTTTGGTTTTAAATTGTTCACCAACCCATCCAGCAACATTCTAGAAAAATTAAAATTATGACCTTGTACCAGTGCATGAAAAGCTGAGGCATGCACTGAGAGAGTTCATCAACACTCTTCTTTGAGGATAGATTTGCTAGAATCACATGTGCAAGAAATCTCCATTTGAATGGCAGTTGTGATTTCTTTAACTTCTTATCTGATCCTCCATACCCTACAGCCCCTTAAGGTTGCAAGATACTCAAAGGAGGGCACTTGTTTGAAGCCTCCTTGGTCATTGAACTTTAGATATGTTCTTATGACCTCTTCAGTGATTGTTACCTCGTGACCTTGAACTTTTGAGTGTACATTATACACTCCTTCGGCAGTGTTTGTTCTTGAAGCATTTTTGCCAAAATTCTATAATCAGGACTTCGCAAATGTTTGGGTAAACAGTAAGAGCGTAGAAAATGTGTGATGCTTTCAGAAAGTCAATCACTTCATGAAATACAGAGTTTTTCTCTGTTTTTGACAATAGTGCCATTGTGTTATGGTCAGCATGGAATAGGGCATTTGCATCAGAAGATGATTCCCCTTTCTTAGCTTTAGGTGCCATTTGTTGATGTTTGTTTGAAGATGAACAGAATCAGAGAAGTATGAGCAGGTAGTGAAGAAAAGTGAATGTTTGGAAGTATATGGGAGTAATGGTGAGTAACTGTGTGCAGTTAATTTGTGGAATCATGGGTTTTAGGTTACCGCTTGTCGCTTTAAATTAGGGATGTGGAAGGGACGGTTATTGTAAAAAGCACAAGTGGGTCTGGTAAAAGAGAAAAAGGTGGGTTGACGTGGCTTCTTCTTGTTGGACCTACGGTTATCCCATCGGACAACTTGCATAGATATTTTTTAGAAGATAACATTTTTCTTAAGGTATTAGTAAAATTTTACCTCGGAAGACAAATTTTACCGATAACCTAGGTAAAATTTTATCTCGGGTGAAGTTACCTTGGATGAGGTTTTCATCAGAGATAACTCTTTTAATCTCTTTTAACTGTCCTGGTGAGATTATCTCGGAGAGATGACGTCATCCGATATAAATAAAGTTACCTCGGGTGTAGTTATCTCGGGTGAGATAATTTGTCCTTGGTAATTTTACTTATCTCGGATGTGGTTATCTCGGGTGAGATTTCTTCATCCGATATAAATAAAGTTACTTCGGGTGTGGTTATCTCAGGTGAAATAACATTTCCTTGGTAATTTTTCGTTATCTCAAGTGAGATTACCTCGGTAGTACTTTTAACAAAAATTTTGTGATTCTTTTTATTTCAAGAGATGGAAGAAAAAAAAATTATTTTATCAGATTTGAAATGATTTTATTTAATCAAAATTCATCAATCCTATAGCTGTGATAAGGTAGAAAAATCTGGCCTCATCAAATGCTTTTGTGAATAAGTCAACTAATTGGTTTTCAGTTGGAACATGATGGAGTTTGATTAATTTTTTTTCAACATAATCTCAATAAAATAATACCTGATTTCAATGTGCTTAGTCTTTGAATGTTTGACACGATTGTTGGTGATGCTGATGGTACTTATGTTGTCAGCATATATAGGAGTTTCCATGAAGTTGATGCCATAGTCCATCATCTGATTTTGAAACCAAAGCACTTGGCCATAGCATGCTGAAGCTGCAATGTATTTTGCTTATGCTATAGAAGTTGAGACACATGTCTACTTTTTGCATTGCCAAGACACAAGTCTGTCTCCTAGAAATTGATATCCACCAGATATTGATTTTTTGTTAAGATTTCATCGTCCATAGTCACTGTCTGTGAAAGCCTTCAGATTGAAGTATTTATTTTCAGAATACCATAACCCAAGCTTTGGTTGTCCTTTTAGGTATCTAAATTTTTTTTTCACAGCATTCAAGTGTGATTCCTTTGGTCCAGCCTGATATCTAGCACACAAGCAAACACTGAAACATAATGTCAGGTCTGCTGGTTGTAAGATACATAAGGGAACCAATCATGGCCCTATATGTGTGCTCATCAATAGGTTCACCAATTACACCAGATGTTAACTTGTGTGATGTTGATATAGGAGTTTTGGCAGTGGAGGATGACAACATATCAAACCTCTTTAGCATATCCTAAATATATTTTGATTGATTCAAGAAAATGCCTTCTTTTGTTTGCCTTACTTGAAGACCTAGAAAGAAAGTGAGTTCACCCATTGATCTCATTTCAAATTTTGCTTGCATTAGGGCTTCAAACTCCTTATAGATAGCATCTTTTTTCAAACCAAAAATGATATCATCCACATAAACTTAGACCATTAAGAGCTCCTTTCCAACTGTTCTAATGAAGAGAGTTTTGTCAAATAGCTCCTCTTTTGTATCCATGTGTGCTCCTCTTTTGTATCCATGTGTGGTTAGATAATAAGAGAGAGTCGCATACCAGGTTCTTGGTGCCTGTTTAAGACCATACAGAGCTTTTATCAGTTTGCACACCTTGTTTGGATGATGAGGATCTTCAAACCCAGGTGGTTGACACATATATACTTCTTCATTTAGTAATCCATACAGAATAGCACTTTTGACATCCATTTGGTAGACATGAAAGTTTTTGTAAGCAGCATAGGCTAAAAATATCCTAATCTTGCTACTGGTGCAAAAACTTCATCATAATCTATTCCCTCTTCTTGAGCAAAGCCTTGAACCACTAACCTTGCCTTGTTTTTGCCACAATGCCCCTTTCATCCTTTTTGTTTCTAAAAACCCATTTGGTTCCAATTGGTGGTTGTGCATTCTTTGGTAGATCCACCAATTCCCATACTTTCTGTTTGTTGATTTGAAGCAGTTCTTCTTGCATAGCTTCAATCCAACTGTTTTCTCTTAAAGCTTCATTTATTTTCTTTGGTTGCTTCTGCGACAAGAAGCATGCACGTAGACAGAAGTTTGCATCATTTGATTGCTTCTTGTAAGTACAGGTGCTTCCACTTCTCCTATAACATTCTCTAGAGTATGATCTTTCAAAATTCTAGAGTTATAAGAAGGTGGGAATTCATGATGATAATTAGGCTCAGAAAGGTTAAATGGGGTAAACTAGTTTATAAGCACTAATTCTGGTATTTCCTGTTGAAGAAGGTGATTCTTGAACATCTTGATCATTTGAGGCAAAAGTCTCAATGATTTCTTCATTAATGTCATCAACAGGAGTAGGTGAACTTAAACCTTCAGGTAAAGTGGAGGTTGAGTTGCTACATCCTATCTGATTTTCTATTGAATCATGTGATTGATTGTTCAGATCACCTTCGTTTCTTGAGTTTCCAAGATTTATCGCTGTGTCTTGATGAGTTACCAGATGATTTTCAGCTGGTTGTTCTGATTCAATTTCAATCTAAGGAATAGGTGTTCCATCAGAATTGAATTAAATAACATTTCCTGGAGTCAAGTTGAAACTGGTTGTTGGGATATAAGGTCTTGTGCTGACAGATGAGAAGAATGGAGGATCAACACCTTTGAATCTGCCATTTGTAGCATTTTGGAATACTTATGTCTGGACATTTTCACTAAGAGGCTTATCAATAGTTATATTGAAAGCAGTGGTTAGTGAATCAATATCAAATAACCATGAGGGCTCAGCTCTAAAATTGTTCTTTGATTTTTCATTAAATACCACATTTATGGTTTCTTCAATAATTTTAGAAGTGGTGTTATATACCCTGTATGCCTTAGAGACACCAGAGTATCCCACAAAATAACCATCTATAGCTTTTTCAGCAAATTTTGATAGTTGTTCATTGGTTATTAGTATTGTAACATGACAGCCAAATGATTTAATAAAATAAATATTTGGTTTTCTTTTTCTCCGAATTTCATAGGGTGTCTTGTTTTGTCCTTTTACAATCAGAAGTCTGTTTTTCACATAGCATGCAGTGTTTACTGCCTCTGCCCAAAATGTTACAGGTAATTTTGATTCAGCTAACATAGATCTTGCAGCCTCAATTAAAGTTCTATTTCTTCTCTCAGCAACACCATTTTGCTGAGGGGTTCTAGCTGCACTGAATTACCTAGCAATTCCTTTTTCTTCACAAAAAGAGTTTAATACATGATTCTTAAACTCTGTACCGTTGTCACTTCTTATTGTTTTAATTTTTAAATTAGACTGATTTTCAAGCTGAGTAATTAATGCTTTTAAAATCTCTGAAGTTTCATCTTTGGTTGAAAGAAAGAATACCCAGGTGTATCTTGAGAAATCATTAGTTATTACAAAACAATAAGACATTTTCCCTAAGCTCTTTATTCTTGTAGGACCAAATAAGTCCATATGTAGCAGTATTAAAGGACTTGAGATAGAGCTTTCCAATTTAGGCTTATGAAAAGATTTGTGTTGCTTTCCTTTTAGACAAATAATACATTGTTCAGTGCATGTGAATGTTTTATTTGGTAAACCTTTGACCAATTCAAGTTTTATAAGTTTTTTCATAGTTTTAAAGTTCACATGACCTAATCTTCTATGCCATAAATTTGATTCATCTATAAAAGCCTTGGATATAAAGCAGGTGATACCATCCTTAGATATTGTATTTGTCATATCCAAAGTGTATAGACCATCCTTTCTAGGTGCTTTGATCAAGACCATTTCATGAGAAATTTTGATACCTGGTTTAAGAATGATAGCTTCTTTCTCATTAAACATAACATTCAAATTCTTGTCACACATTTGTGAGACACTTAGAAGATTGAAGTTGAGAACATCAACATAATTTACCTTGTCAAAGATAAGCTTCCCATTGGTAACTGTACCTTGTCCAGAAATTTTTCCCTCAGTGCTTCCAAAAGAAACTGGTCCTTCATTAACTCTTTTTGTGTTTTTTAATAATTTTTTATTTCCTGTCATGTGGCAAGAACATCCACTATCTACAACCTAGATGTTGTTCTGAGATTTATTAGATGTGTTCTGCACATGTTAAGACAAAGTATGAGTTAATTTCTGAGGGAGACCCAAGCCTTTGTGGTCTTGGGTCTTCCCATTGCATCATTGTATTTGTACTCTTTGAGTACAAGTGTTTGAGTTACTTCTTGAAGTTTTAAAAACTCAGTCTCTGACTAATCATTGGTTGAGAATTTTGACTGTTTTAGGCAATAGAAAAAGAGTTTATTTTAGACTGAAAGTCTATGGCCTTTTGTTTTGTGACATTCCTTCTTGATCTATATTCCTTTTGTTTTCTTTCATTTGATGTTTCAGAGAACTTTAGTTTGAAATATGAACTTGTGGGATCGAAATCTAAAGATTTTCTCTAGAAACACTTGTTTCTTTTGATTATTTGAAACAATAATAGTTTGATTAGGACAAAAACTGTTGTTTACATTCCTAGAGTTCTTTCCAGAGTAACTTTTGTTGTCTGAGATAACTTTTACCTCGGGTACAAAAAATTTGTCTCCCGAGATAACTTTTATCTTTCTTTCATTTTGTTGCTTTCTAGAGTGATTTTGTCCCTCCGAGGTAATTTTTACCTTGGGATCATGAATTTTGCCTTCCGAGATAAATTATATCTCGGAATTAATTTTTCTTCCTTCGATAGCATAATTACTCCTTGGTTTTTGTTTCTTCTAAGTTTTAGTGACATGAAGTTGTTTAGATTTCTCAAAGTCATGATTGCTGAATTTTTGAAATCTTTTTTTGTTTACTGAGTTTGATTTTGTCTGTTCTGAGTGGTATTTATTTTGAATTTTTGATTCTTCAGAGTTGACTTTTTCAAAACTTTCACAAACAAATTCTGATTTAGTTTCCCTTTTTCAGCTGTTTGACTTTTGATAGTTTGGCTAATATTTTTTTAAAAAAAGGTGATGACAATTGATAGCAAGGTAACCAATTTTTCCACATATCAAACATTCCTTTATCATTTTGGTTTTAAACTCATAAATTTTTGAGATTTGAAGTGTTTTTGACTTTGGAGCAAGATTTTGTTTCTTTAGTGTCTTTTAATTTCCAAAGAGTTTTCTTGTTTTTAACAGAGTTGCTGTGAATCTGAGGTTCATTTGAAACAACAGTTACTGATGACACCTTTTCAGTTTTTAACTCAGACATATCACTGGATTGTGTATCTTCTTTTCTTTTAATAATGGGATCAAGTGTAACTTGAATTTTAGTTTCTTTATTCTTAACCTTTTTCACACACTTAGTGTATGAATCAGGATAAGTGACCTTATAGTACCCAATTCCATTATTTAAATGATTTCCTGTTACTTTCTGACTTTGCCACATTTTCAGATGTTTCTCATTACTTACTTGTAGTTTTTCACAGTCAGCAGTAGCAACAGAAAATTTGATTTCACAGATACTCAATTCAGATTTTATTTCCTCATTTTCTTTGTTTGCAAAATCTAATTTAGAGAGCAGATCCTTGATTTGAGTAACAAGATTGGATTTTTCATGTTTTAAAGCACTGATACTTTTTAGTAGTTCTTCAATCTTATTGTTGTAAGAAATATCAGCCTTTCTAGGGTATTCTCTGATTTCTTTTAGACTTTCCATTTCCTCAATGAGTTCAAGGTTATGTTTTCTATAATTTTTTATCTGCTCAGCACATTCAAATTTACAAAGAAGAGAAAGTACTTCATTTGGGATTTTAGTGTTTACCTCATAGTTTGAAGAGGTATCCATGGATGAAGTTGAGGAGTTTTCAGCAGAGTAAGAGATTTCTTTTGTCATTAAAGCATGATTGATTGGCGAGAACTCTTGCATGATTTCCTCCCAATCAACACAACTGGTTTGATTAGCAACAACAGCAGCTGCATGGCTTTGTGGCTTTGAGCTTGATGACGGAGCAGTAGGACTTTCAGTAGATACACTTGATGTTGATGGTTTTGTTCTTTAGCCTATGTCATGTGTAGGATAGGTAACTGGTGTGTATGCATTGTGAGGTCTCTGATACTTGTTTCCTCCATCTTGGCTTATGTTTTCTCTTTTGGGCTACTTGCATTCCCTAGTAAAATGTCCTAATTAGTGACAATTGTAGCATTTGGCTTTACTTTTGTCAAACCCAATTTGAGCATTTCTATCTCCATTGAACTTTCTGCATGTTCTCTTGTAGAACCTTTGTGCACGTAAGGAGATCATTGCTAGTTATATGTAGATGTCCATCTCTTCTAGATCATCAGCACTGAAGCATTCTAGATCTGATCTAGTGAGCCCATTCTGACTGTTATCTGCAATATGAGCAAAGTTGTTATAAAAGAGGGGCATGATTTCATTACCTCTTGATGATGTAGGATAAGTGGTCAAAGGAGCTTGTTCACTGTAGTGACTTCTATCTTCATGAGCAGTGATTAGTGCAGTAGATGTTGGAATGGTTAAGTTCACTGGTTTGTTCAGAATACCAGATTTTTCATTTATTTCCATTTCATGTGCACTGAGCATTCCATAAGTTCACCCAACTTTAAAGTTTTGAGATCCTTGTTATACTTGATGCTCACAGTATATACTGTCCAGACATCAGAAAGTGATCTTAGAAACTTTCTGATCACATCTCCATTTTTCATCTTCACATCGTTTCCCTGTAATTAAGTTGAACAAAACGTAGATATTGAGAATTCATACTTTCACCATTTTTATTAGAAAAAATTTCATATATTTGTTTCAGAACATCTTTCTTATTTTCCTTAACTTCATCAGTTCCTTTGTACATTTCGTTTAAAGCTTTCCATAAATCAAAAGCGGTTTTGCAATATTTGAAACCTACGAGAACAGAGTTTGGAAGTGCTGCTTGTAATGCCCATAGAGCTTTATGATCTCCCTCAACCAACTTGTGGTCATCATCGGAAAAGTCAACAACAACTTTTACTATATCTACACTTCGTGTAGTAGCAGATTTTGCTATAGGGAGAGTAGGGCCATACATAACAGATTTCCACATTCTAAAGTCATAATGATGAAGATAACCTATCATTCGTATATTCCATGTATCAAAATCATCGGACATGAACGATGGTGGTTTGTTTGAACTACCATTCCGTGATTCTCCCATGACTAAAGATGAAAAAGTGGAAAGAGTGACTTTTTACTAAAACAGAGTATTTGGGTAAAACAGAGTTTTAAAACTAAATATGAATTCAAGTTTTAAAAATACGAGCCAAGGCTCTGATACCACTTGTAGGATTGAAATCTGGTTACAGAGTTTAACCAATTACAAGGTTTTACTTAGAATTAACCAGGCGGAACCAAGTTAATTCTTATGCTCTGTTTGAAGTAAAGTAATATGAAATTGAATACAAGACAAGTATAACAATAATATGAATAAAACTGAATAGTGTATTATAACTTACAGATTCGAAGTACATATGAGAGTGATTTACACTTTGCTTGTTTAAGCATGGTTACAAGTGTCTATATATAGTACCCTAAGGAATCAGGAGAACCCTTGATTCCTCTAACGATCATCTAGACCGTCAAGTAAAGATACAAGAACTAGAATAATATTAAACTAGTCTAGAAGATAATCGTGTCAGCTTCATGTCAGGAGAATGGCGGGAAACTGGATCAGATATGTCAGAGACAAGTGGAGCTGGTCAAATTGGTGTCCGAGATAACTCGCCTTACCGAGGTAACTTGAGTTATCTCGGGCGTATCCACTGTCCGAGATAAAATTGTGCTCCCGAGGTAAAATAAGCTTCCGAGGTAAAATGACCTTCCGAGGTAACTTTAAGTTATCTCAGGCAATCTGTTCTTCCGAGGTAACTTATCTCGGGCCTTCTATTCTTCCTAGATAACTTGTTTAGGCTGATCAGCATCATTTCTTCAGGTGAAATAATTCCTTACACATGGACTCTGGAGATTCAAACCATCTTACTGCCAATCCAGGTACAATACAGTTTTTAGTATCAAAAACTACAATTCCAATATTTTTGTTGGAAATGGTACCTCGTTGCCAGTTTATGGTTCGGGAATGCAATCCATCGTTT
This sequence comes from Deinandra increscens subsp. villosa, assembly GCA_039602395.1. Classification (NCBI taxonomy): domain Eukaryota; kingdom Viridiplantae; phylum Streptophyta; class Magnoliopsida; order Asterales; family Asteraceae; genus Deinandra; species Deinandra increscens. Next base: position 28,121,851 of record JBCNJP010000003.1, read on the forward strand.
TCAAAACCAAACCTACCACTTAAACTATGTTCTTGTCACCCCACGATACCCCCACCCTTAACCATCGACATGATGCTTATTGGGAATATCATAATTGAAAACTAAAGAGGATAGATACCAAATTTATCCTCTGGGCCTAAGCCCAACGCATTCTAATCCTGATAAAGCGATATCCAGTTTGGGCCAGCCCACAAGCACCCTTGACTTGATGAAAGTCTCGAGGGACTCATGTGCGCGTGAGGAGCTCGCAGTCACCACATGATATCGTTAGGCACTAAATTCACCACCTATGGGTGGTTCCCAATCTTAACAAATTAACATTCTGCATGTGATCCTTGACCAATAAGAATGTGACATGAATAGCAGAGAAACACCTGAAATATTCCCTCACGCGCCTGACATCACCACATACTTGGAAACCCTACTTGTAAAACTATATATAGCCACTCAAGGTCATGATTTCAGGTACACAATTCTTTCTATCAACCTATATACTTACACTCTTATTTTATCTCCAATAGATCACTGATTCTCACGCCGGAGGGCCGACACCTCTCCGGTCCACCCTGTAACGCCTTGACGTGTTTTGTTCTAGTGTTCAGATTCTACTCTTCAGACTTGGTTTCATCGCCTTGGAAAGCTATAAGAGTCTATTTCCGCCTGTTTCCCTGACTCGGTGGTTTTAGGCCTCTTCATAAGCGCCATCTGTTTCAAACAAACTAAGCTTTTACAGCATCTTCTCCAGTTTTCCGAGTACCCATGTCTGATATACCGTTTCCTCCTCTCATCACAAATTTTGACCGAAACCAAGACCCTTTAAACCTCCTCGTTTATTAATATGCTTCACCCGAACAACCTGATAACTCCATGAGCAAATCAGCCTTTTCGTCGGTCCAAACCCCAGCCAAGGCTGCCTCTATCACGCTTTCTAGCCTGGCTGGCTCTATTTTCCCTGGCCAAAACATGGGGGCAATGTGCTACCATATGCCTTTAGGGCAGGGTCTAGTTCAACCATTCCCAACTCGTTTTCCGCGGCACGAAGCACCTGTGCAGGGCCTAACTCTTCCAACACTGGCCCTTCATTCCAACTCTCTATCACGCGGCGCCCTCCGACGTTTTCTACTGCAACCACAGTCTCAGAGAGGTCTTTGTCGCCAACTTCGGTTACTGAAACCCCGCAAGCCAACCTTAATAGCAACCCGCAAAACGGAAGACCACTACCTTTTGAGGGACTCAATGAGCCCCTTCCAGAGGTCGCACGCTGGATAGAACAACAACGGCAATACTTTGAGCAACTCCAAGCGCTTCAATCAAACTTCCGTATGAGCGCAAGTTCTCAGCTAAACTTCTGACCAATCGCTCCCGCATCCGCTTTAACCATCCCGGTTTTTTCGACGCCATCGGCGGGCAATGCGGTCCCTCCGACACATCCAGTATACTCCAGCCCTAGACCAACGCCAGTCTACGTACCGCCACTCCCGCCACCGGTTTATCTCCTGCCACCTCCCCCACCTGAAGTTGATTACACGGCAGCTTATAAGCCTACATCAATTATGGCGCAGTCAAAGTTCATAGCACCTATAGCATTGGCAACTTTCCCGGCCAAGTTGAAGATGCCCTCCGTGGTAGGAAAATACGATGGACTCTCGGATCCCAATGATCACTATAATTGTTTTATCAACGCGGGTGCATTGGAAAACCCCAGTTGGACCATACCGATATGGTTTATATGTTTCTGCAAACCCTAGTGGGAACCGCACCCCTTTGGTTTGACTCCCTACACGTGGGGCAAATAGCAAGTTTTGAGGAGCTGGTAAAGAAGTTTTCTCAACAGTTTTCACAACAGAAGCGTCACACGAGAGAGAAGTCAGAGATCCTCCACATCCGCCGCCGTGACAACGAGACCTTAGAAAATTTCATTTCCAGATTCAACATTGAAAGCCTTCAAATTGGCGGAGCAATAGAAGATCTCATGATAGTGGGGTTCATACAAGGGGAGAGAGAGGAGCATCTTGTTAGGAAAATTTTAAGCGGAGGGCAGCCACAAACAATGGATGAGCTAATGTCAATTGTGAAATAATATGTCCGCGCAGAAAAAACCATTGTGCTTAATCGCGCGTATGAGCAAGGGAAGGAGCAGGCCCGTTCATCCGATTCTCGAAAGGATTTTCAAGGTGGGCGACAGTCGCGCGGAAACGACAAGCGATCAGGCAGCCGCTTTACCCGCTACTAGCCAAATGTAGAACGAAAAAATATGTACCGGGATCAAGCTCGTGGAAGGGAAACATCAACTGTTAAACGTGGCCAACCTGCGGGCCCCTCAAATTGGTATTTGACCAAGTCTCCAAGCACAATCTTCAGTAATGAGAATCTGAAATGGGAAGAACCTAGACCCTTGAAAGAAAATAATACCAGTGACACTAAAAAATATTATGAATATCATAAAGGACATGGTCATGTCATAGATGAATGCTTCGCGCTTAAGAAACAGATTGCCAAATTCGTAAAAGATGGCAAGCTCGCGCACTTGTAGAAAGGTAACGAGAAGAAAAAAGAGGGGTCACCAAAATACAAGGATGTCTTCATGCTTCGAAGAGAACAATGTAGAGAAAAGAAAGCCAGCCAGCGCGTGGAACCCTGGATGCACGCTCCTTTGACTTTTCCCCCCACAGATTGGCGATTATAACGAGGGGGCAATGACAATCACCCTCCGCCTCGGAAGTTATCGTATGCGCCAAGTTCTTGTTGACACAGGAAGCTCGGTTGACATCATCTAGGAAGAATGTTTCGGCCAACTAGCTCAGGAAGACCAATCTCGCTTGGAACCAGTTTACCAACCTTTAAGCAGTTTCTCTGGTGAAATGTGCATGCCACTGGGTCAAATTGATTTCCCAGTAACTATGGGAGATGGTGCGAGGGACAGAACTGTCATGACAAACTTCCTAGTGGTACCCGCAAAAAAGTGATTACAACGCCATAATCGGTAGACCAACTCTCGGAAACCTGGCGGCTGTAGTTTCTACCGCGCACGGTTTATTGATGCTCCCAACACCATGAGGCGTCGCCAAGGTTTGGGTGGATAAGCCTATAATGATCGCAGAAGTAGCGACCGAACAGCACACACCACCTATCAACAAAACTGAAAAGTGGGTCAGTAACACGCGTTTCCCGGACCAAACAATCGTGCTAGGCGCTTCTTTGTCGCAAAAAAATTAGGTATCATCTGAAGCAACTCCTCAGGGAGAACATGGACGTCTTCGCATTTACGCATAGTGATATGACAGGAGTTCCGCGCGACGTGGCCGAACATCACCTAAGGGTATTCAAAGACACCAGGCCTTATGTCCAGAAGCAGTGACACATAGGAGAGAAGCGAAAGAAATTCATAACTTCTGAAGTGGAAAAGTTGGAGGTGGCGGGTATAGTCCGCCAGATGAAGGCACAAACTTGGCTTGCAAACCTGGTTATTGTACCCAAGGCAGATGGTTCGTGGCGCATGTGCGTCGATTACACGAACCTCAACAAAGCTTGCCCGAAGGATGCGTATCCGCTTCCGGTTATAGACGTGAAGGTCGATTCTCTGGTCACGTTCCGCCTCAAATGCTTTTTAGACGCCTACAGGGCTACCACCAGGTCAAGATGGTGAGAGAGGATGAAGCAAAAACCGCATTTTACACTGAGAATGGCATATACTGCTACACCAAAATGCCTTTTGGATTAAAAAATGTGGGGGCCACATACCAAAGAATGATGGATAAAGTCTTTTAGGACCAAATAGGAAAAAACGTGGAAGTTTACGTCGACGACTTGGTAATTAAAAGCCTAGAGGAAAACCGCTTACTCCCTGAAATCGTAGAAACTTTTTCGGCCCTACGCAAAAATAACATAAAGCTCAATCTGGGGAAATGTTCTTTCGGAATGGAGGAGGGAAAGTTTCTAGGTGTTATTGTAACAAGGGAGGGCTTCCGCGTACACCTTGAGAAAGTAGCCGCAGTCATTAGTATGCCATCTCTAGGCACTCTTAAAGAGGTACAAGCGCTTAACGGAAGGTTGGTTGCCATCAACCGCTTTCTCTCCAAGCACGCGGAAAGATCGCTCCCATTCATAATTGTCCTGAAAAAATGTCTAGTGGATAACCACTTCGAGTGGACCTCGGAGGCGGAGCAGGCCTTTCAAGATTTAAAGTCATATCTGGTTAATCTTCCAGCTTTGATGGCCCCGCGAATCGAGGAGCTTTTAAAAATGTATCTTTCCACATCAGAGCGGGCAGTCAGTTCAATTTTGCTAGTAGAATGGGGAGACATACAAACACCCATTTACTACATAAGCAGGGTTCATACGGACGCGGAGGCAAATTATTCGATACTGGAAAAATTGGTGCTCGCGTTGGTGCATGCCTCCCGCCGACAGCGAAGATACTTCCAAGCACATGACATAGAAGTACTAGCAAGCTACCCACTACAGCACATACTCAGAAAACCCGATCTCTCAGGACGCTTAGGTAAGTGGGTTATTAAGCTAGGGGTATACAGTTTATCATTCAAGCCCCGCACGGCTGTCAAAGGGTAAGTAATAACTGACTTCATTTCGAAAACTCCAGCGGGAGCGTAGCTCTCGATAGAAGAATTATGCCTTCCGAAAGTCAAAGAGATCCCAGCCAACCAGGTTTTGGAGCTACACTCAGATGGAGCATCTAACATGGATGGCGCCGGAGCGGGGGTCATCCTCATCAGTCCCACTGGAAAAGAATATGTGCGCGCATAGAAGCTTAACTTCCACACAAATAACAACGAAGCAGAGTACGAGGCCTTAATTGCGAGATTCAAGCTTGCGCTAAAACACAAAGCAAAGCATATCAGAGTGCATATTGACTCTCTCTTGGCGGCGAATCAGATCAATGCAGAGTAGGAGGCCAAGGACGAATCCATGGAAAAATACCTTCGTATATGTCAGGCACTCATAAAAGTTTTCAAAACTTGTGAAGTAATCCACGTACCCAGAAGCAAAAACAAAAAGGCTGATGCATTGAGTAAGTTAGCTTACTATTTTGCAGAGCCACTGTAGAATGTTAACGTAGAAGAGTTAAAGGATTCGGCTATAAAAATAGATCGAGTAAACGTTGCACAGCAATCCGCAGATAGTTGGATGGCACCAATTGTGAAGTATCTTACTGATGGAAATCTCCTGCTGGATAAGGCTGAAGCTTGTAAATTATGCAGCAAGTGTGAGCACTATCAAATGGTCAACGGAATCCTTTATAGGCGGACATTTTTGGGCCCCTTGCTCAGATGCGTCGATCCAGAAGAAGCCAGCTACCTTATTCGAGAGGTACATATGGGCATTTGCGGAATACATGCGGGTCCTAAAGCTGTGGTGGCCAAATTAAAAAGTGTAGGGTTTTACTGGCCTGGGATGCACGCCATGGCAGTGGAAGAACTACACAAGTGCCTTAGCTACCAGAAATATGCACCAATGATTTCCAGGCCAAAGAATGATCTAATCCCCGTAACAGCCGCGTGGCCATTCCAAAAATGGGTTGTGGATATCGTAGGCCCTTTTCCCGAGGCGGCGAGAAGGGTAAAGTTTTTAATAGTGGCGGTTGACTATTTCACCAAATGGGTTGAAGCCAACCTTTCTACCATCACGGCAGCCAACATCAAGAAATTCCTATGGGAATTTATCATATGCCGCTTTGGGATCTAACAATTTGTAGTATCTGACGATGGCACCCAGTTCACTGATAAGGTTCTCAAGAATTGGTGCGCGGAACTGCAGATACAGCAGATTTTTACTTCGGTGGCCCATCCCCAGGGGAACGGTCATGGGTAGACGAAGTCCCGTGTGTCCTATGGGCTCATCACACTATGAGAAAGTCAAGCAACGGGGAAACACCCTTCAGCTTGACGTATGGCTCAGAAGCCATGATCCCAGCAGAAATCGATATCCCATCCCCGCGCCACCTCAACAACCATCTTGTCAACAAAGATGAAAACCTTCGCTACAACCTCGATCTCCTAGAAGAGCGTCACGAGCTGGCCGCGGTCAAAGAGCTGTTAAAAAAGTACTACAACAAACATATGTGCAAAACGACGTTTAAGGAAGGGGAGCACTTCCAGAGGGGAAGCTTAGCCCAAACTGGGAAGGACCGTACATGATAAAGAAGGATTTGGACAAAGGCGCGTACGAGCTGGCGAGGCTAGATGGTACGCCGGTGCCACGCACTTGGAATGTCGCACAACTAAGAAAGTGTTACATGTAATCCACATGTTTTCATGAAAAAAGCCAGTATTTTACTAATGAAATTCCCTTTTTATCACCTTCTTTTATCACATCTTCTTTATTTCTCAAATTTAGATAACGCTAACAAGGCTAAAATCTAAATTATTATGAGTAGTAAATAGTGATTTAAGTAAATATGAACATTTACACAATGCAAATAGAGCAAGACTTGGTAACAACACATGTTTGCCTCGCGGTACGCCCTGAAATCAGGTGCGTAGGTCCAGGATACTCTGTCTGCAGCAGATATTCCCTCTAGCACAACAAAAAGCTTATAACTAGCATAAGTTTGGATCAATATTGTCATGATAAAAAGTCATACATATTCCCGCGAGCGCGCCCTTGAAAAACAAGGTCCCGCGCAAGTTACTGATACCTTGAAAACAATTCAAGCATTCAGCTCAAAACATCCGCCACCTGTGAAAAGAATGCGCGAAAAAAGAGATCTCCTATTCATACACCTTCAGCCAAAAGTATGAAAGAAGTGATCAAAAAACATCCCAATAACCATATAAAATGCAAAATAGCACGCTAATACTAAGCATGCGCGAAAAAAGAGATCTCATACTCAAGAATCCTTTGAGTTACATTAATGCCAGCCTTTTGACGTTTGGCAGTGGGAGAAGTTTCTTTTCCTTTCCTCCTCTTTAAGGCTTCGACGGGGTTTGCTCCTGCAGCGACGCTTGAGGTTCCCTCAGCGGTTCTACCTTGCTCCGCAATGGCGCCTATTGTTAAAGAGTTAATAAGAGGGGGAAGGAGAACATCGTCTAAACCCCGCTCCTCTTCACCAGGAAAAGTCACCCCAGAAAGACCGCTCTCCAGCAGATAATGTTCAGAATATTCCAGCGGATGCTTTCCAGACAAATCCTAAAAAGAAAATAGGACCGTGAGTTCAACGGAAAAAACCAACAAGTCCGCACAAAGCAAAAATTGCATACATTAACAACGCGCGCAAGTATCCACTCAAAATCCCACGTACCGTCCAATAAGGAGAGAACGAAACAACATATGGTGCGACCCAGCATGGTAGTTTCTTTCTCCGATCGTTCCCTCGGAGAATACTTCAACCCCTTTCTGAGGGAGGGAAACAGCAGCTCCATCTATACAACAGGACCTAACCAAGCGGAAAAATACACAGTTAAAAATACACGCTAAAAGCGATAAAGGAAAGAAAGAATCCTGGCTCAAGGGAATTTGACTAGAATGAAGCCTGTTCCGATGTCGTCATCCATAACAGGGGACAAAGGTACCCGCGAATTGAATTCATATCCAAAAGGCTCAAACAGAACAGCGCGTAAAGAATTTAAGCGGAGATATCACCTGTAAGCGCGGACCCCTCGCGGCGCACAAAATCCGGGATCCGACTATCTTCTTCCCAAATGCAGCTCATACCTAACCTTACCATGGACCCCTCACCAAAACCTTGGTGTTCAGCAGGGTTGTCTCTCAACCACCGATACATGGGAGACGCCAGTGTCTGCGAAGACGCGCTCATCTTAGCGATAGTCTCCCCTTCTTTTCTCATCACCATGTGCACAGGAATAACACCCGCGTTCAAATAAAAGAACTTCTTCCTCCACATTCGGTCGCCACTAGCATTTGGAATAACGCCCAAAATATTCCCTCCAGGGCGTTTGTCAAAGGTGTACCAGTCACCCTTTTTGACTAAATAGAAGAAGGCTTTGAAAAGTTCAATGGTTGGGACCCTTCGAAGGCTACGCAACACATACTCAAAATAACTGACCTTTGCAAGGCCAAGAGGATGAAATTGAGAAAGGTGAATTTGGAAGGCTTCAAACAAGCATGCACAAAAACCAGAAATGGGGACACGAAGGTGTGCAAAAGCGAAAAAGTCGGAATAGAAGGAAATCTTACCCGGAGGACATTGGCAATCAAACCATTAGGAGGCGGAAAATCTGCCCCATAGGAAAGATCATCCAAAGCAAAGTGTTTGAGAAAACGATGAAAGTCTTGGTCTTTCCACTCAAGGGGGTATTTGGACATGGAAGACATGATAATGAAGTAGATAAAGAAAAAAGGAAGAGGCTTCGAATCAAGAAAAAATCACATGAGCAATATAGGGTTTGAACGAAAAAGAAAGTAAGAAATAAAAGTGGGGGAGAAGGGGTTTAAATACTAAAAAAAACTGCTCAAATCTGCACCGTTGAATTTAAATCGACAGAACGTGAGGGTCGTGACACGTGACGCGATAGTTGTAAAAAGCTGTGAGAAAGACTCCTTATCTCCCCCGGGTGCCACGTGCCCCTACGAAACAGTGAAAATCAAAATGACGATCTCCTACCACCGGAAAAGGGGACTGATGGGTGACATTTGACAACCAACATTAAATGCGTTGGTCTCCACTTTCATAAAACTTATATTTGAATCATGAAAATTGAATAAAAACTACATTTAGAAAAAATAAATGTAGTCAGCATTTACAAACTATGAAGAAAAGATAACACACAGAGCAAGAAAGGATAGGGTCCCGCACTTCGTACCATCCGCCAAAATAGCAAAGGTGGTAACTGCTGAGGGTATATTTTTCAGGATGCTCACAAGAAGCTCAGATTGTTCAGAAATCCTACTACAGTTTGGGAATCTCACTTTTCCAGGTATCCTGATTTATTTTATTCGACTAACCCTTATAATTGCCACGTGTTTATTTGACCCAGGTACCGTTAAGTCATCAACTACCTCCGAGATACATGCTCCAGCTAGTGAAGATCGTGGACCAAGTGGACGAAGAAAGCTCTAACGGTCAAGTTAGTTGGACGATAGGATCCCGGGAATCCCGGAATGTTTGTTATTCATGTATTCGTTATATAATCGAGGACTCGATCGATTTAGAAACACACAAAACTGATACACTTTAGCTCTGCTATCATACAATCATTGTAACACTTAGTATCGGTCGATCAATCCTCCAAAACACTTGTAATTTCCAGTTTCTTATCAATAAAATAGTGAGGAAGCAGGCTCTTCAGGCTGGCTCCCGAGGTTTTTTTTCTAGGATTCTTAGAGGCAACTCAAAGGATCCTGGATTTTTCCCTCGTTACATCCTTGTCTTCATCTCTATATTTCGAACATATTGACAAGCACACTACCTCACATTATAAGTTTGGAATACGAAATCATCTTGTTGATTTTTGACCAAAACAATTTGGCGCCCACCGTGGGTCAAGTGGTGCTTCATTTTATGAAAATTCTATCTATTTCATTCAATCCATTTGATCTCCGATCCAAAAATGTCAAATTAACAAAAATCTGTATTGGCCACTGCATCATCCTCCGTTCCTCCTCTTCCTTCTGCTCAAGGAAGCTAGAAGAAGACCAATGATCGACATAAGAAAGTGGATGAGCAGCCTAGGAAAACTGATTATCGTGTGTTCACAGGATCCTAGGTTCAATATATTGATCCTGTTATTACTAACAGTGATTTGTATACTTTGATCAAGCAGGTGAAGAATCAGATGGATCCGCAAGAAAAGACCAATTAAACGGTGATGAAGGAGATTGAGGAGCTTAAGAAGTCTAAGAAACATTTGGAGGAACAAAGTCCCCTATTTCCCAAGCATCTTGACTTTTAAACCTCAGGATCCTCAGATCTGCTTGGCAATGGCTATAAATCAGCAGCAAGTTTTGCTACAACCCCCACTACAACTTCTAAGGTTGCTGGGTATGCAAGGAGTACTGCTGGATTCTTAGGAGCCGTCCCACCAGAATCTTCACGAGCACGCTCCAAAGATCCTTGGACTCCGCTATCTTTGGGATCCTTGGCTGCACCATCTCAGAGATATCCGTTTTCTACGGGGAGCCCAGGCCAGAACTCCCAGGGATATCAACACTCTAACCTTCCTATTTCTGCAGGAACTTTCAAAGCTTGCTCCTCAGAAGTACATGATGGTGATTTTATCCCCATGCAGACGGCAGCCTACTACGGAACCAAGCATCCCAACAAACTACGGATATGATCCAAGGATCCCAGTCCAGAATCCTGGCTCAAGTAATGTGTCCAACCCAATTCCCGTAGTCTCTAACCAAGGTGCTCCTTATGATGCAGGTATTCATCTAAGTATCGCTAGGGAACTCCAGAAGTTGAAAGAGATGATATCGAGTGTTCTAGGAATCTTGAAGCCTATTCCTGAGGTTCCTTTGGAAAGCCATAAAATCTCCAAATTTACTTGGCCGGTTTCTCAAGTGGAGATCCCGAAGCGTTTCTAGACTCCAAGCATGAAGCTTTATGATGGTACCACGGATCCTGAAGAGCACGTGACACATTACAGGGAGTGCATGGAGATTAATCCCATTCTAAAAGAAATCAAGGAAGCCTGTCTGTGCAAAGGCTTTGGTTCAACCTTAACAGGACCAGCCATGAAATGGCTACTGAGCATTCCTCCTAACACTATTACATCATTTTCTCATTTAGTTAACCTATTTAACAATCAGTTTTCTTGCCGTAGAACCTTTGAGAAGCTCACATGTGACCTATATCGAGAATACATCGCTAGATTTGGACGAGAATCTCTCGAGATTCCTCATCTAGATATGGCAGCAGCCGTCGAAGCCTTTAAAATTGGGCTCTCTAAGGATTCACGTTTCTATGATGACCTCGTTATGACTCCTTGCAAGAACCTTGACGAAGTACGCATCAGAGCCTTGATATATATCCATTTGGAAGATGATAAAAAGATCCACCAAAGATTGGATATTCCTAAATATGGTCCTAATAGTAAGAAGTCAGAATCCCCCGGGAAGCCGTATAGATCTCGGCCATATTCCAAACCAGACAATCACAAAGTCAGTGATGTCGACCAAGACGATGACGAAGAGGGGTATCCTAAGGTATCTGAGTATTGTTTCTCTGTTGATATTGGTGGCTTAATGTGTGCAATGCAGGATCTTGGAAAAAAGGCAAGATGGCCTAGAAAAAACGATAAGCAGGGATCCTGGAAAGACAAAACCAAGTGGTGCGCCTTCCACGAAGACTTTGGCCACCTAATAGATGAATGCATAGCACTTCGGAAGGAAATCAGCTACCAACTTAGTAAGGGGCATCTTAAAAAGTTAATAGGCAGAAAGAAGATCAAAACTCAGGAAGCCGACAAGGTTCCTCAGAGAGCAGCTTCTCCGCCTCAGGATGCTCAAATAATAAATTTCATATCAGGAGGCTCATACATCTATGGCACTTCCTATTCCTCGGCCAAGAAACATGCTAAGGAATCCAAATCTGAACAGGGTGACAGACCTATCCGGACATTCACCTTAACTCAAGACAAACTCATATCTTTTGATGAGAGCGACCGTTCTCATGTCCAAGATCCCCATCATGATAGTCTTGTGGTCACTTTATATGTTGCTAATCATGTTGTTCGTAGGATCCTGATTGATAACGGAAGCTCAGTTAGTGCAGTCCTGGTGAAAGACCACCAAGGTCAGCAGCATCCGGTATATTACGTAAGTAAAACTCTGCTAGACGCAGAGTCTAGGTATTCTCACCTTGATCTAGCTCTTATTATGGCCTCCACTAAACTTAGACATTATTTTGAAACTCATATTATAATTGTAAAATCTAATTACCCTATTAAGGCAGTTCTTAGGAAGCCGGAGATGTCAGGTAGGATGACTAAATGGGCAGTCAAGTTGAGTGCCTATGATATCAAGTATGAGCCAAGGACAGCAATCAAATCCCAAGCCTTGGATAACTTTGTGGCTGATTTTAGCAGTGACATAGAACCAGAAGTTAAGAAGGAAGTCCAGCAGCTTGACAAGCTCGAAGAAGATTGGATCCTTTACACTGATGGATCCTCAAATGTTAGAGGAACAGGGCTGGGTATCCTGTTAAAATCGCCACAGGGGGACATAATACCACTATCCATATCTTTTATATTCCAGGATACCAGCAACGAAGCTGAATATGAAGCTTTGATTGTTGGGTTGCAATTGGCTAGAGATATAGGAATCTGATGTATTCAAGTATTTGTTGATTCTCTTCTTTTGACTAACCACTTTAATGGCTTTTATGTAGTGAGAGGGGAGAGTCTAATCAAATATCTTGATATTGTTAAAAAATTATCTTTGCTTTTTGAAAGTTTTAACATTTCACAGGTTCCAAGAGAAGACAATTCAGAAGCCGATGCTTTAGCAAACTTGGCTTCATCACTCAGGATCCCTGAGGATATCAGGATTCCTATAACGCGCGTCCTGACACCAGCAATAGCTCAACGAGAAGCTCACGCAGTTAATGACGATGAAGAAGCAGATGTCGGGAATCCCAAGGATACCCAGGAATCCTGGTCTTATCCAATCATAAAATATCTTAAAGACAGGGAGATTCCTAAGGGTGAAAATCCTAGGGCTTTTCGCGCCAAGGTAATACCGTATTTCATCTTAGATAACATATTATATAGAAAATCTATTGTAGGTGTCTAGTTGAGGTGCTTAGAGAAATCAGAAACCCTTGAGGTGCTTGAAGACATTCATAGTGGAGATTGTGGAAACCACACTGGGGGCAGAGCACTCTTCTCCAAGGTTCTCAGATTTGGCTACTATTGGCCTACAATGAAAAAGGACGCCATGAGCTTCTCACAAAAGTGCGATGCCTGCCAAAGGCACGGCAATATTTCGTATCAACCAGCTGAGCATCTGCATCCTATAGTATCCCCATGGCCATTCATGAAGTGGGGCATGAATATTGTGGGTAAGCTGCCAAAGGCTCCTGGACGAAAAGTATTTATGCTTGCAATGACAGACTATTTCTCCAAGTGGATTGAAGCAAAAGCCTATGTGCAAGTGAGAGAGAAAGAAGTGATATCCTTCATCAAGAGAAACATCCTTACCACATTTGGGATTCCGAAAGATATCATATGTGACAACGGCTCTCAGTTTATCGGCAAGAGAACAATATTTTTTGTGCAAGCTGGGGCATATAAATGATTACTTCTACACATGTCCACCCTCAGGCTAATGGGCAGGCGGAATCCATCAACATGATTATCATTAACAACCTTAAGAAGAAGTTGGGCTCCAAGAAAGGCAAGTGGGTTGAGGAACTGTCATTCGTTCTTTGGGCAGATAGGACGACACCCAAGAATGTAACAGGCCAAACTCCATTTTCATTAGTGTTTGGAGCTGAGGTTGTGATTCCCACAGAAATGGTGCTACCTACATCCAGGATCAACTGCCAGGATCCTAAAATCAACAGCCAGACCCTACTTCAGGATCTTGAAATAATTGGGAAGCTCAGAGATATGGCCAGAATCCGAATGGCATCCTATCAACAAAGGGTGGCAAAGTTTTATAACAGGTATAGCAGGTTAAGAAGATTTCAAGTGGGAGACGTAGTACTGAGAAAGGCATTTCAAATACTACCAATCCAGCCGATGGGAAATTGTCACCCAAGTGGGAAGGTCCATACTTGATAGATTCTGAAGAAGGAAAAGGGGCATATCGTTTAGTAAACATGGAAGGAGAACCCAACCAAGAGCCTGGAATGCCATCCATCTTTGTAAGGGAATAATTTGTGGCTTGTGTATTAAATCACCTATTGGCGGACTATTTTGAAGGCCTATGTGATACAATAGGTGAAAATTAGCTGGGTTATGGTTATATTGGGTCATTGGGCCAATTTAGACATGTTTGGGCTCATTTAGAATGAGTTTAGGTGGACTTTTATGGGCCATTAAAGTCAAATACGGGAATTTTATATTAATTAGGGTTACCAAAAATAGATTAGCTTGTTTTCCAAGCTAATCTCATCTTATATAAGGATAGCTTAATTAGAAAATTAGGGTGGATGATTCCAAGGTGTTTGCGATTTTGGTGATCTCGAAATTCTCTTTGAGAATTTTGACCAAGTGTGTAACCAATCGGTGATTAATAGTAAAGTGTTCTCTTCAATCGGTTTGTGTTCTTACTTGTTTTCTTATTGCTTTTACGTATTTTTCTTGATTTATCTTGAATCACTTTAGTATTTGGATTCCGCACATTCACTAGAGGTTGTGATATCGTGTTTGGGTTATTTCGATCCTTACAATTGGTATCAGAGCCAAGAAACGCAAGTTTCGAGGCTCTCGCGATATCCGATTCAAGTTTTTGTCAACTAACCGTTTGAGTTTTGTGGTGATTTTCGCAGTAGCAAGGTTCGAAAGGATTTTTTGCAGGTTTTGGATAAAGACAGAAGTGTTCGTGACCAACTGCTCGTCTTTTTGAGACTTTTCGACCCAGCTAGAGACTTTTCGATCAGCCGGGCTGATCGAAAACCCTTTTCTGTCGCGCCATTTCGATCGGAAAGTCCCCTTATGACTTTTCGATCAGCCATCTGTCGATCGAAAAGTCCCCCTTGTGACTTTTCGATCAGCCCATTTCGATCGAAAAGTCCCCCTTGTGACTTTTCGATCAGCCCATTTCGATCGGAAAGTCCCTTTGTGACTTTTCGATCAGCCATCTGTCGATCGAAAAGTCCCCTTTGTGACTTTTCGACCAGCCCATTTCGATCGGAAAGTCCCCCTGTGACTTTTCGATCAGAGCATTTCGATCGGAAAGTCCCCCTGTGACTTTTCGATCAGCTTCTCTTTTCGATCGGAAAGTCCCCCACTGAGACTTTTCGATCCGCTAACTCTTTTCGATCGAGAAGTCTGCTTTTCGACCGACCCCTGTCCGATCGAAAAATACTTTTCGATCCAACCCTTTTCTGACCGAAAACCCACTTTTCGATTCATCCCCTTTTCAATCCGTTCAAGTCTTTCAGTTCATATTTGATCCATAAGTTCATCCAAGGAAGAAAATGACAAGTTCTCAAGTTGCTTCTCCTCTTGTGAGTGATCAAACTCAGATATGTTCGAACTCGGCATGCTCCGAATCAATCGAACAATATAAGCAACTGTTTCGAACTGAAGAAAGAGACCGTCTCAATGCAGAGTACAAACTAAAGAATCATCTAAAACAAGTCGAACCCTACAAAAAGAGGATAGAGTCTTTAGGTAACGAACTCAGACAGGAGAAGTATCTTTTCCGGACATTCCGTGAAAAAGAGGAGGAAAAGCGGAAGATCAATCGTGCTGATGGAACTTGGATCTGTAACTGCGAGGAATGCTCAAACCCCACGTGCTGTGCTTTGATTAAAGAATGGGAGAGCAAGTTTACAAATGAATGTCAAAATCATGCAATCACTGCTAGAGATCTTAGGGAGTCCAAAGGTAAGACCAAAATATTTAGAGAGAAACTTGAGGCCATTCAGGTAGATGTTAAGAAGCTTCAATCTCAGG
Organism: Deinandra increscens subsp. villosa; assembly: GCA_039602395.1. Taxonomy (NCBI): domain Eukaryota; kingdom Viridiplantae; phylum Streptophyta; class Magnoliopsida; order Asterales; family Asteraceae; genus Deinandra; species Deinandra increscens. The sequence continues at coordinate 28,137,396 of JBCNJP010000003.1, forward strand.
TGAGTGATAAAAGCACATATCTTAGGCTTGCTAACGCTAAGGTAGAAGAGCTAACCAAGGAGGTTGAGGAACTAAGAACCAAATTTGACTCTTCCCAATCTGCCCTTGAGAAACATCAAGTTATACAAAAGAAAATGATGGACTCTCATCATGTGTTGTTCAAATCTGAAGAGCGACTCGAGCATGTAAAAGAAACATCTGGCCTCGGTGATGGAAATTTTCCTCCCCCATTACAACATGAATACATCAAAGTGCCCCAAACTGCTGATGACTTGTTGAAAGAATCCCTGAATGAAGCAACCATGGTATATGGGCCTCAACCAGTACATAAAGATGAAAAGACAGCCACTGAAGCAACTCAGTGAAATAACACTACTGAGTGTGCAGATTCAAGCTCTAGTGAGGTGAAGAGAGCTGGTGAAGAAAAGTTGGTTCCCTATCCAAAGATCGAGACTCCTTACTCCAAAGTTGTGGATGAGGTAAATCGGGAACGAGTGGTGATGACTACAAGGCCCAATGGTAAGATCTTCATGACAACAGGGTCTATGTTCATTCCGATTGAAGGAGAAGAGCGACCCTCATTCACCACTAAGTTCAAAGGCTTGGGTCATGATGGTGGTTTATCACCTGACATTAAGAGCATAAGGCCCAAGATCACCATCAAGCCTCCAACTTCAGTTCCTATTAAGATTGAAAGGCCCAAAACTACAATCAAGTCTCCAAACTCATCAGTGGGATCATGCAGTGGAGACACAACTTCCTCAAAGAAACCAGTGGGCAAAACAGCTGCAATGTCCAGTTCTGCTCAATCTTCTACCAATTGGAGATCTGGATTCTACCCAAAGATGCAGACAAACCATCATGTTTCTCCATCAAAGCCATACAACTCAAATGGACTCACATCTGATTTCTACCAGAAGAAGCATACTTGTTATAACTGTGGAGTTCCTGGTCACATTGCTAGAAACTGCTTGCATCGTCCCTTTGAATCTTATTACCCGCTGAGTCATAAGGTTTCCTCTCAATATTCAATAAAGTCTAAGCCGATGAAGGTGCAACCACCAAAGGCAATGAAGACTATTAATCCTAAGGTTAAACCGTCTGATGAAAATTGGGGAGGTGCCAAAGAGCAAAGAAAATTTTCAAATCAAAAATATGTTTTTCCAAATTATGAAAATATTCATAAAAAGGTGAAGAAACCGATTTCAAAACAACACAATGTTGAAAAACCTAAAGTTACCCCTCCAAAGGTAACTAAAACTGTTTTGAAAAGGAAACCTGAAATGAAAAAGGTTGAAAAACCTAAAGTCACTACTTCAAAGGTGACTAAAACAACTTTCAAATCACCTGGAATTTGAAAACCAAAATCAAAGGCAACTGTAACTCAAATTCCTGATTTTTCAAAGGGCATGTGTTTAAAAGAAGTAACTTTCATTGATTCATCGGGTCTACCCAGAACCACAATGGCCTGGGTACCTATGGCTAACTGATCTCTCACCTTGTGCAGGAACAGTCAAGGAGGACTTTCATTAACCTTGTTTGTTTGTGATAGTGATTGTTCCAAGCACAGGATAGGAGGCATCTCTCTACTACATGACAGGAAGGTTTCAATGGAGGGTATGTCTCTATTTGAGAGGTAAATCTGAAAAGATCAGCAGAAAAGGTAACATTGTCTGAATTGTTTGTTTCTTGACTAATTTGATGTGAAGTATGGTTGTGCATGAAACAAAACCCAAATCTGAAAAAAAAATTATGAAAAGATAAACTTTGAAGGTTAGCTTGGCCAGTTTTAGTAGATAGTTTGTAATGTGTCAGTGTGTGTTTTAAAAAAAATTAAAAAAAAATAAAAAAATAATAGAAAAAAATTTAAAAAAATAAATAAATAAATAATAATAAAAAAAATTTTAAAAAAAATGTATGTTGTTCTTAAAAATCAAAAATCAAGGGGAAGAATAGAAAAGATGAAATAGTAGACCCCTCAAAAATTGTGCTTTTTAATTTTTAATCTTTTGTTTGTGTGTTTGAGAAGGTGGGAAGTGAAATAAACTTCCGTTTTGGAGATGGCTGACACGTGTAAGGCAGATGTGAAAGACATGATCCAAGGTGATGTGCTCGGTAGGCTCGGCTCTTAAATCTGAAAAGGTATGCGTTACACACTTAAAGATAACGTATGGCAGTTTGTTGGGTAACAGCACTTAGGTTATTTGCATTTCTATTTGACTGCATGTTCAAGTTCCCGATACACACGCTTGTCTCCAAGAGTGTGAAATTGAGCTCAAAAAGTCGGTGTCCCCTCTGCTTTGCGTGAGCAATGACCTGGGGATGCGTCACATGTATGTAAGGCTCTCCTCTGCTTTGCGTGAGCAATGACCTGGAGTTGTCCATACATACGTACTTCTAGATCATCTAAAATTAAAAAAAATAAAAAAATAATATACACCCAAAAGATGCCAAAGAGCACATCAAAAGAGACCCTCAAGAGTCCAAAACCCTTAGCCTTTGTCACTGATGAGAGCATTATCAAAAATGTTTCAAAAAATTCAGTTGACTTGTATATTATCCCCCAAAATCTATGTGATCTATTCTTTCTCTTCTCAATCCAGTCTGGAGCTCAGTTTCAAACTTCTGGTTCAGGTTGTGAAAATATGTGGTAGGGAATTTATATGCTTGATAGTGTGCAATAACATGTACCTAGGATTTGTTGAAACCCTCTTGCTGTTCATAATTAATACACAATAAAAGATAATAAAGTAACAAACAGCCTGATAAAGAAAAGGGTTTGAGTTTAAAGTGGATCAATATATTGGCAATAACCTGGACGTGTTCGAGTAACAGAAGCTGAAAAGGGTTCCTCGGTCAGATTCATACGGTTTGATCCCATCGGAACCTTCTCGTTTAGTAATTTGGTATGTTTGTTTTTATTTTTTTATTTTTATTTTTCTTTTGTGCTATCTTAAGTTTTTATTGTTTATTTTTCATCCAAGGCCAGGTTAATTTAAAGGTTTTAATAAGTTTTTATGGGTTTTATGCAAGAAGGTATCACCCCTCCAGAATCTCAGGGGGAGATAATGTGAAGAGTCATCGGGTTCAGGGGAAGGGTTTTTTGGTTAACCAATGCTAACCTGATAACCAGTCATCATTTCTGGTTAGTGTCTGTTTCATGTTGTGTTTGACAGGTTAAGTAAAAAAAAAGGCAACTCATGGACAAGAAAGTCAAGGACTCAGTTGACCAATGCTCTCATGTTGTTACTGATCAAGTTGAAGAACCAGCCGGAAAAGGACTTACCCTATGCTTAGGGGAAGTTTGTTGGTTGTTCAAGTAAAGCTTCTGAAGACTCAAAAGATACCATTCGCAAGTTTAGGGGAAGCTGAATGAAGAAAAGATGCAGAGCAGTCACAACAAGAAATTCAAGAATGCCAAGACAGAGGTTTTCAAAATTTACCCTCTGAAGTTAGTGGCAAGTCAAGACAGTTACTGATGATTCAGCAAGGACTCAATAGTTTTCAAGAAGGAACAAGTATTTGAGAATCCTCCTCTCATTACATGTTTGTCATTTGAAGTCCAAGCTAATGTTGATTGAGAGAACACTCCCTAAAGTCATTTGTTGTTGCCCAATGAAGATTGTCAAAGATAAAGAATCTTCATCAACCCATGCTCAAGCCAAGGTGAAGACTGCAAGTCTGAAGATTGAAAGTAGAAGACATTTAATATCACAAGCCAAAGGGAAGATTGTAAGGGAATAATTTGTGGCTTGTGTATTAAATCACCTATTGGCGGACTATTTTGAAGGCCTATGTGATACAATAGGTGAAAATTAGCTGGGTTATGGTTATATTGGGTCATTGGGCCAATTTAGACATGTTTGGGCTCATTTAGAATGAGTTTAGGTGGACTTTTATGGGCCATTAAAGTCAAATACGGGAATTTTATATTAATTAGGGTTACCAAAAATATATTAGCTTGTTTTCCAAGCTAATTTCCTCTTATATAAGGATAGCTTAATTAGAAAATTAGGGTGGTTGATTCCAAGGTGTTTGCGATTTTGGTGATCTCGAAATTCTCTTTGAGAATTTCGACCAAGTGTGTAACCAATCGGTGATTAATAGTAAAGTGTTCTCTTCAATCGGTTTGTGTTCTTACTTGTTTTCTTATTGCTTTTACGTATTTTTCTTGATTTATCTTGAATCACTTTAGTGTTTGGATTCCGCACATTCACTAGAGGTCATGATATCGTGTTTGGGTTATTTCGATCCTTACAATCTTAAAGCTTATTTTATGTGAGAATCCCATTGGAATCCCAAGGATCCTCACTACCCAGATACTACAAGGTACGTATACCGATCCAATTTCAATATTATTCTTATTATCCTCATCACATGATACTGACTTAAGCATCGGAGTGGTGTTAGCTAAGCTAACTGCCACCCCTCACCAAGTGTTGAGTGTTTTGCAGATTTTGAGAATCCTAAGTATTTTGGGTATATCCCTAGTTAGAGGTTGCCCACCTCTCCTACGTTTAAGGTATCTTGCATACCTTCCAAGGTTTGAGAGGCTGACTCCTCTCCTAAGTTTGGGTAATCGCCAGTAGCGCACGACCCTCGCCAAGAGAGCACGTTGTCCAACAATATGCTCAAGATGGCCGGACCAGTCCATCCCATGGGTGGCTGACAATCTTGTCATTATAGGTTGTTGGGCGGATTCTCAAGGTTTTTAACATAGAATTGTTAACTAAGGCTATGGCATTTTCATGTCACTTACGTATGGGTATATCCCTAGTTGGCTTAGTCCCAAGTATATAAGGGCTTGACCTCAGTTGGCTTAGTCCCAAGTATATAAGGGCTTGACCCTAGTTGGCTTAGTCCCAAGTATATAAGGGCTTGACCCCAGTTTTGGCTTAGTCCCAAGAAAAAACGGGCTTGTGCCCAGATTTGGCTTAGTCCCAAGAATCTCGGGTTTATCCCCAGCTTATTTCTAAATGTGCTATCTTATTTTCAGAAAAAGTTCCTTTACCCCTGGCCAGGAACCTTTTTAAACTCTATTCAGATTCCCAAGGCAGGATATCAATATAAACTGGCAAATTTGTCTTTCAAGATTCCTGTCAGAATCCTGAGTGAGATAAAAGAAGAAAAAGCAGCTTGGATTGAGAAGCCGACTAAGGAACCACAAAGAAATCGTTTCACAAAAACCACCAACCTAACACAAAACATAAAAAATAGGCTCAGACCGTTGCATTATCTTCATCGCCCATCGCCTTCCCTTCCTTCACCGGCTTCTCCACCTCCTCGGGCTTCTTACCCTCGCCTAACTCCAGCACATAAGCCCTAGTCATCACCACCGGGGATTCCGGAATCGTCTTCGAGGAGCAGCCATCGGTCCCATCCTTCCCTGTTCCAGCCACATCTCCATCACCTCCTCCCAATGATTCCAGAATCTCCTTCCAGCCCGCAACATCCCAGCCAGGCACCTTGAAACCAGCCGCTTCAGCCTCACCCGCCATTTGGATTTTGCACTCTAGGATGCTCCGGGCAGCCAAAAGTTGGCATGTTTCAGCATCAACGGCCATCTTGGCTTCCAGGGCTAGGCGCTGCTTAGTGAGCTTATGCTCATAGAACAGGGTCTTACCCTTGGCGATGTCAGCTTGGGCCTGGATCCTATCCTCAGCCACGGCCAGCTTTTCTCCATGTCCATGGCCTGGGTGCTCAGCTTCTCGATACCTTACATAAGGAAACAGGAATCCTGATCAGTAGTTGCGACTGGTATAAAACTAACATGCTTGTTTATTAAGTTTCTTACCAGGTTAACCATGGTCTGCATCGAGAGAACCTTGTTGCTAACTTTGGAAGGAGCGAGACCTCGAAGGTTTCCAGGTACACGGGAGCTTCATTACTTTTTCGCTTCTTGGAAGCTGAGGCTTTCGGCCGGCTGACAGGTGGCTTGGAGGTGGCAGGCTGCTCCAGTTGCTCTTTCTTGACTTTGAGGAGATTATCAAGATCTTTCAGGGAGAATGAGTAGATGGACTTGGGGGCTGCAATAAAAATAGATTGTCAACATTTGGGATTCTCGAATAAACATACAGTTCAGGATCCTATGAAAACTAACCAGACATCTCAGGGATGTGATCGGCTGAGAGTAGCTCAGTTCGCTGGCAGATGCTTTAAGGACCAGGGCTCTTTCAATGGCAGGAATCTGGTAGAGTGCTTCAAGCTTCCTGAGATCTGGCTGTGACTTGATGAGATTCTCAAACTTGGGTGCTGCAAAAATTAATAAGGATATTAAACACAAATTAAGGATTCGGTTACAAAAGAGAAATCAATTTCCTACCCTTATCAACCCACTTCAATGGCAGCTCTTTGCCCCCAGGAATCGAGTCTCGCTTAACGAAGAAGAAACGTTTCTTCCAGTGATGATCATTATGGGAGGCTCGAGGAATCAACTGAGAAGTGGGGGGGCGAGCCTTTAAGACAAATCGGCTGCAACCATGAGTCCAGAGTTGATAAGCTTCACAGATTTCCAGAATCCCGATTTCCAAATTCCGGGTTTGATTGAGCTGGTCCAAAGAATAGAGAATGCGCCAAACCATAGGCATGGTTTGGGCATAGCTCAGTCGAGTGGTTTTGAAGAACTAACCAAGTTCGGAAAGGGAAATGTCATACCGAGCAAGAAGGGGTAGTACATGAAACAGACCTAGGTGGTGGAAGTAAAATTGGACTTAACCCTAGAATCAAAAGGTCGAAAAATTGTTCCCGGAGGAAAGATACAGAAAACCTTGAGATCGTGGATGTCGTTGTCGTCAAAGGTACAGGACTCCTCCTCGTCGGGGACAATGTAGCCCTGATCATGGAAATCCTCGATCGCCGGAGGGTTTAGAAGAGAAGAAGAGCGAGTGCTTTTCTTGGCCATGGCCGAAAAGCTAAAGGAAATCAAAGGAGAAGAAAAGAAACTGACCTGGAATATCGGAGAAGCTCGGGAGAGTTTGTGGAAGAAGATGATGAAAATATGAATTCGGAATCTTGTATTTAAAGAAAAAGCAATGATGGCCATCATATCCATCGAACGCCGTAAAAACCGTCCCATCTCAACCATATTTACCGTGATAACGTAGTTAATTCTGTATCTTTTGAATGTTGACAGCTGTTGAGCTTATCCACATCTGTCGAAATTCAAGGGGCAATTGTTGAGGGTATATTTTCAGGATGCTCATAGGAAGCTCAGATAGTTCAGGAATCCTACTACAGTTTTGGAATCCCACTTGTCCAGGTATCCTGATTTATTTTATTCGACTAACCCTTATAATTGCCACGTGTTTATTTGACCCAGCACCATTGAGTCATAAACTACCTCCGAGATACATACTCCAGCTAGTGAAGATCGTGGAGCAAGTGGACGAAGAAAGCTCTAACGGTCAAGTTAGTTGGACGATAGGATCCCAGGAATCCCGGAATGTTTGTTATTCATGTATTCGTTATATAATCGAGGACTCGATCGATTTAGGAACACACAACACTAATACACTTTAGCTCTGCTATCATACAATCATTGTAACACTTAGTATCGATCAATCAATCCTCCAAAACACTTGTAATTTCCAGTTTCTTATCAATAAAATAGTGAGGAAGCAGACTCTTCAGGCCGACTCCCGAGGTTTTTTTGCTAGGATTCCTAGAGGCAACTCGAAGGATCCTGGATTTTTCCCTCGGTACATCCTTGTGTTCATCTCTACATTTTGAACATATTGACAAGCACACTACCTCACATTCTAAGTTTGGAATACGAAATCATCTTGTGATTTTTGACCAAAACAGTAACAATGCAACAATCTCCGCCACAAACAAGAAAACCACGCGCAATACACTTTCCGCCACTCTCTCTTCTATAGTCCTACGCTAATACATATGCATAAGACTAGGGAAGACTTAAAGAGGATAGATATCAAATCTATCCTCTGGGCCTAAGCCCAGCACATTCTAAGCCCGATAAAGTGATATCCAGTTGGGCTGGCCCACAAGCACCCTTGACCTAATGAAAGTCTTGAGGGACTCATGTGCGCGTGAGGAGCACACAGTCACCACATGATATCGTTAGGCATTAAATGCACCACCTATGGGTGGTCCCCAATCCTAACTAACTAACATTCTGCATGTGGTCCTTGACCAATAAGAATGTGACACGAATAGCAGAGAAAAACACCTGAAATATTCTCTCACGCACCGTGTATGACACGCGCCTGACATCACCACATACTTGGAAACCCTACTTGTAAAACTATAAATAGCCACTGAAGGTCATGATTTCAGGTACACAATTCTCTCTATAAACCTACACTTACACTCTCATTTTATCTCCAATAGATCATTGATTCTCACGGCGGAGGGCCGATACAAGGGCACCTCTCCGGTCCACCCTGTAACGCCTTGACGTGTTTTGTTCTAGTGTGCAGATTCTACTCTTCAGACTTGGTTTCATCGCCTTGGAAAGCTCTAAGAGTCTATTTTCCGTATGTTTCCCTGACTCGGTGGTTTTAGGCCTCTTCAAAAACAATAGTCTCTCTATTGAAGATTTTAATGTAGCATTTGAACCAATGTGATGTGCGAATCCGTATCAGATATAGTTTAATTATGTAACAACTTAAGATCTAACACTAGTTCTCAATTATGTTTTTTTTTTAATAATTTAACTAAAATACCCCTATACAATTGTAAAGATCATTTATATAAATAAATTAACTTTAAGAATAAGGATCATTTTATAATTTACTCATAAAATGCATAAGAGCTTTCACTGAGATAATTGAAAAAGAAGAGAAATTATCCAAACATCCCGTTATTGGAAATCAGCAAAATTATATTTTAGAAGCAAATTTAGGCATACATGAAAATACAGATATGAAGTAAGGTTTCAAATCAAAAAGAGATCTTACCTGATACCCATTTTGTAAGACTTTGACCGGTGGATCAAAATCTAACAAAATACTAATAATAAATGGAACCAACATACCCAATTTGTAAACTTACCTGATAGAGTTAGAGTCGAAACATGTAAACTTCGAGGTTTTTCCCAAGCTAGATTTTTTTTTAACGGCGCTTTCATTAACACGGACGGGGCAGCCAGCAAGACGCTAAAACCACCCCCCGGACAAAACAAACTACAACGACATCAAAAATCAAATCTACCCCATTCCTCCCCATTAACACCCCAACCTTTAGCCCGGGCATTAACCCAAAACATACTTAGAGATTTGATCTCCGCTAAGGCAGCCGAATACGACGTCCTCCTACCCCTAAAGACCATATCATTCCTGCACTTCCAAATAACCCAGCAACACGTTCTAATGACCACATCGAACAGCACTAATTTTTCTTTTTTTGGGCTGCCATCAGACACCTTAATGACCAAGTCCTCCAACGAAAAGAACACCAAAGGAGGAACCTTGCACCACTGAGCAACCAAGCACCAAATCATACCCGCAAAATGGTATCCCGTAAAAAGATGAATGGCGCTCTCCACATTCTGATCACACAAAGGGCAAGCCGCCGCGGCCAACGAAGGCCCGATGATGCCCCTCCTTTGCAACCCGTCTCTCGTAGGGAGTCTTCCCAGCCTCGCACGCCAAAACAAAATGTTGATCTTAGCCGGAACAAGCTTTGACCATCGGAAGTATCCCCCACCTTCGATGCAATCACTAGCCAACAAGAACGATCTCATCGCCTTAACCGAAAAGGATCCACTGTTGTCACCCTTCCAAACCCAGTCTTCTCCTTCTTTTACAATAAGGTTATCCAAAAGGATTTCCTTACAAGCCAACTCTTTACCACATTTACAATATTCTTTCAAACCCCAGCCCTACCCGTATTGCACGGAATCAACAACCCAGCCACCCCATTCGGATGAAACCCATCAATGACCTTCCTCCATAACTTATTAGGTTCACTTACATACCTCCACACCCATTTAGACAGAAAACAAGCATTAGCCACTTCCAAAGGAACAAGGCCCAACCCCCCACACTCTTTAGCTTTGAAGAGAACCTCCTTGTTCACCCAATGCACTTTTCTTTTCTCCTCGCTACCTCCCCATAAGAAGTTCAACCGGATTTGCTCCAACTTTTGAATCACTTTCTTGGGCGCCCTGTACAAAGAGAAAAAATATAACAGCATACTATCGAGCACGGATTTTATTAGCACCAACCTCCCTTCGATGGACAACCGGTTTGCCTTCCACCCGGAAAGTTTAGCTTGGAACATATCAATCACCCCATTCCAACCTCCCACCCTATTCATATTCTCACCCACAGACAACCCCAGGTACTTAAAGGGTAACTCAGCCCCTTTGCGTTTGAATAAGGCCGCCTTCTCATGGACCTCCCCCATTTCCACATTTAGGCCGAAAAGACTGCACTTCTTCAAGTTCACTCTCAGCCCAGACACTAAGAAGAACGTCCTTAACAACCTCAGTAATATAGACAAATTACCATCCGACCAAGACCCCAAAACCAACGCGTCATCGGCAAACAATAGGTGCGACAGCACCGGCCCTTCGTTCGGTACCTAGAAACCACTAAAAATCCCCTCAACACACGCTTTGGACATCATCCAAGAAAAGGCCTCCATAACTAGAAGGAACAGAAACGGAGATAACGGGTCACCCTGCCGGAGACCCCGATAGCACTGAAATTCCCACGAAGGCGACCCATTAACAAGAATCGAAGCACGGGACGACCTCAAACACCCACGCACCCAATTCCTCCAAATCAAAGGAAACTCCATTTGCTCCAAAATAGAATCGAGAAAACCCCAATCAATCGAGTCGTAAGCTTTCTCGAAGTCAATTTTGAACACCAAAGCCTTGAATTTGGATTTTTTGCACCATGAAATCACCTCATTCATCACAAGCGGCCCATCGATGATATTCCTGCTAGCCAAGAAAGCCATCTGAGGTTCAGAAATAATAGAGCCGATAACCCCCTTGATGTGATTAGCCAACACCTTAGACACCACCTTGCTAATACAACCAACCAAACTAATAGGGCGAAAGTCATTAAAAGTTTGAGGGTCCCTAATCTTAGGAATAAGATGAATAAACGGAGCACCACACCCATTACTTAGGCTGCCATGAAGGAAAAAATACTCGCAAACCGCATAAAAATCCTTCTCAAAAATGTCCCAAAAGTGTTTAAAAACCCAAAGTTAAACCCGTCTGGGCCCGGCGTCTTTTCACTACCACACATCCACACCGCATCCTTGATCTCCTTTTTCATGAACGGAACCACCAAACCAGATTTCTCGGACTTAGACAACTTTTTAATCCCCTCACATATCATCATTGGTCTAACCCCCATCTGCCTCTCGAATTTCTTTTTGAAAAAACTCCAAGCCCCTTTTTTTAGTTTCGCCGGATCAGACTCCCACTTACCATCCACGTAGAGCCCATTAATCCTTCCACCACCCAAAGATTGATTAATATTACCATGGAAATAAGAAGAGTTTTCTTCCCCATCCAGCGCCCATTTGACCCTAGCTTTCAATCTCAACTCTTGCACCAAAGCATCTTCCAATCCTTTGATTCTAGATTTACACATAACCCACTCCGAAGATTCTTGATCCGAGAGCATACGCTCTTCACCCAAGGCATTGAAAAAATCAGACCTGCGTAAGAGCTCCTCCTTCTCCCCACTTTCTTGCACTTTCCTCTCCATATTCCATTTTCTGACAGCCCCTTTAATTGACTTTAACTTCTCCATTAGCACCACATCAGGAGCCCCAACCACAGACACCTCACGCACAGCACTGAGCACCACCTCCCTTAAACTTTGGACCTTCAACCAAGACGTATAAAAACGAAAAGGGCACGAAGCAAAGTCAACATCAGAAACCTTCAATAAAAGCGGCGCCCGAGGAAAAGCCCTCAGAGAAGCATAGGTCCATCTATCTTTAAACTCCCCATACACCAGGATACGGTCGATCTTGCTGAAAGATTTGCCATTACCATGGGAATACGTATACCTGAGACCCCCCATATGATATTCTGACAGATTCGCTCGATCAATGAACTCGTTAAACACCGTCGCCCCCCTTTGGCAAAATTCAGACTGCAACCTCTCATCTGGTTCTCTAACCTCATTAAAATCCCCAGCCAATATCCAAAAGCCCTCTAACGCCCATCTTTGGGAAATCAATTTCTCCCACAGCCCTCGTTTAGCATTAGCGTTATGAAGGGCATAAATGTTGGCTATATTTACCCGAACCCCAGACCCTGTTAGCTTTATTATTTTTAGTCTTGAACATCTATTTACTTATGTTTATTATGTATTAGACTAATTGGGTCAAGTGGGTCAATAATAAGTTGCTTTAGTTTAGAGGGTATTTGGGCCTTAGTGAACTAGCCCACCCTAAGCAACAATGTGCAGTCTTTGTGTCGAGATTAAGCCCAACCCGACTTCCTTGATTAACATACGGAGTTAGGCAGTTTTTTGATAACTGCAAACGTCGTGAAAGGCTCCTAGAAACAAGGAGGGTTATTGTTCCAATCTCCTGATATATAGATGGTCATACAAGAGTCAAAAACAATGTGTATATCGATTATGTATTCACTCTTAATTGCTTAATCGATTTTCTTGTTCTATAACAATTGTGTTCTTGTTTTTATATCATCGATTCATATTTCTGCAATGGATCGACCACAACACACTTGCTACTATCATGATGATGATTTGCCAATCGAAAATCATGTGGGTGGAATCAATCCGATTTGCACTCATGCAGGTTGCGAGAGACGGGCCAATAGTGGCATCAGAGTCAAAGTTCCCATTCGAGATTCACGATTCAGGAGGGAGGGAGATGCCCAAAACTTCGCCATGGATACTCAAGGTTCAAGTCAGATTGGAAGGAACTGCTTAGGAAAGACGGTGGAATTACGAAAGGGTTTGCGAAGATGGACTTGGAACAAAGGAGGGATCGCAAGGGGAAGAAACCTCAGATCGTTGCATCTCGAAAGGGAAGAAAGATCAAACTCGCAAAGAAGATTGTGCAAAAGGCAAGAGTAAAGAAGTACTATGGGACGCCGGGTGCAAGTTCAAGCAAGAATCCGATTGAAAAGGTAAATTTTAAGTGTTTTTATTGCCACATGATTGGGCACATGGCATCGATGTGTCCAACAAAATTTCTGAATAGAAAGATTGAAAATAGTTTGGACTCATACATAGTGAAGGGGACCGACACGGGAAAATGGTCGGACATTTGGAAACTGGATCCAAACTTTAAAAATCATGTAAGTGGCAATAGGGACAAGTTTGTTAATTTCAAACGAACGTTTGGGGTTAACATTCATGAGGGTGAAGATGATTTTGTTTTCATTCATGGTTTTGGGGAAATTGATATTGAAGTCGAAGGGAAAAAGAAACGAATTTCATGTGTGAGTTATTTGCCAAATCTAGACAAAAATGTTTTAAGTATGGAACAACTCCTTCATCAAGGAATTGAGGCCATATGCGATGGAAGAAAATGCACTTTGAAAAGGATGTGTGGGAAAAATAACAAGATTGAAAGTGTAGTCGAAAAAAGGGATGGCAAGATGTTGGAAGAAAACTACTTGAATGATTATTTCGAGAAACTTAGTGAAGAATGCGATTACAATCGTGAAAGGGAGAAACTTGAAGCATACTTGCATGGTTATTATCATCGTGAAGAATGCGTGGAAGATTTTTGTGGTATGGCTATTGAAGAACCTTTGTTCAACAAAGACAAAAAACCAATCGAGGTATGTGACATGCAAACACTTGTTGCATTTCTTGATATGATTACAATTAACATGTTTGTTGACAAGCACAAATAAAGTATTAGAAAGGATTTTGAAGATATGGTGCGTTGGTACTTTGAAGAATGTTTGGATATTCGTGGAAAGGATTTTCCACCGGTCACGGGAAATGTGGAAGTCGATTTACTCGATCTCTATATGGCGGTCAAAATATCGGGTGGATACAAGGAAGTGATTTAACAAAACAAGTGGACCAAGGTTTGCGAAATTATAGAATTACCATGGGAGGAAGGACCAAATCTACTTGGCATTTACGTGTCGTATCTTGACATGATGGAGATGAATTATCTAGTCCTTAAAGAGAATGACAAAGAAAGCAACATTGAAAAGGTGAAAGAAGAAGAGGTCGACAAGCCAAAATGGAAGAAACGCAAGGTTAGTGCTACTAGAGATTTTCCACCGGGTTGCGGACCTATAGGTGGTTTACAAGTTGGCAACATGAAGACTTTTGATAATGAAGATATTGAAGAAGAACCGGTCGAGGGCCATGATGAAAATGAAGTTGAAGTTGTCAAAGAAATTATAGGCAAGAATGATCAAGTGTTGGAGATCGAAGGATACGTGCATGTTGAAGGTGACAAGGTCACCATTATCGAAGCATGATGATCAAGATGAAGCGGTGAAGATGTCAAGACTAAGGGGGAGATTGTTAGCTTTATTATTTTTAGTCTTGAACATCTATTTACTTATGTTTATTATGTATTAGACTAATTGGGTCAAGTGGGTCAAGAATAAGTTGCTTTAGTTTAGAAGGTATTTGGGCCTTAGTGAACTAGCCCACCCTAAGCAACAATGTGCAGTCTTTGTGTCGAGATTAAGCCCAACCCGAGTTCCTTGATTAACTTACGGAGTTAGGCAGTTTTTTGATAACTACAAACGTCGTGAAAGGCTCCTAGAAACAAGGACGGTTACGGTTCCAATCTCCTGATATATAGATGGTCATACGAGAGTCAAAAACAATGTGTATATCGATTCTGTATTCACTCTTGATTGCTTAATCGATTTTCTTGTTCTATAACAATTGTGTTCTTGTTTTTAAATCATCGATTCATATTTCTGCAATGGATCAACCACAACACACTTGCTACTATCATGATGATAATTTGCCAATCGAAAATCATGTGGGTGGAATCAATCCGATTTACACTCATGCATGTTGCGAGAGACGGGCCAATAGACCCCAAAACCGTTCCAGAGACCACCATAAAAAAATCATCTTTGATCACATTAGATACAGCGAATACAGAAGGATTCCAAGAACAAGCAATACCTCCCGACCTTCCCCGTGCGTCCACCCACTCATTAACCGAGCCTCTTCTTCCCCAGAAACCATTGAAAGGGATCCGACTCCCGTCCAGGAATTGAGTCTCCTGGAAGCACAAGAAATTAACCCTATTCCGAGCCCTAATTTATGAGATCCACTTAGCTTTATTCACATCCCCCATACCTCTTATATTAACAGAAATTAGATCCATCAGATAATCTCCTCAACCTCCTTTTCCCCCACAATTTCTTCAGACACCAAACCTCTAAAAGGATCCAAATCCACATTGACACAAGCCGCGACCCTGATCGTTTCCAGAACCTCATCCACCAGGGCGATATCCTGGAGCTCCTGCGTCGAATAAACATGATCATCACTCAAGCCATCTCGCAACACGTTACCAAAGCCCCTGAACGTGAACGCCTCCTGATCGACAGAATTCCCCATCGTCTCCGAGAGAGGACGAGACCGACGGAGTAAACAAGGACGTCCTCTAGAAGAAACTTTTCCCCCTTTCCTATTTTTTGACTTTTTTTGTATATTGCGAGACGGCTCCACATGCCCCAGAGAGTTCTCATTTTCCGAAGAGCCCAAGGGGGGGAAATTAAGGTCCAGCACTTCACCGTTGGGTAAAGTCATAAGCCCACCCAAATTAGAATTAGACAGATCCTGGGCCGGCCCAATCTGCTCAAACCTTCTCCTCTTAGTAGCCGCACCCAACCCAGCCGTCTCGTCCGTAACACCCTAGCCCACCACTCAAAAGAGAATGATTTAATCTGTTCCTTTCCGACCTAGGAGAACACAGATTCTCATTCCCCAAATCACCCCCGCGGAACCTATCTTCCTCGGGCCCACCCTCCTGACAAACCTATCTCGAACAAACCCCTACCTCGTGAGCCGAAAACAACTCCTCGCTACCCCCATGCAACTCTTCGGCTACAATGACAACTCCTTCCGGCATCTCCGGTGCCTCCGTCGTCACCGCCCGCTCCTCGGCAACCCCGTCAGCTTCATCCGACGTCACCGGTGCTTCCGACGCCACCACCACAGAGTTAATTTTGACTTTCCCTCTCACCTCCTCCCCACACGACATCAAATCCACAAAGTCCGGTAACCAATCTTCGTGAATTTCAGAAACATCACAGCGAAACGTCCTATCATCCCAACGAATCGAAATCGATTCCAATATTTTAGCACCCCCACCGGAGAGGATTCCCACACAGTTCGATGCCATATTACAGTCGAGTAAATCAGCATCCGATTGCCAAATAACCTTACCAAAGAGGCTGCCAATAGAATCAAAAACATTACCCTCCCAAATCTGCGGCGGCACTCCCACTATTCTGAGCCAAACAATTCTGTCACACGTAAACGACTGACCACGCCACACCTCCAACTTAGAAAACCAATACTTCCAGAACTCAGCCTTATCCAGAAAACCAGAGGCATCACCCGGGCTAGGGAAGATGATGAAAACCGCCAAGCCTCCAAGATACCTAACAGTGCAACCCTCACCCACTTCCTTACCAAACAGCTCATTAAAATTACAGAGGTGCCACAAGTCTGAAGCCCAACCTATAAGTGCTCGCCCACACCATTCCTCAAAAGGCTTCGACATCTTCTTACCCAAATCAATGGATTTCGGCAGTGTGCAAACCGGAGCCGAAGCGCCAGTAACAACGTCCACAAACGATCTACCAACCTTTGCCTGTGGCCCAGAAGCACCACCACCACAAACCATATCAGGCTCAGGAATACCGCGCACAAATATACGAGGGCCGGAAACCACCTTCCTCGCGACCTTCCCATCCCTGTTAAACCTCTCGAGGTTTACAGAAACCTTCTTACCACATACCGATAACGTCTTCATCCTCCTCTCCAAAGCCTTACAGTCCAACACCTTCTCAAACTTCACAAAACCAAAGAAACGGCTGGCTTTATTCTTTTTCCTCGATAAGAATATATCAGACAAACAACCCATCGTATGACAAGACTCAGAGATCCAAGCTTTTTTGCACCCCTCAGGAAGATTATCAACATAGAACGAGACGACCTCCCCACAGAAGTCTTTTCTCCACTACTACAAAAATGGCCTTTCTTGACGCTTTTTGCGCGTCAAGAAAGGGCCCAGATGACGCGCAAAAAAGCGTCAAGGAAGGCAGGGTCAAGAATCCTCTTGACGCGCAAAATGCGCGTCATCTGCTTCTTGACGCGCGAACAATGACGTGCATTTTATGACGCGCAAAGTGTGTCATCCAAAGCGTGTCAAGGAAGCTCCCGTCATAAATCTGCTTATGACACGTATTTTTGCGTGTCATGGATTTAAAAAAATAAACAAAAATAATAATATCACTAATTTCTACATTAAATGACAATTAACCTGATAATACAATATAAATATACGCTTATAGTAAAATAATGCATTTCATATATATAAAAACATTACAAAGTTAACATGAGTTTACAAATGAATTCGGTATGCTAGCTACCAATAAACTATAATTTGAGTCCACTAAGTTGAGACCATGGATTAAGTTTTTCCAGGTTTTCAGATCGCAGGTACATTGAGGGAGCCGTTGTTAAGCAGACGTGGTTATATCTGCATCAACCAACATGGAGCTAAAATGAGTGAAGACCAATAAGGAATACATGTGTTATTAAGAGTGACATTATTCCACAACTAATTGAAAAGGAATTGGCTGACAAAAGGTGAAATCATCGATGTTTTCTGTTTCATCCATTATGGGTCAGAAAATACTTTATGTATCTGAGATCATTAGTTGTTCTCAAAGCAAAATTAATTATCCCCAAATATGAGTAAGTGTTTAATAAACTATAAAAAATGTCATGCTAAATATTAGAAACTGGCACCATACAAAGCCTGTAATGCCAAGTGATAAACTATAAAAAATGTCATGCTAAATATACCTGATGAATAATTGGCTGCACCTATAGGCAAGGGGAGAAGAAGAAACAATGAATACTTTATTACTTAGGTGATGAAAAAGTAACATTAGCACTAACACTACAGAAGCATAACAACCATGAGTTAGAGTTTGATTTTGTACAATGGTTCGATATATATTTATTTACCAGGGGTGATTAGTTGATGAAGATAGTAAAAAGCTAAATATATAGGATGAATAGCATACCTTAAAAGCAACATTCTTTTCTAAACAACTTTGGGAGATAGATGATTGGGTAAGTAGCAAAAATCACAAAAAAAAACTTAATCGTTTGCTAATGATGATTTATTGGCTCTTTATTCTTGATCAGTGAGTTTAGTTGATGTTCTTTATGTTCTTTCACATTCTTGATGGAGGTTGTTAAGTAGGTCTGGAAATAACACGGCTAAGCAGAGATCAACAGACTGTTTTCTAATTTTGAAAGGAACAGAAACAACTTATAAGCAACCGATACCTTGATTCATGGCTTCCAATATTTTGAGGGAACAATGTTCTTATTGGCTGCAATGTGAACAGCTTCCAACACCTTTTCAACCCTTGAACCATCAATTTCCTTGTAATAAAACATATGCAGATGATAGGTGATTCTTATATCTAAGCATTAAGGACACTCACCTTGCTGCAACATAGGAAGTGTCAAATCCACCTGTAATCATACAAACAATAAACCAATACATCACGATTACCTTCACTTTTGCATGTGTATAGACTGTGTGGTGCAGATCAGCATTGACCATCTGAGTTTTAACAGTTACCTTCACTTTTTCATGTGTCTAGAGTCTAGACTATGCGGTGCAGATCAGCACGTGTAGAATAGTTTGTGGACTGTCAAATCTGATTGAGGATCATAAAAATAAGATAATAGATGATAAAATGTATCAGTTAAAAAAGGTTAAAGTAGGTACTAACATTCCTTGGCACAATAACATATTTCATGATGTATGACTTTTATAGTATCCAATAGCCTAAGATATTTTACGAAGTATGATATACATTATCTCACTTCACTTTAATTTCGCTTACCAAAACAACACCATGCATTTTGGTACGACCTTTCCACACTATATCGAAGAGAAAACTAAAAGTTATCAAGATATCTAATTCAGTTACAAATGGAAGAACATGTACCTGTAGTAACAGCAGCAGCACTAGCCAAATTTGCGGAAGCAGGAGGAGCCATGTCAAAACCACTAACTCTTTTGTTGCCACAAACACCAAAGAATGTATAAGCTTCTTAAGTATAGATATGTTCGAACTATAGATTCCAGTTGAGACTCGACCCCCAACCCGCCCATCCAAACCCTTCTCCCAAAGAATCACACACGCCAAAACACACCCTTCACCATAGACGATTACGCACACTCACCACGATTCACACCAAGATAATTATCCCACACCCCCCACCCGGATATATTCGAACCTAACAGCCCATACGAAACGAGAGACACGAAAACGACTATACTATCAAAATCACAGTCATGTTTAAAACACCCCGGGGCCACACAAAACAAACACACATACCCCAAAAGCAGCAAGTATATATCCCAAAAACACACCCCAAGACAACACCTAATTACCCCAACCCGTGGGTTGGACGAAAACTCCAACAGATGATTAAAAAGGTATACTTAGGATTAAAATTCATATGAAAATCTTAATCAACCATACATCTATTCACAAAGTTATATTTCTGGGTCATGAAGTAACATAACCTTCAATAACATAAGCAATATAAACACCTCTAAATAGATGAAAGAAAGAACCTCAATCTCCACGAGGACTTTAAATATAAAAATGGGCAGCAGCAAAATAAAAAGAATGCCTAAGCTTTACCTTTTGGATCGTGAAGGAGACCGTGACCTTGATGTATGCTCAGATTTGGCTCTCAAACGTGAACGAGACCGGTGTCTACTACGCCCGTCCTCTCTATCTCTGTCATAATCTGTCCTTCTGTAAGCAATCAAAGAGTTGGAAACTTAGAACAAATTAAGTAGATAGATATTAATAAACTTAGAACAAATTAAGTAGATAGATATTAATAAACTTAGAAGTAGCAGTTGAAGTAAATTGGCCATACCAATTCTTTCTTTATACCATTTAAACCTGCAAGCAATTCTGCAACTTTCTCTAGCAGCTGTCTTTCTTCATTAAGTAATTCCTCAGCTTCTAATGCAAACCTCTTCAAAAGCTGTGTTGAATTTGTGGATGTCATCATGTCAAATAAATCAATGAATAAATGTATAAAAACACAAATTTTAGAGAGCAATTAAAAAAAACATACATCCCCAAGAGCAGAATAATATGGGAAACATGAGAATTAAGGCAAAATCTTCAAGCAAAAAAAAAAGATGAAAAGGACGTCCATTTAACACTAGTTATGTACATCTCAACTTATAAATCGACAATCTAACAATATGGTATCGTAAGCATAGCTACAAATGACAGCTCAAAGATATTGCCAACAAATATCTATCATCAAACTAGCATATCTGCCTCTTTTTATATATTTTTCCTGTTTGATTGCCAAATTCAAGTAAAGCAAATTTGTATTGTTTCACTCAGCTTCGTTTATGCAATGACAGGGTACATTTAGTACTAAATCCATAAGAAACCCGGCTCTAATTGAATTCAACAAATGTGATGTGCACGTCATTCAACTCAAATGAAAAAAACAAAAAACAATCACATAATTAGTCAAAAAAACTATAAACCTAAATAAAACGCAACAGATACGAGATTCAAACCAGTAGGAGCAGGATGAAATCTCTATTATCATTTGAATCCCAACCGCTGCCATCATTCTCGAACTTCGAGTGTTTCGCTTCGCCATTGTTAAATATACGAGCAGCAATCTCCTGAGTCCAAACATACTACCTTATACAAATTGCAAATGGCAGTGCTAACTAGATGAGATACAGAAGAACGAATTTACATTATGGCTACAGATGGGTATTCAAAACTCGAATTCATAGTCATGTTCAGCAGATGAGTAAAAGTTGTAGAACAATACATAAATGATTAGTTCTCAAAAGTCAATTAGAAGTGAATATGATAGAAAATTTTGACACAAGAAAACAAATTCAAACTCTGGTGCATCAGATTGGTATCGATTTCTGGAATTCATTAAAAATAATCTTGTACAAGATCACTTCATCGACGGTTAAATACTAACGCAAATTCAGATGTAAGTTGATAGACATCCAATTAGCGTTGAACACTCAATTTATAAAGTAAGCAAATTAGGGCTTGAAATCTAATTATCGTTGTTTGTTGGACAAAAACCGAAAGCCTAACCTATAGCCAAAGGCTAACATACCTTCCAATTTAGGGTTCGAAGACCCAATCAGAGATGGATTGAGTGCCGATGATCCATCCCCAGCAGCAATCGATTTCGCTTTTCCATCCACCTGAGACCTCCTCCCATTGGGAGGATCGGGTGGCTTTTGATTATTGTTCCGACCAGGAGATCGTCTATTACGGACCACTAAAAGAAATAATGATCACCGTGAAATTAAAACAAAGAAAGAAATTAAGATCCGGTGAATGATGGAACGAAAGAGTTACCGGGGGTGAAGCGTCTTTAGGTGGCTCTATGTTAGGGCTTGGAATTAGGTCCCCATCATCAGCCGGAGCTTCAATCGAAGCTTGAGTAGATTCTAGAAGAAACTGGTTGAGCCAGATATTAATCTTCTCACTGTTATCTTCGTGGTTGAGCCAGATATTAACCATCGTCATTGAGGAGGATATTAACACCGGTTGAAGCGAGAATCGTGAGAAATATCGAGAGTAGAGGCGGAGCGTGTGAAGTGAGAATGGAGATTAGGGTTTGAGTGTGGAGTGATGGAGAGAGTCAGAGACAGAGACAGGTAGAAGTGGGAATCGATATTTAGGTGAATGTGCGTAATGAGGTGAGTAATGGGGAGAGGAGGGAACTTTTAGCGGGTGAATGAAATTTTAGGGCAAAATTTATGCGGGAATTAAAAAACATAAAACGACAGTTTTAAGATGACGCGCATTTTTTAGGTGTACTCCGTGTTTCTTTTTTTTTAATTTATGACAGAAACTTTGTGACGTGCTAAAATACGCGTCATCTAGCCTTAGGATTTCTCAATTCTTGACAGTTTTTTTATGACACTCGTTTTTGCGCGTCATAAAAAACTGTGCATCATCGTTTGCGCGTCAAGAATGGCCCTGTTTCTAGTAGTGCTCCCATCATACTTTGGTTTCTCCCCCACAAATCTCTTCCTCCTGACAACGTTCCAAGGCATCTCCTGCTGCAAGATTTCTCCTTCTTCAAGCTCAGAACTATCCATCAAGAAAAGCGGAGAGAACCAACGCCACGAGATATAGCTAAAAACATGTTTACTCAAATGATTGTTTTTTCAAAAGTTTATTTTCACACTCCTATTTTGGTTGGATAAACAAAATTCTACTTAAAAATGTCCTAATTAGTAGATGATTTCTATTTAGTAACTTAGATCATACAGAAACAAAATCAATGAAACTAAGAGGATTTTGAGGCCCCGTTTTAGTTGGAGTAAGTTGAGATGAATTTAGATTTTCTTTTAAGAACAATAAAGCACTCAGATCCAAACTATAGATTCTAAAAGAAGAGCTAGCTGGGACTTAATAGAGCAAGTAGGAACGATTTTATCTTAGATTATGGGTTACGGTTGCACTAGTGTTATAAATTGTAAAAAGTTTTATCTAATATAAAATATTAAAAAAATAAATGTACTAAAACCAATCGACGAGGTTTGAAAAGAGTTTACGGTGGCTTCCGGTTTATACGGCTGGTCTTTTATATAAATCGTCAACCAAACCTTTTGCTGTGGGTTGAAAATTTTGAAACTGACCATAAAACCAAATTGATGATTAGTTTTGATAATTTCATGTTTTTTAAGCTGACCCCTAAAACTATGCATAATATAGGATACAACTCTACGCCAAGTCCCTTCCACGCAACTCTATTATCTCCATAAATAAAATCAAATAAAAATTATGCCATGTAAACCTGATATATATTTTCAACCTTGATTATATTAATATGAGTACTCGTAACCCTATTTTGCTCGACATATTAAACAGGGGCACAAACTAAACTATTTTATCACATACTATCTTGTTAAACGAGCTCCAACCGGGGCACAACTTCCATGAATAAAAGCAAGCTCCAGTAAGATGATCAAAAGGTTCAATAACATAAGGGTTGTGTCCTTAAGCAAGACGATTACTTTTTTTTTTTCTTTCTAAATTGTAATTGTAATTTGTAGATTTTTTAAAATAAACACTATTAACTATAAGAGATTCATTTGTATCTTTTTTTAAAGAACATACTCATACACATTCTACATCTAATTTTAGATGTATATCATTTATCTATGGCATGACTTGAACTCACATTTGATATTATTGGTCTATATGCAATGGCGGAACTACAGGAGGGTCCGGAGGGTCCGTTGACCCCTCCGGCGAACCTTTGGCACATCAAACTTTTAGCTAACACGAACTTATCATGAGTGTTTTTTTGCTGTTTGGACCCTCTAATTGTTCTTAAAATGGTTTAAGAGTGGAGAAGAAGGAGATTATCTGAATCAAAAACCATTCCGGTGTCGTCGGCAACGACCAGAACCGACTGCTGCAAAACTTTAAAAGAAAGAAGAATAAGGCTATCCGTAATGGTTAAAACCCCATAAAGCCCCACAAGGGACATTATGCGCCATGTGGACGCTGACTGGGCAAAGGCTTTATGGGGCTTTATGGTGTAGTGGATAAAGCCCCATAAAGCCTCACCATCATTACTTAATATTTCTTTATTTTTTATTTTTTTTAAACTATTTTAATTAAAATAAAATTTTCAACTAATTAAAAATAAAAGATTACAACTTAATTAAAATAAAAATTACAAATACGCAGCAACAGTATACACAGTCAAATCATTCAAATCAAAGCTTTAAATATAATTTACCAATGGAATATAATTTACTTTTTTTATTTGATTACCATCGTTGATATAAAGTTATACAACCCTTTTATTATAATTTATACAACCCTTTTTTTACAACATTCAATCTATAAACTTCTTGTAAATACTAATAGGGTTCAACTTCGGAGGTTTTTTAATTTTTAAATAGTGTTTTAGTAGGATGGTCTTTACTATTCAAAAGAGGGCTGCGACACAATTTTTGTTTAATTACCCGTCACTTATAAAAGTAAATTTGATATTAATATAACAATAATTAACTAAAATATAATAATAACTAAGCTAATAATAAATTATTCATGGTACATTTAGGGTATGTTGATTGGTAAAAGTAATTAATTATATATTAGTGTCTATCGTTTAGTCTTGTTTTTAAAGAATAATTTGATGTTAAAGTCAAATACATTTTGTTTATTTGATTGTAAGTTTTAATTATGCGGACAGTAAGTGTCATGATATTACAATTAGCATACGTGTAAAGTAAATGCTGTGTTTGCGGTAAAAAAAAAAGTAACGTCTACCTAATATTAAAGTTAAATTTAACCCTCCGGTTAAAATTTTCTGGTTCCGCCACTGTCTATATGCCACTTGATAGTTGTGTACTTACGTAGCCGATTGGTGACATTCGAGCTAATAGTAACTATTACTGAATATGGAAAAGTATGTAATAAAAAGTTCATTTTAAGTTGAAGGGTACAAGAGGCCTTGAATTATCACGTAAAAAGGATTATGATTTATTTTTTATATTTTTTAACAGTGATTTCTCAGTCGAACCTGATGCTCAGCCCATCACAATAACTCAGTGTCTCTGAGAGTGTCTCAAGTCTGCGGGTGTGAGCGAGTTAGGACACCACCTCAATGCCCCAGTTCGAGTGGAAACCCGGCCTACGAGTATGTAATAAAGAAGACATACATATGCATAACTAATAAGAATTGAAAGTCATCACGGAAAGATAATGGAATAATCAAGCAAATAATCCCACTTGTGCCATTTTAAACCGGCCGGTTCGACCGCTTGAACCAGTGACCGGAGGCTAAACCAGTCCAGGTGTGTTTAGTTTAGTCTAATTCCAAATTAATTTTTTATCTGACGGTTTTTACGGTTCAACCGGCCGCAACCCAAAACCGGGCCGCTAAATGAACCGCCTTTTAAAACTTAAATCATACACTCACGTTAAAAACTAAAACTCTAAAAGAAATTAGGGTTAAAATTTAAGCCTCCAACCTTTTGAATATATAGTTCCGCTCTTTAATTAATCCTTAGTATCTTTAAACCAAAAAGACAATTGTGAACATTTGTTCGTTTACTAATCTTGATTTCTCATACAACCAGTTCAACTTTCATATCAACCATCGTTATTCAACTATGGTTGTGAGCATCGTCGAAACCAAAAAAAAATCCAAAAAGAACCAAAAAAAGAAGAAGTACGTGTCCGACTGTCCGATTCCAAGAGTTATTTAACATTAGAAAAATGGGCCGTCGTGCATTGAAGTCATGTTGCCGACTAGCGGAGATTCCCATAGCATTGTTTACTTCAAATAACAATCTGATTATATTATAAAATGTTAAAATCTTCAGAAACGTATACAAAACTTTTAGAGAAATACAAATGTATTAAAAAAGATGGATATATATTAATGAAATATTTTAAAAGAAATTTTTTCATAAAATAGAAATAAAAAGTTTCATACAAAGTGTTTTTTTTTTCCCTCTTTTAAGGTTACTCAATAACTTTGATTAGATATTTTATTCTTATATTACTTTTTATAAATTTATAAATGTTTGAAACTTTATAAAGCTGAGCGAAACAAATAAATATATGTAAATGGTCGTTACAGCTTGATGATTAATTTTTTTTTTTAATTTTACTTGAAATAGAATGTAATATAGAGAAAACAAATTCACCGAATAAGAATCAAGTTTCATAGTTATTTTAAAATCGAACTTAGAAAAAGTAATCACTAAATAGCACTTGCAGAAATTCAATTAATCGCTTGGCAGTCCTCAAGTGATTACGATTAAGGGTTGGAGGGACCTTGACAGTTAATACGGTCAACATCGACTAATCCCCGATTTAAAAAAAAAAGGTATTCGATCCATGTTTTAACTTTCACTTTATATTTTATATACACTAAAAAATTCAAAATCCATATGGTGAACGATACCATACGATATCATTTTATAAAATACGAATATTTCATATATCAATATAATAATGTGTGTTTGTTTTTTTATATTATTAAACGTATTAGATTTGTACTATGGTAGTTTATGACTTCAATGTTTATTTAGGTACTAAATTATGATTTTTTAAGGTTATTTACGTACTAGTTTTTTTATTCTTGTGTGTTACACAACTAGGGTTTTAAAAAAAATATAAATACAATCATAATCTACTAAGGTAATCTACTATGATGAATTTTAAAAAATTATACGACAATTATATATTTTCATAATTATATAAAATTGTGTTAGTGAATAGTAATTTATAGCAATAACTATTTTATATTCTATATATATAATATTAAAATAATATATTTTATTGCATATACTTTAATATTTAATATTTTTAACATAATACTTATAATAATTTATTTAAAATAATATTTTAATATTATATATACAATATGAAATTTTTTATTCGATTACAATTAAAGTTAAAAAATTATAAAATTAAAAAGAATAAAATATTTTATATTGTATATACAATATTAAAATATTATTTTAAATAAAATATTATAAGTATCTTATTAAAATATTAAATTATATGTAATAAAATATATTATCTAGAATAAAATATATAATTTTTAAATTTAAAGATGTATTAAAAGAGATATTTAAAATTGATTTCAAAAAGATATTTATAAATATTTTTTACTTTTAGGTCAAAAGTTGTCATGATTTTAGCCAAAAGTGGTCAAACAAACTTTTGGTTTATTATATAGTATAGATATAGATTATATTATATTATGATATTTGTAATATATACATGTCTATAAATTTTTTATAATAATTTAGGGTCTTCGATTAATCCCCGGTTAATCCATTAACCCCAGTCGACCCCCGAGCTACCGCCGATCGATTTCTACAACCTTACTAAATAGTGTAACAAATATTCATACATGTTTTACTCATGTCACCAAATTTAAAAATATATATATAGTTATAAAAAATTATATAAAAAAACCTAAACTTCGGAGTGATGTTAACCAAGGTTGTAAAAAATGCTCGGCGGTCGACTGAGGTTAAGGTTTAAATCGACAATTAATCATCCTTGACAGGATTAATCGGTTAAAGACCGTTAAACGATTAGTCGAAGGCTTGACGGAATTTTCACAACCATAATTTTACCAAATCACATACAGAGTTATTTACGAAATTGCCCCTCTCAAATATAACAACTTAAGGTTTCTGATAAACTACCACACACTCATGTTTGTGTGTATGTGTGTGTTGTAAGGGGTTGGCAATATTATTATTATTATTGTTATTTATTAGTTGAGAAAGTGGAAACGCACTACATGCCACAAAACAACCTAGGCCGGCAAATCTCTGCCCTTAAAAGGCAACAGAAATAACTAATTATGTGTGAAATCCCCAAAACACCCATCGTTGTAGCACTACTTGTAAATCAATTACCACACAGAGAACAACAGGCGGAGAGAGCTTCCAGACTCCCCTTTTGTCTCCCCCTCCCTCCCTCTTCCCAACCTTGTTTCCCACTAAAAACAGGAAAATGGGTTGTGGGAAATCCAAACATGCCGTTGAAACAGCCACCACGGTCGTTAAATCATCCGATGGCACCAAACAAACCACCACCACCACCAAAACCGTCACGGAGACCGCCGACTCGTCCCTGATACAGAAACAAGTCGAGACCAAGAGTTTGTTTCTTGAAGACGCTAACAAAACAACCATCACAACCAACGTAGACCCTAGCGGGGTTGCCAATGCTGACCCCACATTGGGGGAAAACGTTGTTGAAGAAGATGTGAACGATTCCAACCCGACAGAAAATGTTGTCAAAGAAGATGAGAAGGTTGGCGGTGTTGACAATACCGACAATGTGGCCCCCACGTCCAGCAAAGATGACGATGTGGGCGTCACAAAAGTTGTGAAAGAAGACGAAGGGGAGAGGGAATCCACCCAAAAAGCAGAAAAAGCCGACAACGTGCCTCCCACGGAAGAGGAAAAAGTGAAGGAATCAAACCTAACAAAGGATAACAAAACCAAAAATGAATTTATGACTCCCACGTTGAGTGAAGACGTTGTGGGACCCTTTGAGGCCGGGAAGGGCAACAAAGAGGTGAAGGATTCGAAAGAAGAAAACATAACAGCTGCAACTTCTGATGAAAAGCCTGTGAAAACAACTGATGGTTCTTCAAACCCTAAGGACGACAACATCAAAGTCGAGGAACAAAAGCTTGTTGCACAAGCTGCAGAATCAAAAAAAGTGGAAGCGACCATAGGTATGATTAAAACATGTTAAAATGCTTAAAACAATTTAGACAAAGTTGCTGCTTTTGAGCAAATATATAAACACATAGACAGATAAATAAAGTTTCTGATGATCTTTTTCAATATATGTTAAAGAAGATGTCGAGGTGACAGAAGTAGACATTGCTAAGGTAAAGATCTCACCTGCAACAGAAACAGAGAAGGTTCCTCCTACAGCCAGCAAGGTACATATATTCCTCCGCATTTATTTCTTTTGAAGAACACTATTACTTCTACTTATTAGTAATAAATAATCTTACTTTCACAAATCGAGTTGATCATATATTAACACATAATGAAGATTTTAACAGCACTAAATCACGATACTCACAATTTGTTTTCAATTATTTATAGGCAAATGTTGGAGAAGCACAAGAGAAAGAAGCATAGAGAATATAAAGGATGAGAAGAAATCCTAGGAAGAAAATGCAACGGTTGTGGTTTAATCTTTTGGTAACTTGCTATGTTTTTTGATTGTATACTTTGTGAACATACCTAGAAGATTTCAATGTAAGGCATTTTGAAGTTTCTGAGAATCCACTCAATTTTTATCTTAGTATTGCTCTCATTTGTTTGAATGAAAAACCTGGTCTGATTTGAATATAGAAATGTACTTAGGAAAATCCCACAGGACAGGAGAGATACTAATGCCCTGTCTCAAATATCACGATTGTCATAAGATCTTATTTGTTGTGGATGAGAGAACTGCACACTTTAAGATGGTTGGGTAGGAGAAACAATGTTTTCATAACGGGGCGCGTTATCATCCACCGCTAGGACCGGTTTTAAAAACAACTTTTGAGAACCAATTGGTTTTGAGAACTTTTGAGAACCAATTGGTTTTGAGAACTTTCATAACAGGGCGCGTTATCATCCACCGCACACTTTAAGATGGTTGGGTGGGAGAACTTTTGAGAAACAATGTTTTCATAAACGGGTTGGGTTTTTCGGGTTTTCTGTAGATGGAATCCAACCCATAACCTGACCCTAATTGCCCTCGGGTTGTTCGGGTTTCGGGTTTCGGAATGTGGGTTGATTCGGGTTGGGTTATTCGGGTTTCGGGTTATATACAAAAGATATTAAATACCTTGTATTAACCTTACATAAGATTGAAAAGAGCGGAATCAATCAAAGAGGTTAATGAAATTGAGTTCGTAGTACAACGGAAGAATGGATTAAACCTTATATAACTTTAAATGCCTTAAGAAACTAAACTTCTAATGACCTAGAATATAACGCATAATATATATCGTATGATTTTGTATTAGAATAGATGGATTATAAAAGTATAAAT
Source organism: Deinandra increscens subsp. villosa (assembly GCA_039602395.1). Lineage (NCBI taxonomy): Eukaryota > Viridiplantae > Streptophyta > Magnoliopsida > Asterales > Asteraceae > Deinandra > Deinandra increscens. The sequence continues at coordinate 28,167,211 of JBCNJP010000003.1, forward strand.
GTGTATCCAGTACTTTAAAAAGATAAACAAAATTCGAATGGAATAAGGATATCCATATTCAAAATATATATGGTGTTAATTACGAATTGAATAAGAATATAAATATTTGACGGAATGAATATGTGTATTCGGGTTAATCGGGTTGACCCGAACAACACAAAATCAACCCTATTACCAACCCATATAACTAATTCGGGTTCGGGTGATTCGGGTTTACAATAATTCGGGTCGGGTTCGGTAATCGGGTTTCGGGTAAAAGCGACACCCCTAGTGTCATGACGTCGCAGAATCCGCATGTTTTTGTGCGATATACCATTCTGAACCAACAGCAAAGAAGACAGTAATGTTCTTAAATCTTAATCTTAATGAGATGCAAGATATCTGATCTCAAATCAACACAAAGCCTAAATTGTGGAAACAGAGTACTTGAGGTTCAAATTTAGGGCAAATTGAAACTTTCAAAGACACCATTTATTTATTTATTCATATACAAGAATACTATCATCATGAGTCTAGTTTGTTTGGTATACATGGAATCGGTCAAAACCAGGGCTCAATTTATTCAAACATAACACTTGCAGACGGGTGGGTAGTTTATATTAATTCAGAGAGCAGAGCCACAAAAGGGGCAAAACCTGAAATCAGAATCGACCTCCCGAGAGCAGAACTGACATCGCAAGCTTTGGAAGTCGGGAGAAAACGACGGCGGAAAGAATAGACCGCAACTGTTACAGTGCATCAGTTGGTGTTTTCCGGGCCAACGCCATACCGGGACGAAAAACAGTTTGAGGACATTGTTGATGTCGACAAGGTCCGCCGGTGACCGACAGTTGATGCACCGGCCGGCTTCTTGCTTCAGCACCTGACGAACCTCCTGAGTAACTCCACCCACGAAGAAGAAGAACATGATTATGATTAAATCCTTCCTATATTGTTGTATAATTAGCGTGCGTGGGTTAGGGTTTATACCTCGGATCCGTGATTTCCAGACGGTTCTACCAAAAGCAGGGAGGGATCTTTCGTGCGTATCACATTAACACTATGTTCCCGAGTTAAATAATGGAGAGAAAAGAAAAGAAAGAAAAAGAAAGGGTGGAAAGGGAGAGAAAAGAAAGGGAGGGATAACTTTCCTTTCTTTTCTCTTCACTTTCTCTCCAAATTGGAAGGAAACAAAATGATAAGAAATAAGCCTACTTTCCCTTTCCTTTCCTTTCTTTTCTCTCCTTAAATGAAACTCTGGAACACAACATCTTTTATGTTCCTTTCCTTTCTCTCCTTAAATGAAACTCAGGAACACAAATACATTTTCTTTTCCTTTCCTTTCTTTTCCTTTCCTTTCTTTTCTCTCTTTAAGTGAACTCGGGAACATAGCGTAAGGGACCTTTGCGTAAAGGTTCTCCAAAATGTAATGTTCTAAACTCGAAACTCATTTAAGAAATGCTCGAAATTTGGGGCATGTTTGACTAACCATTTGAAAATGACTTATTGACTTAGGGCATGTTTGGGATTGCTTATAAAAACTGCTTATTAACTTATTGACTTTTTAAAAAGTTAATAAGTTGTTTTTAATGTTTGGCAAACTTATAAGCACTTTTGGATTTTAGCTTTTCCTATAAGCTAATAAGTCAGTTTTTATAAGTCAGATTTCCTGGCTTTTCAAAACTGCTTATGACTTATTGAGTGTTTAATTACCATAATACCCCTCATTTAATTCTATACCCACCTAACCTTATACCAACTTAACCCCCTTTTAGTAATTTTACATATAAAAGCTAAAACAAACACTTTTTAAAAAACAACTTATTGACTTATTAACTTCTCTCACCATGAAAGCTAATCCAAACACATTTTTTAAAACTTCTTTTAAAAAGTAATAAGCCAATAAGCACTTTTAACAAAAAAAACTTATTCATCAAAATAAGCAATCCCAAACAAGCCCATATTTAACCATTTATATTATATGTTATATATTGTTATTGTTTTCTTTTCCTATTTCCGTTAGTTTGAGGATTAGAGATTTAAATGTTTATTCACTTACTCACGTGGAATGGTTGTATCTAAAGTAGTGGATTGTGAACGTGGCTCTCATCGTGATTCTAATATATTTTAAGAAGAAGAACATGATTATGATTAGATCATTCCTATATTGTTGTATGTTTTTATTAAGTTGTTTAGTTTGAGTTTGGAGAATTGAAAGAAAGACAATTTCTATTTTTTGTTAAAGGTTTATTCGAAAGCGTGTGAAACTGAGCGATGCGAGCCGCTCGGTTAACAACCGAACCGAGTTCGAACCTTAATATCTTGTTCGCTTTCATAAATCCGAACCGACCCGAGCGGCTCAGTTTGTAAACGAATCAAGTTCGAGCAAACCTTTGTTCTGTTCGGTTCGTAACCCTATTTGCGTATCACACGTCTCTATAAAAATTTATTTTCTTTTTTATTTAACAGCGGACTTTTGCGGACCACTCCAAGTAATCCAATGGTAAGGTGTCTCACACCCGCTAAGAGCAGGTAGTGATGGCCGATGGGATGCCTAGATCCATTCCACGAAAACCCCCATCCGCGCGAGTGTGGTCCACCAAAAGGGGGAAAACATGTGGGCTCCAAGAACCATACGCGTACCCCATATCACTATAAAAAAAGTTATATCTCTGAACTTTAAAATATAAAACAAAGTATTTAAAAGGCCACTCAACTTTTTTCTTTGAACGAAAAACGAGTATTATTCAATGGGCTAGAAAGAATCTAAAATCTTACACCAAAAGAATCTAAATCTTGCACCAAAATACACCAAAACCATCACAAACAGTGAAGGTATTGTCTTTTGAGTCATCCCATGCCTATACATCCTCCTCATTCGACATGACAATAGGTTGAAGAAGGCTCACTAGTTGTTTGAATTCATTACGTTCCGCATCTGAGTTTGGAGTTCTCTTCCAGATCCATTTCCACCTCGCCAATACACCTGCACTAAACAATCTGTTGATACCTGAAATGTGCGTCGTGTGAAGTATCGAACGAAGACCAAGTTCAAGCCAATATAGGGTTGGCCGAACTAGGTCCGAACCTGAAGTTCGGACCGGCCGAACCTGGGGTTCGGTGGGAGTTCGGCCGATCGGGTATATATAGTAGTTTGGTCTTTGTGTTTAGTGGTTCTGAGCGTGTGAGCAAATCTTAAGTGTGTGTTTCTGAGTGTGTAATCTCTGTGTCAATTCTCTGTGTTTACACTGGTTGTAATTGTTCATTTTGATCAATAAAACAATCGGTTAATTACGTTTCGATGTCCGGATAGCTAGATTGAGTAGACGATCCAATGCTCACGAATTTTCAAGTGGTATCAGAGCTTTCTGGTTCACTCTACTGATCTGTGGTTGCTATTCTCGGATTATTGAGTGTTTTTGAAGTTTTCTCAAGCTTCATTACGTGTTTTCTATCATTTCTCACGGGTGTTTTGTGCCAAAACTGTTTCTAAACCATTTTCTATCAGTTTTTCTCGTCCACTATATCAAGTTTCATCAAAATCAGTCCGTTTTCACGAGTTTTCGAAAAATTTCTTCGAGGTTCGGAGGTTACTGGGCAAGCTCGGAGTAACCGCTCCGAACTTGAGGTTCGGAGGTGACTCGGAGAGAGTTCGACGAGAGTTCGGTGGTGTATCGGTCTAGGTTTGGTGAGATTTGAGGTTCGGAGGTAGATCGGAGTCTTCATAGGTTCGGAGTAAGTTCGGTGAAGGTTCGGAGCTACTTAAGTGGAAGTTCGGAGCTAGTAGTTGATTCGGACAAGGTTCGGAGCTTGTTCGGAGTCTGATTTAGGTTCGGACTAAGTTCGAAGGGCAGATTTGTTCAGATTTTCAACGATGTCGGAATTTCAAGCATTTGCCGCAATGCAGAGTGCAATGCAAACTATGCTCAATTTTGACAATGAAATTGGAACAAGTCAGAAAGTTCCCAAATTGTTAAAGCTTGAAGATTATCAGAATTGGAAGAAACGGTTTTCTGCTTATATTAGCACAAATGACATAGATTTATGGATTCCAATTCGAAAATTGTATGAACGACCAACTGAAGATGGAGATTTTAAGGAAGTTCAAGATTTTGATGCTACTGAACGAAAAAGTTATGAACTTGAGCAGAAAGTTTATGGTTATCTTACTATGGCATTACCTACTGAATTACTTCATCAATTTAGCACTTGCAAGAAATCTAAGCAATTATGGGATGCTTTATCCGCACGATGTGAAGGAAATGCTGATTATAAGAAGAGTCGAAAGAAAGTTTTGAACAAAGAATTTGATAATTTTCAGAATTATGACAACGAAAACATTACTGCTCTAGTTTCAAGATTTTCACATTTGATTAGTGAATTGAAGGTTGTTGGAATAGAAAAATCTGATGCTGATTTAAAAGAAAAGATTATGGAAGCATTACCTGAAAAGTGGGAAAATTATGTTTTGTTACTCACTCATGACAAGGATTATTCTGCAATCACATTTCACGAGCTTACTGGAAAACTTCATGCTCGAGAAATGGAAATGTTAAACTCAAAGAAGTCAACCGCTACCTTGCAACATCCTGAGTTGTATCATGGTGAAAATAGTGCAAGCATGAGTGCAAAGTCTAAACCAAATCAGAATACAGCACCAAGTGTTGCTTTTATAGCTGGAGCTTTAGGAAATTCTGATAATAATTCTTCAAGAGGTTGCAATTTTACAATTCCAAATTTTTCAAGTCAAAATGTTTTTTCAGCGGAATCAACCGATGATTGTGCCAAAATGATTTCTGCGTTGATTTCAATATCCTTTGGATTGATTCTAAAAAATGTTGCTGATGCGAAGCTAACTAGTGAGGATCTTGATGCTCTTGATGATGATCAACTAACCGAACTGGATGTATCTTGGCAATATGCTATGTTGTGTCAAAGATCTAAAAGATTCTTTAAGAAGCATGGAAGGAATATTTCTGGTGATAAATTGGGTTTTGACAAGTCCAAATTAAAGTGTTATAAATGTTCACAACTTGGACATTTTGCTAAAGATTGTCATCAGGCACATGCAAGTAAGTCTGTTGTTCCTATATCACCAAAGCCTGGTTTTACTCAACCATCTACTAGTAGCACAAGCAAGACCACTGCTTTGATTGCTCAAAATGATGGTGTATATGATTGGGGTCAACAGTTTGGGTATGATTCATCTGCTTTAATAGTTACTCATGTTCAACAAGAAGATTATTGTTCAGATACTAGTTCAGATACTAGTTCAATTCCAAGTTCTTATGAATCTGCTGAAAATTTGGAGAGTTTGATGAAAGAAAATGCTTTGTTGATGAATAAAGTTCAACAATTGACTGAAGAATTTGAGGTGATTAAATCTGAATTGAAGATTTCTAAAGAACGTGAAAAGGGTTTGGTTTTGAAGAATGAAGATTTGACTACTGAAATCAAAATGTTGAATGAAGTTTTAGAAGTATTGAAGCAAGATAAGAAGAATGCAGAAACTTCGAAAGCTGAAATTTGTGAAGAAAAGGGTGAGTTAGTCAAAGAAGTGAAGAAATGGAAGGAAGAGGCAGAAGATGCTGCAAATGATTTTCAGAATTTGTTTGATAAATCCAAGATTAAGCTTGATTTGCTTATTAAGCGTGTTGAAGAATATGATGCTAAAATCAAAGCATATCAAGTTGATATGGAAAAGTTGTTGGATGACAAGCGTGAGTTGGTTAGGGTTAACAAGGTTCAAACTGCAAATCTGGAAATTCAAAAGAGAAATGAGGATAAACTGAAGAAGGAGCTACATGAAGGACTTGACAATCTTCGCTTGCAAAAGTTTGAAACTCATAAAGTTGCCAAGCGCTTGATTGCTAAAGAAAAAGAATTTGCAGAGGCTCAACAGCAAATTTCTGATCTCAAAATTCAAGTTCTTGATGCAAAAAGATTGCTCAACAATGTTTCTAATTCTCAGGTTTTCACAAGCTTCTTAGCAAATGATGCAAATTTTGAAAGAATGTTTGATAAAACTGCATCACCCCCTGCTCATATCAAGGAAGCTGTCAAACAAGTGAAGGAACAGGTTGATGATTTTGATTATTCAAAGATATTGTAGGGCTATATTTAGTTAAGGCATGAACATTAGTTAGTGGGCTAGTTTATTTGTATTGGGCTTATAAGATATTGGGCTTTTTCTAGTTTACTATTGGGCCATGTGGGCTTCTTGTAGGTTTACGATTTGTATAGTGGGTAGTATATAAACCCACTTGATTTTCATTGTAACCAAGCTTTCTAAATACATTTACGATTTCTTCATATCAAGTGTGTTCACGATCAGCTTCTAGTAGACGGTTTTTCATTCAAGGTTTTATCTTTTCACGAGATTTAGCCTTTTCTTCTACTATTTTCTTTGAATCAATCGTTCTTGAGGATTCCGCACTCATTTACGATCATATATCGTGTGTTTGGTTTATTTTCGGACCTACAATTGGTATCAGAGCCAAGAATCTTCGATTCGAGGCTCTCACGATATTGATTCAAGAGTATTTCTGGGTTTTTGTTCGAGATTTTGAGGTTTCGAGGCTGTTTGAGGTGTTTGCGACTTGTGTTGCTGCTGTTCTTCGAAGGTTTCTGGGTTTTGGAGGTGTTCACGACTGTTTCTGGTTGAAGATTGGCTGTTTACGACCTTGCAAAAGGTGTTTACGAGTGTACTATCGACTGTACTTGAGTTTACGATTGTGTATAATCGTAAAAGGGGCGTTTACGACTGTGTTTGGATCGGATTCGGTGTTTACGACTGCCGGAGTCGTAATCAAAGGATCGTAATCGGTGTTTACGAGTTTCAAAGGCGGTTAGTGTGTTTCCGATCGTTATCGAGGTGTTCACGATCGTAATCAATTATCGTAATCACAGTTTACGATTATTAAAGGCGGTGTGTGTTTACGAGTGCCACGTGTTATCGCAAACTGTGTTCCCGATCGTAATCGAGGTGTTGGATCGTAATCGGGACTGTTGGATCGTAAACAGTGTTGTTTGATCGTTTGGACTTTAGGTTTAAGTTTCCCAAGCTATTGAGATGGATTTTGAGCCGAGTATGTACCAGAAATTGGATTTCGAGATCGGATCTATAACTCGTCCGCCAAGACTAACTTCAGCGGATAATTTCTTAGAGTGGAAGTACAGATTCGAAAATCATTTGAAGAGTGTGGATCTGAGACTGTGGAGGGCTGTTCTCAATGGACCGTACACGCCTACTCACACAACGGGAGCAAATGCCGGAAAGGAGAAGAAAGAGGAGGAATATGATGATGATGACTGGGAGAGGTGCAACAAGGCTGAGAGGGCTTTTGCAATAATGACTATGGCCCTAACTCCAGACATCGCTCAAGGGTTCAAGCACTGCAAAACAGCAAAGCAACTGTGGAACGCTTTGATTGTTGCTTATGAAGGAAATCCGGATATTAAGGCTAGTAGGAAGCAGATGTTGAAGCAGAAGTTTAACTTGTTCAACCATATCCAGGGTGAATCTTTTGAGGCTCAAGTTCAGAGGTATGTGTCCTTGATGGCAGAGATGTCCAGTTATGGTGTGGAGCCGGACACTGAAGACAAGAATTTGAAGTTGCTAAACAGTCTGCCTAAATCTTGGAACACCAATATATCCATCATCAAAGACAACAATAGACTGACTGAAGTGACTTTGGATGAACTAATTAACAAACTGAAGTCAAAGATGATAGATGATAAGCAGAGAGAGCTAAACCACATAAGCTCATTAAGTTTGGCTGGGAAGTTGAATCAGGCTCTGTTATCTGAAGAAGTTGAAGGTAAGCATGAAGGAAAGGCTTCGGGAAGTGGATCAAGTTCAGTTTCAATGGGTAATGCATTTGTGGCACAGCCTCAAGGAAGTTCAAGCGGAGGTGTCAACTCTGGAGATGTCAATGATCCTAACTTTGCCCTTGGAATGGGTTTCATGAACAGCTATCATGCCCTTGTGGCCGGGAATCTTGTACCTTCTGATATGGTGGCTGGTGATCTTAATCAGATAAATCCTGAGGACGTGGAGATGCTAGATGTCTCTTGGCAAATGGCCATGGCTGTTTTCAGAGCCAAGAAATTTATGGCCAAAACTGGAAGGAACGTCTGGAAGGATCAGGATAAAATCAGAATGGGGTTTGACAAGTCGAAGCTGAGGTGCTACAATTGTGATGAGTATGGTCACTTTGCCAGGGAATGCACGAAGCCAAAGAAAGAGAGGGTTGAAGAGAAGAAGGCAGCTGAGGTAAAAGGTAAAGGAGAAGACAAGGCATTGGTGGTTCAGGGAGGTGGAGGTTATGACTGGACCCCCCAGCTGAGGGAACTGACCCCCCAGATGAAGGATCTTAGTTTGTCACATGCTTTGATTGCTACTGCAGAAGAGGATGATGAAGAAAATCATGCATTTGTGGTCACTGATGAGGAAAAGCCTGAGGAGACTGAGATAGAAGACAAGGAAGCGTACGTTGCTGATGCTGAGAACCTCAAGGTATGTTCTGATCCCACTTGTGCTCGTATTATACCTGGTCTTAGACAAGTCTGTAAGAATTATCAACTAGAATTGTTTGAGATCAAGTGTGAGAGGAGTTCATTTAAGGGTAGATGGATAAAAGGTGAGGAAAAGATTAAGGCACAAAAGCTAGATATTGTTAAGTACCAACAGATAGCAACTGAACAATCTATCCTGTATGATAATGCTAAATTAGAAATAGCTGACCTTAGAAAGCAGGTAGATGAATTGACACATAAGAACAATGAGATGCAGGTTCAGTTAGATGTGAATAAATTAAGAAACAAAAGAATGCTTCAGGCAGGTAAAGAACTATCTCAGGCTATCACTTGTGGTCAAGTAGGGAAACATACGCCAGGATTTGGGTCGGAAAAGTCTGACAAGTCCGTGGCCGCAAATGTTGTTATTCCCCCACCTATCCCTAGAGATATTATAGGAGTGCTCTATGAGGAGGATCAGGTAGACAGAACTAAGTCAGGTTATCATGAAGCAGGTCCTCCTATAGATAGTATGTTGGTAGGTGTGACCCCTATGACAGAAGAGGAGTTAGAAAGAGAGAGACTTGGAATATATGGGATGAGTAGTCAGAACAAGGTAGATGAACACAGGAATGAACCAGGTCCTTCCCAGAAATCATTAAACAATAATGTTAGTTCTACTAATGTTTTTGTTACATGTGCAGATGGTGTAGGGATTGAAGATGTATCTGGGGAGGATGCTGAATGCTTGAGAGTCAATGAGTGTCATGAGTCTAGTTGTTCTGTTTTTAGTTTACCTAAGGATGACGTTCTGGCATCTGTGTCAGAACTTGAAACATCCAAGTCCAATCAAATTGTCTTGTTAAAACATGTTTCTAATCCTAATGAAGTCGTTAGTTCTTTTAAAATGCGTGTTCCTAACACAAAGATTGGCCGTCAGTCTAAGCCCAATGATTTTGTTCCGTATCCCCAGGTTGTGTCAACTTATAATAGAACTGATAAATCAAAATCTGAACAATTTTGTTTAATAACACAACCTGAAAAACATTCAAAACGTGTGATACACAAATGGGATGATCAACCGGAATGGAAGTCGTCTTACCCAAGACGCTCATACTTGTGTAGCAACGTCAATGGGCCTAGACAAATGAATTGTTTTCAATGTGGTCAACCAGGTCATTTTGCTGCTAATTGTATGAACAGACCCTATGAGCCATATTATCCGCAGAACAAGCGGACAAATATGCTTGAGAAAATGATGAGGGGTGAGAACAGAACTCAAAAGCAGCAAGCTTCGTCACAGGGGAAGCAGAGTTCTGAACCAATGAAGACTCAAAAGTCTAAGGTTCTAAACACAAAAGCCCCAGTGACAAAGCCTGTCAATGAAAGGAGAGATGTGGGCCAAACTTCAAAACCTGCTCATGCAGCTAAAGAAGTTTACAACAGACCTAACAAAGTTAAAACAAAGCCTTTTGAGAAACAAGTGCAAAAAGTTAATCAGACTGCTGAACCTAAGGGTAAAGCAGTTATGGAACAACCAAAAACTGTTACTCAACCAAAACAAATGGTTTATACCAAATTAAAACTTGAGTGGACACCGGTTGTTAAAACAAAAGGTAAAAAGGCTGCATCTCCTCCAAGAAAAGCATCACCCACAAAGAACTCTGCTAGTAGTTCAAACTCACAAAAGCAACCAAATTGGAAGCCAAAAGTTAATGCTAAAATTGTAAATCAACCTGAATCAAAAGCAGGAATGTCTTTCAAAATGGTTAACTACATTGACTCCAAGGGAGTGCCCAGATCTGTTATGACCTGGGTACCTGACTCTAACTGATCTCTGATTTGTGTAGGGACAGCCTAGAAGATCTGTCAACAATCTCTGGTATGTTGATAGTGGTTGCTCCCGACACATGACCGGAGATCTGTCTCTTTTGGAAGATGTAGAGGATTTCAATGGAGGTGGAGTTTCATTTGCAGGGGGTGTGGGTGGTCGAATCAGTAAGAAAGGTGTGGTGAGGAGCGGTAATCTGTCATTTTCTGACGTTCATTATGTGGAGGAACTGTCGCACAGTTTGCTGAGTGTTTCTCAGATCTGTGACAGAGACTTTTCTGTGATGTTCAATAGAAAGGAGTGTATTATTCTGAAGCCAGGTGTGAAGATACCCGAGGAGTGTGTACTAATGCGCACTCCAAGACGCTCAAACTCATATCTTCTCAACTTGAGCAATCCTCCTATGTCAGAAGAAGCTTGCCTTATATCAAAACAGAATGAAAATCTTGCATTGTTGTGGCATCGTCGTCTGGGACATGCAAACATGAAGAATTTATCCAAGCTGGCTAAAGGAGAGCATGTCAGAAACCTTCCGATCACAGACTTCACTTCAGTAGAAAAGTGTGTGGCATGTGCTAAGGGGAAGCAGCACAAACTGCCACATCGTCCAAAGGTTACAAATTCTGTCTCTTCTGTGCTTCAACTCTTACATATGGATTTGTTTGGTCCTATGCAGGTACAAAGTGTCAGCAAGTTCTCATACTGCCTCGTGATAGTGGACGACTACTCGCGATTTACTTGGGTCTTTTTCTTGTCGAACAAGTACGAAACTCCGGCCCTAGTAAAGCAGTTTGTGACTCTTATTGAAAATCAGCTGGATAAAAGAGTGAAGGCAATCAGATCTGACAATGGGACAGAATTCAAGAATGCTGAGCTGAATATGTTTTGTGGTGAAAAGGGGATTGAAAGGCAGTTCAGTGCTCCTTACACTCCTCAGCAGAATGGAGTTGCCGAAAGAAGAAATAGGACACTCATCGAAGCAGCTAGAACGATGATGTGTGAAGCAAAATTACCGATCTTCTTTTGGGCAGAAGCTGTGAATACTGCTTGTTATGTACAAAACAGAGTTCTTCTGAACAAGCGTCACGAGCAAACTCCATATCAGATCATTTATGGAGAGAAACCGAAGGTGGGTTACTTCAAGACGTTTGGATGTCCATGCACGGTGCTGATCCAGTCCGATGTAGGGAAATTCGAAGCGAAGGCCGATGAGTGCTATTTTGTTGGTTATTCAGCAAATAGTGCTTATCGTGTGTACAACAAGACCACTGGGGTGATCATTGAGGCATTCAATGTAGATTGGATGGAGGACAATCCTACTGATGCGGGAACTGGACCTGATTGGATCTTCAACTATGGATCATTGTTTGAGGGATTTAATTTCTCGAATGTTTTCCACAATTTGGGCGAAGAAGAAGACATTGTAGCTCCCAGTGCTGATGTAAGACCTCATGTGGATAGAGCATCAGCTGAATCTTCTCGGAACGCAACTGCTGATATTCCAGAATGTTCAGGGACACGTGATGCTCCAGTGGATTCTCAAGGCTCAGGTATGTCTGAAAATGTTGTTAATACTAATCTGCCTGTTAATGTTTCAGTGCCTGAAGTCCAAGAGAGCAGAATCAACAAGGATCATCCACTGAGTAATGTTGTTGGGCCAGTGACAGCGGGTGTCACCACAAGAAGCCGGACAGGACACATCAACTTTTGTATGTTTTCCTGCTTCATCTCTCAGATAGAACCTCCCAATGTGATGGTTGCTCTTAAAGATCCAAACTGGATGGAGGCCATGCACAATGAACTCAATCAGTTCTCAAAGCTGGGAGTGTGGCGTCTTGTGAAGCGGCCAGAAGACAAAAAGGTGATTCCCACGAGATGGTTGTACAAGAACAAAAAAGATGACTCGGGGATCATTGTGAGAAACAAAGCAAGGCTGATAGTACAAGGGCACAGGCAAGTCCAGGGTATCGACTATGATGAGGTTTACGCTCCGGTGGCAAGATTGGAAGCAATTCGGATCTTTCTAGCTGTAGCTTCGTATCTCAATTTTACCGTACATCAGATGGATGTGAAGACTGCCTTCCTGTATGCAGAGATGAACGAGGAAGTCTATGTTGCTCAACCACCAGGGTTCATAGATGAAGAAAATCCAGATCACGTTTATCTGCTGGATAAGGCTTTGTACGGTTTGCATCAAGCTCCTAGAACATGGTATGAAACGTTGTCCAATCACCTGGTGGAGAATGGATATACAAGAGGAGTCGTTGATCAAACACTGTTCAGGAAAAGGGTGGGAGAAGACATAATTATGGTGCAAGTGTATGTAGATGATATTATCTACGGATCGACAAACGAAGAATTGTGCACCGAGTTTGAGGAGATCATGAAGAAAAAGTTTGAGATGAGTGACCAAGGCGAGATGAGTTTCTTTCTTGCACTTCAAGTCAAGCAGAATGATTCTGGGATTCTTATTCATCAGGAGAAATATGTGAATGAGATTCTGGAAAAGTTCAAGATGCAGGATTGCAAGCCCATCGCCACTCCCATGGCATCCAGACCACTCCTGTCAGCGGATCTTAACGGGGAGTCAGTGAGTGAATTCCAGTATCGGTCGATGATTGGATCACTAATGTACTTGACAGCAAGCAGGCCAGACATCATGTATGCAGTTTGCGTGTGTGCTCGATATCAGGCTAACCCTAAACTCTCTCATTTAGCTGCTGTTAAGCGTATCTTCAGGTATCTGAAGGGCAGGCCTAGGCTTGGTCTTTGGTACCCGAAGAACACTGATTTTCAATTATATGCTTTTACTGACAGTGATTATGGAGGTAGTGACCTTGACAGGAAATCTACTACTGGAGGATGTCAGTACTTGGGAGATAGGCTCATCTCATGGCAGAGCAAGAAGCAGCATACCGTATCCAAATCAACTGCAGAAGCTGAGTACGTGGCCGCATCTGCCGGTACTTCACAGGTAGTGTGGATCCAAAACCAGCTCACGGATTACGGTATGGAATTCGTTAACACTCCAATATTTTGTGATAATGCTGCTGCTCTTGAGATTGTGAAAAACCCTGTCCAACATTCCAAAACCAAGCACATTGATATTAAGGTACATTTTATTCGTGATTGCTTTGATCGTGAGCTGATTCAGCTACAAAAGGTAAGCTCCGATCAGAATGTTTCGGACATCTTTACAAAACCCCTTCCTCGTCCTAATTTTGAATCTTGTGTTGAAGGCCTGAAGATGATTGCCTTCGAGGAATGATCTGATCATCTATGTTTTTGTACAAAGTCTTTGGTTTTTCAATTTTTTCTTAAAACAAAAATTTTAAAAAAAAATAGAAAATGACTGAAAAAAATTGAGTCTTGTTTCAAAAGCCTCACAAAAACAGGGGAAGAAATGGTGCTGGTTAAACTGAAAGGTTTTTATGATGTCTTTTGATAGGACCTAAATGCTTAATGACGGTTGGAGACTGACACGTGTAAGGCTGATGTGAAAGACTGCTCGAAGATGATATGTCGGTAAGCTCAACCAAAACAATGATCATCTATGTAAGTGCAGTAATCTTAAACTCTATACATGTTTAGTTTCCCATCCTAGTATACATGGTTTAAAAAACTGAGTCCCGACAAAAATGGGTTGAGAGTGGTATTACCTAGTATTCACTCTCTCACACGCCATGTTAATACTGTATAAGACAACATCACAAGAAAAAGAAAAAGAAAAAGAAAAAGAATTCAAAGAATTCAAAATTAAAAAAAAAAAAAAGAAAATAAAATTATTCAGTTGGTCTTCTCTGCGTGCTTATGCGGCCGACCTGATCATCAACTGATAATGTATGAAAATCAGAAATAAGTGGTTGTCAAAAGCAGTGTTGCATGGTTCCTCAAGTTGGGGGTTTGTGAATCCTCAATAAACTCTGAGGTTGGGTAGGTTTTGCTATGGAAAATTGGGTGTGGGGACGGTTAAACATATCGGTAAATCTGTACAATATTTAAGCACTTTACTGGATGTGAGTTTATGTGTTCAAACCACCTGACAATTGTCTAGAGTGTCTAGTAACAGAAGTTGAAAAGGGTTCCTCAGTCAAAGACTTGTCTGAAATTATCTGTGAAAAATACCAGCACCAGGTATGTGGATATTTGAATTTTCTGAGGTAAGGTTGTAAATATTTTATTTTAGTTTTAATTTTATCTGTTTTTGATTTGTTTTATCTTTTAAAATTTTTCACGATCATGATCGGATACTCGGGTATGATTCTGAGGGGAAGTTTTGTAAAATTCTCAAAGTGTCAAAAAGTTCAAATGATTATGAGAATTATCAAGTTTGGGGTAAACTTGGTTGTGTTTTGAAAGTTTAAGGGGCTAATTGTAAACTTTCATGTTTACGGTTTTAGGGAGGGGGGCAAAGTGTAATTTGGTCATTTAAATATCTCATTTCGGATATTTTACCCCATTTACGATCCTTTTGTTCCTCCATCGTTTACGACTGCTTCCATCAAAAACCCTAGAACCACCGCCCCTCGCCGGAAAACTCGTTCTTGTCCGTTTCCGACCACCTCTCTTCAAACGAACCTCACCACCACCCTCGTAATCCATATCCGACCAAAACCCCTTTGCTTATTGACTGTTTCATCAACGTTTCTCGGGTTTTAAGTCTCAAACCCTAATTTCGTAATCGGTCAAAGTTTTTTCTGTTTTCGAACGAATTTCTCGACGTGTTGTAGTCGGAACTGTGCTTAAATCTCTTTAAAGGTAGTCATTTGTGTTTATTGTGTGATTTTGTGGTGATTGATGTTGTTTACAAGGAGTTGCAGGTTGTATCCATGGAGGAATTGGTGTTTACGACAAATCTTGGTGAAGAAGACGGTGGTTAAGGCGTTTACGATCGATCGTTTTCAACATCTGTTCACGATTGATCGTTTACGACCCGGTGAATAACGACAAAATGGGTTTGGGCCTTTACGATCGGGCCTGAACTGGATTTATGGTGTTTACGATTGATCTGGGTGATCACGATTGGGCCTATTTTTTAAACAAATCGTAAACCCATTAAGGGATCGTAAACACAGTTAATGAACCGTAAACTCTTATAAAATGAGTATTTAAGTCTTAAACACTTGTTGAATTTTTTTAAAAAAAATCTCATTAAATTGAACGGTTTTGTGATAAAATTTGACGGTGTGTGTGAGCAGGTGCTTAAGTCAATTATTTTCCCTAATATGTTCAAATTGAAATTTTGTGAAGTTAAAAAGTAAAAAGTTATCGTCAATTGAACACGTTTAGGGTTGATAATCATAATTGCTTACTCATGATCAAATCTGATGCATATGTCTTGTTTGTCTCAGATGGCAGGAAATGTTATTGACGAACCAATCAAATTTGATCATGATCACTGTATACCAGCTTTTCTGGAAGATCCACCAGAGCACCACATGGATCTATTTTACTCACTGGTGGCGGGCATGAACGTCTGCAAGATAAATCATGCACTAAGGACGAGTGTATTGATTGATGAGATGCTGGTAAGAGAATTTTGGGGGACTGCACGGGCGAGTGCTGATAAGTCAAGAATCACTGCTACCATCCAGAACCGTCAGGTGGTCATTCTGGAAGATGATATTAGAAGAGGCCTAAATATCAACGATCGTGCTACCGATCCGGTTGATTACCCCAAGGAAGCCGTTCTGGCAGGTGCTCAATTACTGGGATATGAAGGCAGATTCCCACCTATCATGAAAAAGCAGCTGCCGCACTACTGGAGGTGCCTTGCCCATTTCATGCAGAAATCATTTCTGGGCAAGAGAACGAGCTTTGACCAGCTGAACAAGGTCCACGGCACTGCTTTCGTCGCGTTGGCCCTTGACTGGAACTACAATTTCTCGAAGATGATGCTGCTAGATTGGATCGGCAATGCTAACTTGGGTGCTCGTGAGCAGTTTCTGATGACACCACGATTCGTGCAGATGGTGGTCATGCTGAAATATCCAATGATTGAGGAAAGGATACAGAAACTGGATGTAAAGGTGATGGATGCTGGTGTTTTTGGTCTCCAGACTCAGGATAGAAGTGGCAAATACATGTATGAAGGTAGACTGGAATGGGTTAAGAGAGGTGCCTTTCCAGAGGTAGCCCGGGAACAAGTTATGGAGGATGAAGAGCCAGAAGCTGACTTGCCAGTTGTGAATGCCATGGTTGCCGAAGACCAAGACGTGACAGTAACTCCAGCTGTCAATGTTCAAGATGAAGATGTCATTCCATCTGATGAAGAAAATATTATGGATGACATCCTCACTGGCCAGGACTTAGCTGAAGATGATATTTATGGGGACTTGGAGCCACTAACCCATAAAAGATCAAGAGAAGATATGATTGGGTCATCTGGCAGTGATGATACACCTCCTGAGCTGGATTTAAACATTGATGAAGCTTTCGTGGAAGAACCCGTCCCTGCTCGTGAACCATCTCCACGAAAGAAAACTGATCCTAGGAGCATACGGTTCAGATTCACCAAGACTAGCTCGAGTCTAATGATTGTAGAACCAACTGGACCCAGTTCTGCGGGTGCCAGTGGTCAAGAAGAATCTGTTAATGAAGCCCTTCAAGAACAACTGTCTCTCACACAGACTGAAGGTGGTGATGATCAACCTGCCCCTGTGCAGCACGATAGTCCGATTCTGAACGTGCAAAGCCCTGTACGTGAAGATAGGCAATTTCTGGAGGTTGATAGCACCTTCGTTGTTCCAAGTCCGGTTAGAGTGAGCCTCTCTACCGCGACAAGCCAACCACTCGCAGCTCCAGGTTTCCGCCCTTTGATGGCTGCTGAGCTTCCAGTTGATCTGAGGATTAGTGCTGATCCTCAGATTAACTTCCTGATCTCTCAGAATAGGATGAGACAAAATGAGATCAAGGCTCTCATGGAAGAAAATCAGCGTTTGAGAGAGAAGGAGGAGGCAAACAGCAAATATATGAGAGGATATGAGGTAGCTGACAAGGAAAGAATGGAATATCTCTACAATATGATAAAGGGCCTGAGAAGGAAGGTTAATGAACTGACGGAGGGTGCAGGGCCTAACAACTCTGGTGCCCCTGGTCAGAGTTCATCTCAGGGAAATCAAGCTGCTGCCATGGAGACAGACGAAGGTGATGAGAATATGGAGATGCCAGATTACGCCCGAAGTGGCAGAGTTATCTCCAAAGCCCCTGAAGGACACGAGAACTGGTTCAGAGAGTTCTTCCAAGGACCAGCTCCCATTCTATACACCATCGACGTTGGCAAAAGCTCAATTGATAAGCGTGGGAGTTGTGAGGAAATCCTATGTTGGCACTACGACATGGAGAAGAAGATCTTTGCTGTTATCCGTGACGGCTATAGTCCAGTGGAGTACTATCAATCACGTGCTCAATTCCACTCCTGGACTGAGCCTGAGATAAGGAAACTTCTGAGAGCTCCATTTATTAACAGGTGGAATGGACCAGAAGGGAATCTGATCAGAGATAATCTGCTAGGCCACATGGAGAATGATTTCAGAGATTTTGAGCTGAAGGAGGTCAGGTGGAGAGAGACCGGTACTGACCCTGTGACAGGGGAGTCGATTGGAGAAGTACGGAGGCCACCAACTAAACGCACAAGGGTTATCAATATGTTGGATGAGATCGAGGATGGAACACTGGTAAGAAACTTCGATTGCTGGTACTACGATCCAACAACACATGAGGTGGTGGTTCTCTGTAAGCCGATGCGTCAATTCCGATTTTATGACCCGGTGGATCTTCTTCGATTTGGTGAAAGAGATATAAAGCTTCTGGCCACCCAACCCATTCTTGCAGACGAGACTGATATGGTAAATGCTGTAAGGGTTGGCATCTTCGATGGAGCAGCTAAGAAGATTGTAGAGAAGGGATGGTGGTTCAACAACGTTCAAACCTCATTCCGATTTGACTTGCTGCTGCCGTGAAGTGGTCTAATGGTTCATGCCTAGGGGAAGATTGTAGGGCTATATTTAGTTAAGGCATGAACATTAGTTAGTGGGCTAGTTTATTTGTATTGGGCTTATAAGATATTGGGCTTTTTCTAGTTTACTATTGGGCCATGTGGGCTTCTTGTAGGTTTACGATTTGTATAGTGGGAGTATATAAACCCACTTGATTTTCATTGTAACCAAGCTTTCTAAATACATTTACGATTTCTTCATATCAAGTGTGTTCACGATCAGCTTCTAGTAGACGGTTTTTCATTCAAGGTTTTATCTTTTCACGAGATTTAGCCTTTTCTTCTACTATTTTCTTTGAATCAATCGTTCTTGAGGATTCCGCACTCATTTACGATCATATATCGTGTGTTTGGTTTATTTTCGGACCTACAGATATCATCTTCTACTTCAGAAGAAGTCAAGGTTGTAAAGAACAAGAAACCCAAGAAAACCAAGAAAAAGGTCTTGAAATCTGAGATTCCTCCAGCACCAAAGTTTGTATCAGGTTCGTCGTCTGCTGATAATGAGAAATCGGCTACATCAAGTGACAAGATTCAATCTCAACCTGAATTTGATAAACAATTTTCTATGAACAAAAGAAAATTTCTGATGTCAAAGCTGAATTCACAAGATTAGCAAAGAATGGACATTTTATATCGGAGGTGAAAGGATCTGGGAAGAGTGGTGGTTTGGGATTTCAAGAAAAGCATGTTCATGTTGAGAAGGGTCCAGCATCTGAATCATCAAATCTAAAGAAGCTTAAGAAGAAGCAAGTGAAGAAAGATGTTTTCAAAGCTGATAAGGTCCAACCTGAGAGATTTTACAAGCTCAAAGGTTCTGAGCAGCTATTTTCTGACAAGGAATTTCCTCTTCACTGCGTGGATGCTCGGAAAATTTCTGAAGTATTTGTGAAAGCTGATATTTCTTCTGAAAGCTCTCAATCTCGTAGCCCAACCTCTAAATGGGTACATGATCACAGGCATCAGGTATATGATTCTCATTCTGATCATGTTAGAGATATTCATGTGTGTTCTTCGCAGGTACATCAAAGATGGGATAAAACGACAAGAATTTGTTATATTTGCCGTCGCCCAGGGCATATGGAAAAAGATTGTCCCTCACCTGCTGATTCATCACAAAGATTTCATAAGAAATCAGTTTTTGGTAAATCTGCCACAATAAAGTTCTTTGATAACCAAGGCAGAGTTTTTGATGAAGTTGAGCCTACATTCTTTCAAAAACAAAAACGTTTTGTTCCAAAGTTTTCAAAGGATCAAATGTAGGTTCATCATCACAGTCACCCGTGACTGTTTCATCGAAAACTGAATTACCAAAACAACAGGAATGGAAACCTAAGGTGGTTTCAAAGCAAAATCAGGACACTGGTCGACCAGAAGCGATTCGCTTCGGGTCATTTGTGAACTAATCAGTTTGTCCAGTGTGCAGGTACTTCTAGAAGACCTATCGATGATTGAAAAATTGTCGATGTAGGAGTATTCTGTTTAACTTAAATTTCATGAAATATTTTTCTAACCTGCAAATTTTATGAATTCTAAAATCTGAAACATATCCGTGTTGATTGATCAATTTTCTTTACTTACGTTTTTTCTCAAAAGCCAAAAATAGAGTCTTGTTTTTGTGTAAAATGAAAATCCAAAAATAGAGTTTTCATTTTAAGGGGGAGAATTGTAAGTAAGGGGGAGTAATTGAGAAAATACATGGTATGGGGAGAAGGTGAATACATGCAAAATATATAATGAAGGAAGGTGAATACTTGCAAAATATAAAATTGTGAGAAATTGATCATTGGGAAATGATGGTACATTGGCATACGTATCTGACTTATGGATAAAGTAGATGAAAGGGCCATAAGATCATTGTTTGATGTGCTTGGTAGGCCTGGCAAATCAGAAAGTATTCAGATGTGATATACACTAAATACTAATGCTTGATCATGTGGATAACATCTTGATACATATTTCATGACACAAAAAGAAAAATAAGTGTGAAATTCAAAATGAGAAGTCACTGTGTATACATGTGTTCATTTTGCAAAGATTTAATCTTGTTTGATTTTCTTTATTTTGTCAAACGATCGGACTTTCTCTGCGTATCGAATGATCGACCTGATCGTTGTTCGTTTGACGTTCTGCTTTATTTTCTTTGGTGTTTCGTATAACTCATTGGACTTTCTCTGCGTGTACGGGAGTACCGACCTGATTGTTGTTGAGTTATACAATTTCAACTTGTTTTATTTTCTTTTTTTGTTAAATCCGAGGCCTTATCTGTGTATCGAAAGATCGACCTTAAGGTAGACGATTTAACGTTCTTATTTCTTTTTACATGGAACACAGTTGACTATATCATGAAAATATTATGCATTGTGAAAATTCACAAGTGCTGTCACACAAAAGAAAAAGAAAAGAAAAATAGAGAATGTCTGAATATGTCTGATAGTGTGGGGTACACTGGTCAAAGCAAATCTAATTAATACCTTAACATATCCAGATGTTATAAGTATGATTCTGTCTGAGCTTAAGATGGACAAATTATACCAGCAATCGACATGACTTGTGTGCTTCAATTAATTGAAATTGAAGTGTAGTTCAGTGCGTTATGATCAATATGATCCCATATAGTGATCTTTCGCATACCAAAAATAGTGTCTGATTTTGTATTGCAATTTCATTTCATTTTAGAAAAGATCAAAAAGATTTTAGGTGTGTTTTGATATAAACTTTCAAAAAGCCAAAAAGATTTTGTTTCTGCTTTATTTTCGGTCTGATCAACACGTGATATAAAATCAATTTTCAATATCATATCTTGGAGTCTCGAAGAGACATTTTGCGCCAAGATTATTTAAGTGTTAATGCAGGAGGCTGTCGTGCAAGCTATCACAACTTCAAGTCTTCTGAAGCTGTTAACGGATTCTTTACTTGAGGGGGAGCTTGATTGAAGATACATATTTGATGATGTTGAGAAGAAAAGAGAAGAGATACTGCACACAAACGAGGGGGAGTTTGTTGATACCTGAAATGTGCGTCGTGTGAAGTATCGAACGAAGACCAAGTTCAAGCCAATATAGGGTTGACCGAACTAGGTCCGAACCTGAAGTTCGGACCGGCCGAACCTGGGGTTCGGTGGGAGTTCGGCCGATCGGGTATATATAGTAGTTTGGTCTTTGTGTTTAGTGGTTCTGAGCGTGTGAGCAAATCTTAAGTGTGTGTTTCTGAGTGTGTAATCTCTGTGTCAATTCTCTGTGTTTACACTGGTTGTAATTGTTCATTTTGATCAATAAAACAATCGGTTAATTACGTTTCGATGTCCGGATAGCTAGATTGAGTAGACGATCCAATGCTCACGAATTTTCACAATCAACAACCACGTAGCTCTTTCTGACTTGATAAAAAGGTCGTGAACTTAGCCGCCAATAGTTCACAACCCAACCATCGATCAGTCCAGAACTGAATCTAATCTCTCTGACCCACGACCCATTTTATAAACCGTTGAATGTTTATGCAAACTTACGAGAGATCATCTTTGATGTGTTGCAAACAAATCTCTAATTCCCGAGTATTTTCTTTATATATGTGAGTCTAACCAAGTGGGTTTTTATTAGTTTTAGTTTGTTTTTAGTAAAGTTTGAGTCTTTAAGTCTTTATTAATGTTTTTATATGTTTTTGTAGGTAAACAAAGAATTCCCGAGGCCACATTTGAAGAGAAGAAGAAAACAAGGAAAAAATGGAAGTAATGCTGAAAAGATTGGTCTAGGCGTATCGCCTAGACCAGAAGGGGTGCTAAACGATACGCGCGGAGCTAAATAAGTCAACGGCGGTTTAAAAACTTTAACCCGACTAATTTGTCGTACATGAGCCCCATGCGTATCGCCTGGGGGAAAGTTTGTTATGCACGACACGCCTGACAGAAGAAAACCCGCAAAAGAAGCTATCGGCCTTTAAAAACGATGTTTAGGGTTTGTATCGAGGGAATTTGACTTCCAGACGACAGAGAGGCGATTTTGGACGAATCTTGAGGATAGAGAAGAGCTGGGAACGCAGGGAATCATCGGAGGATCGAGTATTCATCATCAATTTCACATCCAGTTCCTTTGGTTTTCTTTGTTTTTATCTATAATTCTAGTTTTCATTATGGTTGCTGTCAAAGTCTTAATCTTTATCATACTTTCAGACTTTGACTATGATTGTTGGCTAGAATTTTAGTACCACTTAGACTCAATATGATGATTATTCATTGTTGATGATTTTAATCCGGTTTATGATTAATTGATTGATGTTGCAATTCAACTCTATTCCATTGATTGCTATAAATGTTGCATATGTGTGTTGTTAAGCAGATTCCTAATTGATAATTGATGCATGATTTACCCGCGAATGTCATTCGGTTTAGATGAATTGTCTAAAGTAGTTGACTTTAGGGTTAATTGTAATATAGTAGTTTAGGTTAATTCTTGAACTATTGTGTTGATTGTTAGCTAGGGATTTGAGTGCAATGTGTTGCCTATTCTGAGACTCAAAAGGTAAAGAGTTGCCAGGTAGTTGGGTTGGTTAATAAACTAGGGTACCATTGTCTCAAAAGGAAGTGTCCTAGGAATTTGGCTAATTTGTTATCCTGTGTCACTCATGGTAGTTTGTGGTAGATCCTGCTAGCCTAGGGTGCCTTAGATTGTTTCGAGGGTGGCTAGGTTTAGTTGAGGTAGGACGTACTCAAAAGGTGAACTCCTGTTCGGGCATTAGAATTGTCGTCTAGTAAGGACTTAAAATGTTAACTAGCCTCCATCAGATTAATCATAGCCGATTGAAGTCATTAGTAGTGATTAGGATTCTGAGTCTAAGTGATATCTTTCTTTGTTCTTGAGTTTGTCCTAAGTTTCTCTGTTCTCGTTTGTTAGTTGATAAGTTTGTTAATTTAGTTAAATTAAATTCCTAAAAACCAAATTCAAATTCTCAAATTTCCATTCTTAGGTCCTAGGTTGTGTCTAGCTAGAATAGTGTCCCTAGGGTTCGATATCCCGGTCTTCCATAGCTAAACTATAATCCGACAGGTACACTTGCCTTTAGGGTTCGGTAAAGTTAAGATTTTCGGTAAAATTAGGAGTATCGCATCTAGTCTGTCCATTCTATAAACAAATCCACTACCATATGTAGGTAGCAAAGAAGCAAAGTTATCTTTATGTTGCTATACCAATACAAATATATGTAAATCAAACTTGTATTCGTTTTGAGTTGCAGGTAGGTGGTCAACAATGTGAAGATCATGTGTAACAGGTCCACATAAAAAAAATATGAACTACTTAGAACCATTCCCATTACATTGAAGAGTTCTTTGACAGATATTAACTGACCTCGTATTTGGTAGCATATATATAACTACACAACAGAAATGATTAAAGACACATGATCTATTTAAAACTATGTATCCCGATATACCAAACAAAATACATGCCATAAAACAGATCAAACGGGTCAAAAAAATATACGTAAATTAAAAAGCTTCCAAACTTGAAAATAAGTTAATAAAAACATAAACCATTGTTTACATAGCATAGCTTTGTTAATCATATTTAATACACAGATTACTTATATAACTATATAATGGTAAATTGAAAAAAAATGAAAGAGTCAACCCTAACCAACCTATGTTATAAAACCCATAGACCCCAAGTAACCGGACAATCTAGCCAGCTTTGATGCTTTCTAGCTTAGTTACTCGGCATAATCAGTCTCATCTAAAACTAAACTCAACATTTTCAATACAGATGGCACAAGATCCTCAGTCAAACAAACTGAATCCCATGTCCTGCAAATAGACTAACAAAAAAGCTGCCAGCAACATTGTGTCCCTTTTCTTTTACACATTTTTTTCTTTTTTCTTGGTTGAGCACCCGGTGTATCGCCACCACCAATTGCAAATACAATGAGAATTTGGTTAAGCTATAACAATAGACTTGAATATAAATCAGACAAAAGTCATACAATAAACAACATATTTAAACAAAATCAAAGATAAACAACATATTCAAATATAATTACCAAAACGGTATTATGCATCCTTGTGCTCTTTGACTTTATCATCGTCGCCTGGTTTGTTAACTTGTATATTTAGCTCTGCAAGCACCCGGATGACACTGAGCTATACAACACGGACATTTTCTTTAACATCCTGATACAATAAATAAAGAGGTTAGCTATTTGTTTAAACAACATTGGAAAATAAATTCTAAATACACACAATGCCCTATTATTTATAAAACCAAGAAACCATCATTTGCTCAAAAAACAACAATTTTTTTATCATAATCAATTATAAATGTATCCATAGTTTTTGGTCCATTCATATTCAGTTATCTCACAACATGCCTGCAAGGTACTACCCAACATACTCCCTCAGCACTGAAGCGAGTCTGAGAGAATGATCAAAGAATTAAAATCTAAACAAAGAACTAAACAAAACCAAACCAAAAGTAATATGCGAATAACATTAAAACAAAAATAGTTACCATAACAAAGTCAATTTCATAGAATAATTGGAAGTTTGTTATGTAATTAAACTAAATAATAAAAATCTAACAAAAATTTTTTTAATGTAGAAGCAAACGAACCTTCTACTATTAGATTTTCACATGTTCGATCCATCTTAACGCCAGACACCTTCAATGATACATGTAGTCCGAAATGAACCTTTTACATGCGCTTCTAGCAAAATAACCACAAAACTCATCTTTTTGATCGAGAGAACCTAAATTAAGCAACTTATTCGTGATATCTGATAATCAAAACGTATCGCAATTCAGAATACCGAAAAAAAAATTGTATAGCTATACGGATCAAAGTGTGACGCCCACTCCCAGACTTGGCTCTAGGAGGGGTCACGTGTCGGATTTACACAAGAACATATGGTATAACAGAGATACTAACACAGCGGAAATATTAAAAACTTTATTTATATTGCCAAGTTACAACAGTAAACTAAATATTACATAAACTTTAACTATCTAGGTCTATGCCAGCGGTCCAACAAGCTTCCTCTTGATAATTTGCCCATTCATTTCTTTATCACCAAAGTCCTATCCTTACTTCCAGAAGTCTCACCATCACCTGACATACATACTTAAAAAGTCAGCTTACGCTGGTGAGTTCTAAGTTTCTAAAAACTCTTTCTTGATCTGCAAGACAAATAAAGTTCTCCCGGGTCTTCTTGACCCCATTAGTAAACTTTTAACAAGTATAAAACATAACAGAATTATACAACACATCAGAATTTACACATAACCAGGAATCTATTCAAACAGGAATATCAATCCCATAAACCTTCCTAGTTAATTAAATTCAATATTCCTTGCACTAGCAACGTCTTGCTATGCCTTATTCTTTATCTGCTACCTTGGAGCAGCCTAAAGAATCTCTGGTCACTTGTGGTTGTCAAGTACACCTTAGGGTAGGATAGTATTGTCGACTGTCAAACAGATCCTTCCCATCCAGGCATCCCGATATGGCCAGTCTCACTACCTTACGTAGGCCCTTCCGTACACCGGCTAGAGAAATACTACCCTTTTTGTCTCCCTATTTCATGAGCCCCATCTGTACTATCCACCCCATGTCCTTACAGATTGCTTTACTTAACATGTTCAACTCATTCAATAACGAGTATCTTACTAGCAATCCCCAACCCCCACAATACCACTACCTGACTTTAATCGAATACCCAATAGCCTTAGGTTTATTAGTAGACAGTGATAATGTATTTATATATTGCAACTAATGATCATTTCCCAATTTACCACTAGAGTTTATACACTACTGATATACCGGGTAACTAATATTATTATGCTTACCATCGGCGTATCCACCACATAATATATAAAGCAAATGTATCATTAGTTCTCGTATATACCTACATACTCACTATACGTCTATTAACAATTCCCTCATCACTTATGTTGGGTTATATAACAAATTATCACACGAGTACGCAGCGGATTGATCCTATGAATTAATCTAACTAACCGGATAGAACATGTTTACCTTATGAGCTCGGAATGACTTGATCTTTTGGAGGATTTAACGCAAATCCCTCTACGATCGCACACACGACACACCGATGTTATGTGCTAGCACTTGATCACGAACACCTCCACTCGAGATAGCCTTGGTCGAACCACACAAGAACCAAAACCCCTAAGGTTCTTCTTGTTTGTCGAATTCGAGAGAGAGAATAGAGAGATTAGGGTTTTGCACTTTATCAGATAAATGCAATAGTCAAACCTTAAACCCTGAGGGTCTATTTATAGGTTTAAAAGACTTGATAAACAAGTTAAGGATTGGCATAGGAGCCTTTACGATTTCCGGCCCTATGGCCTACCTTAAACCTTTCCTAATTGTAATCCAATTACAACTCTCTCTAATTACAACTAACACCCCTCTGTTAACAATTAACTGTTAGTTTTTAACGAAACCTCGTTAAATGTTCGTGATAAATATTAATTAACCATTAATTAATATTAATACATTTGGTGTCGAGACGTGTGACCCCGTAGGCTTAAATAATTTCCGGACATACGCTTACTATTACATGATCATATCCCTACAGCTCCCACTTGAGCTTGCAATAGTAAATGTAATAACATTGGTTAGCGTCTAGCAACACGCCAATGCTCCCAGAAATATTTAAGTACAGTTTCTCAAAGTGTATTTAAATGGTACAGTCATTTACTATCCCTTTGTTACCGATACCGTGTTAAATATGAATATGGATCAAGTCATTTCATACTTTAACAATTCTGTTTCTCATTCTCACAACTAACTTAAGATTACCAAATTGCAAATCGAGACATCTCTAGATTTCATTTGGGCACGGCCATGCAAACATCTTAATTAGTCCAATGAGGGGCCCAGTGGTATCTGCTTTAACTTTTAAGCTGAAGGAACAAATCCTCTTGACTATACGTGTCAAGTCACATACTTCATTACACTTACTGAAAATAGCCCTTTTGTACTATCTTATTCAGGATAGTTAGACCTATATCAAGTAGGTGCAATCCATACATGCATGACCTGCTTGTATCTCAAGTCTAAGGATAAGTAAAGCAACCATTTACGAATTTCACTTAATGACGCCGATCCATAAAGTGACAATTCGTTAGTGGGTCAGTCCAGTATGCATCCAATGAATACCATGTGAGTTTGGTGGGACCATCCTAACCAATCACTCAGATTTTGTCTTAGTTTAACTATATTCCCATATAGTTAATCGACAATGGACAATTTAGAATACTTGACAAGTACTCAAGGATTAAACATGCAAATATAGGACACAATTTTCTATTAAATGAAATCAAACATATCAAGTACTTTATTTCATTATATAAATAGAAATTGTTTAACATCCCTTATCCAAATACCGAACATCAGACATACATGATTTAACTAGCTAATTTAAGTCCCATGCCCTCGGTATGCCTTCCAAGATTTGGCCTCGACAAAGCTTTCGTGAAAGGATCAGCTAAGTTAATATCTGTGTGAACTTTGAGTAATTTGAATTCACCTAGTTCGATCTGCTCACGAACATAGTGATATCTCCTGGCATAGTGTCTGGCGCCCTTCTGAACTCCAGGTTCTTTGGCAATGATTAATGCACCAGTATTATCACAGTACATATCAATAGGCAAGTTACTTGTGAGGACAATGTCGAGCCCACTAATAAACTTCCTTATCCAGACTGCCTCCATTGCAGCTTCCGAAGCAGCAATATACTCAGACTCTGTTGCAGACATAGCAACTGTGGTTTGTTTCTTGCTTTTCCAATCCACAGCGCCTCCATTCAGAATGAAGACGTACCCAGACTGAGACTTCGTGTCATCTCTATCAGTCTGAAATCCAGCATCGCAGTATCCGGTCACTTTGAGCTCTTGATCTGGATTTCCCCCATATACCAAAAACAAATCTCTAGTAGCCCGTAGGTACTTGAGAATGGTCTTAACAGCAGTCCAGTGACTTTCACCCGGATTCTGTTGAAATCAGCTAACGATATTCTGCGCAAACGCTATATCAGGTCTAGTGCATCTTACCGCATACATTATGGAGCCTAAAGTCGAAGCATAAGGGACTCTCTGCATACGCTTCACCTCATCAGGTGTAGAAGCACCTTGTTTGACCGATAGACCAAGTCCTTCCTGTATAGGTACTATACCACGCTTGGAATTCTCCATCTTGAATCGCTTCAAGATTTTATCAATATAAGCACTTTGACTTAGTCCAATCAACCGCTTAGTTCTATCTCTATAGATCTTAATTCCAAGAATGAATGCTGCTTCTCCCAAAGCTTTCATGCCAAAACACTTTCCAAGATGGGATTTTACATCTTGCAACATTGGAATGTGTTTCCCTATTATCAATATGTCATCTACATATAAGACAAGGAAAGTAACATTACTCCCACTAGCTTTGCGATATACGCATGGCTCATCGGGATTCTGAACGAAACCAAACCTTTTGATTTCTTCATCAAACCGTTTATTCCAACTCGTCGATGCTTGCTTTAGTCCATAAATGGACCTTTGAAGCTTGCATACTTGGTTGGGATGTTTTGGATCAATGAACCCTTCAGGTTGATCCATATAGACTTCTTCATCCAAGTAACCATTTAAGAAGGCAGTCTTAATATCCATTTGCCATATCTCAAAGTCATAGTACGCTGCTATGGCTAAGAGAATCCTAATAGCTCTAATGTCTGCTACTGGTGAAAAGGTCTCATCATAGTCAACGCCAAAACGTTGAGTATAACCTTTCGCCACGAGACGAGCTTTATAGGTGTGTACATTTCCATCCATGTCGGTCTTCTTCTTGAAGAGCCATTTACTCCCAACGGTTCTTGCGTTAGGAGGAAGATCAACCAGGGTCCAAACGTGGTTATCTTGCATGGATTTCATTTCCACGTTCGTAGCTTCAAGCCATTTGTCAGATTCCGAATCTGATAATGCAGCTTTGAAATTCGGAGGCTCATTGAGATCTTCTGATACGTTATCCTCGGATTCGACTAGACCAATCCATCTATCCGGATTACGTACGACCCTTTCGGATCTACGAAGTGGAATCGCAACATCATCGACTTGAGGTTCATCACTTTGAACACATCATCGACTTGAGGTGACACATCTTCTAGTAGTTCTACAATTCTCCCACTGTTCTCTTGAGCTATAAAATTCTTTTCAAAGAATTCAGCATATCGAGCAACACGAACAGTATTTTCGGAAGGATTGTAAAAGTAGTAACCCATTGTTTCCTTTGGGTATCCTACGAAGATGCACTTAGTAGTCCTGGGTTGTAGTTTGTCAGGCGTATCACGCTTCACAAGTGCCTCACATCCCCAGACTCTTAAGTAAGACAACACAGGGACTTCTCCATGCCACAATTAATGCGGTGTCTTTTCAACCTTCTTGGTTGGAACCATATTTAGAACGCATACAGCGGTTTCTAGAGCAAAATCCCAAAATGATATTGGGAGAGTTGTAAGGTTCATCATCGACCTTACCATTTCAAGTAAGGTTCGATTCCTCCTCTCAGAGACTCCATTATGCTGAGGAGTGTAAGGAGGAGTAAGCTGTTGGACAATTCCACACGCTTTAAGATAATCCTTTAACTCTTGGCTTAAGTATTCTCCACCACGATCCGATCGAAGGATTTTGATGGTCTTTCCGAGTTGATTTTCTACTTCGTTCTTGAACTCTTTGAATGTTTCAAACACTTCATGTTTATGTTTAAGCAAGTAAACGTAACCATAACGGCTGAAATCATCCGTGAAAGTCACGAAGTAGCTAGCACCTTTTCTTGACACATGCCTAAATGGGCCACAAACATCAGTATGAATGAGTCCAAGTAGGTCTTTAGCCCTTTGCGGCTTGTTCGGAAAGGGTTTTCTTGTCATCTTTCCTGAGATACAGGAAACGCATTTTTCAAATGATTCATCATTTGATTGTAAGATCCCTTCACGTTGAAGTCTTTCAATGCGGTTTTTGCCAACATGGGCAAGACGACAGTGCCAAAGATAGGTAGAGTCCAAACTAGTTTTGGCTCGTTTGCTAACATTGAACATTGAATTATTTGAAACACAACCACGCATATCAATTTCATAAATGCCATCACAAGGAATAGCATCAAAATAATGAACATTATTTTTAGAAACTGAAATACCGATATTATTAAACGTGTTAATAAATCCTTGGTTTTTCAATAAAGAAACTGAAATAACACCTCTAGTGATAGAAGGTGCATAATGACAATTGTCTAATACAATAAATAACCCAGAAGGCAGAATTAAATGAAATTCTCCTATAGCTTCCACAGCTGCTGGCAAACCATTTCCAACGAACAGCTGCAAAGCTCCAGGCTTCAGTTTCCTCCTTTTTCTAAGACCCTGTAACGAGTTACAGATGTGAGTTCCACAGCCAGTGTCATACACCCATGAATCACACTTAGAAAAGGAAAATAATTCAATTGTGAAGATACCTTAAGTACTAATCCCACTAGTATTCTTTCTCTTCTTCATCAACTCAGCTAGATAGGTAGGACAGTTCCTCTTCCAGTGTCCAACTTCACCACAATGGTGACAGATCTGGTCTTTAACCGGATGCTCTTTTGCGGCTGGAGGGGTCTGCTTGGTTTTAGGAACAAGCACAACTGCCTTGCCTTTTCCCTTACCATCATTCTTGCCCTTCGCCTTTTGCGATCGTTTAGCCTTTTGGATCTTTCCCCCTTTGATCATAAGAACTTGGGGTGTTTCAGTGGCCTTTTTAGGAATCGTTTTTTCATACTCGACTAGCATAGCATGAAGCTCAGGTATAGTCTTAGTCATACTATGCATGTTGTAGTTGCGCACAAAACCCTCAAAATCCTTCGTAAGATATTTGAGGATCATGCCAACTGCCACAGCACGATTATACCCATAATTGAGCGATTCTAATTTGTCAAAGTAGCTCTTCATCTTGAGCACATGACTACTGACCGATTTACCAGTTTCAAGCTTCAGGTCGTGGAGTTCCACAACTAGGTCGAACAATTCAACACCAGCTTGTTTTTCATACATCTTCGTTAGCTCTTTGATCATATCACAAGGTGTATGAAATTTGTATTGCTTCTGAAGATCGGGAGTCATACTCGAGATCATCATGCAAGCAACCTCATCGTATCTGCTATACTCTGCATTGTAGAACGCTTTCTCTTGATCAGAAGCATCAGCAGCTGGCTCGGTCGGCCAATGATGTTCAAGGACATCGGTCCTCCGTTTAACTCTAAGGAAAATCCTCAGTTGGCGGTACCAGTCATTGAAGTTAGATCCATTCAGCTTTTCTCTTTCAAACATTTGACGAAAAGCATGACCAACATTGTTTTGAGGAGGGTTTGTTGCCATCTACAAAACAGATAAAGTTCAAAAATCAGTATTTTCGATAATCTTTTCCTTAATAAATTTAATTACCCATTGTTTAAACATTTTAAACAATTAAGCTTATTAAGGCTAGGATCCAATTGACATGCCATCATTTCATCAGTTAATCTGCTAGAAATGATGCATTCAAAAGGTAAGTGACGATCAATAATTGTACTCCAAGTACAATTCCTAGATTTTATGGGACCTACAAATAACACTTGTGAATCTTGCACCAAGTGATTTGTAGTCATGTTTCATCCCATCTTTTGCCATGGGCCAGGGGTCTCACCACCTAGCTCATTTTAAGTCCTCCAGCTAAGAACGCACAAACTGTCCACCATTGTGTACCAATGAATGGGAATTTGCCATGTAAATGCCATTTTACCATTGTGTACCAATGAGTAATATGACATCCACAAGTGTCCTTTTCAAGGTGGATGGCAAAGACTTAAATTTTGTTTGGGTCAAATCAATTTTGATGTGTGATCAAAATGTTATGTGTGAAGATTCATGCACATCTTCACCACATAATGTGTTTATAAAATTCTTAGTTTGTCTTCCAAATCAAAAGAGCTCGGTAGCTCCATTCGCAACACACAAAGAAGCGTAGGGGTGAGGTTTGTAACTTTTGCAATTAAAAACCTACCTGCTTTAGGGAAGCATGGCGACCCGACTTATACCTCTCTTAGAGTGTGTTCAAATGGGTGAGCCGGTGTTTCTTTTGAGTTTTAGGACACAAATTTTATTTTATAAACAAAATCATATTTCAATAGAAAGTTAAGCAAATTTCGATTTTCATAAAACAAATTTGCATTAACTTTTTATTATGTCACAATTATCACAATAATCACATAATTTTAGGGTTTCTAATTATCTAACATAATTTTAATTTTAATCCTCTTTGATTTAAGTAATAACCATGAACGATTTGCATGAAACTTCATGGTTTTTACTTCCTTTTTAACATTTAAATAAAGGTACAACATGTTGATTATTAAATAACAAAAACTTGGGTTCTTAATTTTAGATCACAAGAATCAATTTTTGGATCTAAAATTAGGGTTTCCGATTCGACTAGAGGTTTTCGATCCTGTATATAGTTTTCGATCGGAATCATGGTTTCCGATCGAGAACATCACTTTTCGATTAGGTTTTCGATCGAAGCAGGTGTTTCCGATCAGGAGTAGGGTTTCCGATCGGAAAACAAGGGTTTCCGATCGGGAGTAGGGTTTCCGATCGAAAAACAAGGGTTTCCAATCGGGAGTGGACGACGGGTCGAAAAGTGGTTTTCGATTGGGTCGAAAAGTGGTTTTCGATTGGGTCGAAAAGCAGTTTTCAATCGAATTTTTGAGTTTTTCGTTTTTACCAATTTGTGAAACCTTTTTCCAATTGTAAAACACGATTTTTAATTGGATCGAAAAGCTAGAATCTGATTTGGTTACCCCCCTTCCAAGTTTTTATTTCCGGTAATTAATTAAAATCATAGGTGGCTCGTGATACCACTGTTGGGTTATATAACAAATTATCACACGAGTACGCAGCGGATTGATCCTATGAATTAATCTAACTAACCGGATAGAACATGTTTACCTTATGAGCTCGGAATGACTTGATCTTTTGGAGGATTTAACGCAAATCCCTCTACGATCGCACACACGACACACCGATGTTATGTGCTAGCACTTGATCACGAACACCTCCACTCGAGATAGCCTTGGTTGAACCACACAAGAACCGAAACCCCTAAGGTTCTTCTTGTTTGCCGAATTCGAGAGAGAGAATAGAGAGATTAGGGTTTTGCACTTTATCAGATAAATGCAATAGTCAAACCTTAAACCCTGAGGGTCTATTTATAGGTTTAAAAGACTTGATAAACAAGTTAAGGATTGGCATAGGAGCCTTTACGATTTCCGGCCCTATGGCCTATCCTTAAACCTTTCCTAATTGTAATCCAATTACAACTTTCTCTAATTACAACTAACACCCCTCTGTTAACAATTAACTGTTAGTTTTTAACGAAACCTCATTAAATGTTCGTGATAAATATTAATTAACCATTAATTAATATTAATACATTTGGTGTCGAGACGTGTGACCCCGTAGGCTTAAATAATTTCCGGACATACGCTTACTATTACATGATCATATCCCTACAACT
Organism: Deinandra increscens subsp. villosa; assembly: GCA_039602395.1. Lineage (NCBI taxonomy): Eukaryota > Viridiplantae > Streptophyta > Magnoliopsida > Asterales > Asteraceae > Deinandra > Deinandra increscens. The sequence goes on from JBCNJP010000003.1 coordinate 28,201,112, forward strand.
TGGACATTTAATATCAAAGCAGAGTATAACACATAACACATCATACTTAATTCATACGCATAATATCACATAATCAGTCCAAATGAACAATAACACTTAACAACACTTATAAGCATTTGGAAACACTTTTCATAACACAATATGTATGCCAGCCCAAAAATGTTTAAGACATTTAAAACATTTAAAAGTGGGCTTATAGAACTCACCTTAGCTTTGCGAAGCTATTATTCTTGGGTTAAGTTCTCGTGAATCAGTTTCTTAATGCCTTTAACGTAATGTCCCTATCAAGACATCCTAAAGGTTACAAATCACATTTAAGACTTACCCCATTATCCAAAACCCAACTCTTTATTGGTTAATACCCTTAATAGTCAAAATGACCATTTTGCCCCCTTTACATATTTTGTTATATCTTTTTCAGTTCTTTGCTCCTTAACGTTTACCTCTCGTGTTTCCTCATGACCGATCATTTGGCGGAATTACTATGAGGAATAGTCACGGGGTTTGGAATTTGGTGACGATCGTTACCGGCCGTGTAAGCGTCATTGACGACCATGAGGCGGAATTACTACAATCGTTTCTCCGAGTAGTTTAATTATTAATTATCAAAATTTGAACTCATATATATTTAATATATATGTAAACATGTTACCATACCAAAATTCAAGTCCCTATACCCTCCGGATTATTTTATATTAAATATCCATATTCCGAAACCCTAATTACCCATTTTTCTCGTTTCTATAGCAAAACTCATTTTTATACAAAACCGTCTTAGGGTATTATCCATTATGACATTTTATAATATTCTTTAAAATAGCAAAGCTTAATTCAAAACCGTTTACTCGATTTGGGTAGAACAACGTCATGAAAACCCTAATTTTGAACCGTTTACAAAACTCATACCAAGCCTTCACCAATTCTGAAATAAACTTAGGGCTTTCTTAAAATACATCAAATTAGGATTACCTACAAAAATTCAGAGCCTAATTCCCACCCAATCACCCGATTTTGAAAAACAAGCTCAAGAACCCTAATTTTTGCATAGTTTTAGAAAGCATACTTAGAGATCGATTTAGCCAAAACTGAAAGAGGTTATTTTAGAACTTACCTAATGATGCTTGACTATAGAAATTCGGCCTTTAACTCCTCACCGTTTGAGAGAATTTGATCGATGAATCTTCTGCGTTTTCTAGGATTTTTAGAGGATTTTTAGAGGATTTTTAGATGAAGAAATGGTGAATTCGTGGGTTGTTTGATTGAATTGAAGGTGTTATTTATAGTCACAGGCTGCGCCTAAGAGTCCTACACGTACCCTAGTGATTAAGCAAGCCAAAACAACACGTGGCATGGCCAAACATGAGCTCCAAGTTCAAAAAACGTGGCTGAAAACGAACCAAGTGCTGATTCTGCGTCACTGGGTGGCTCGCGTATCGCGCTGACTGGGAGGGAGTCCCTCGCGATACGCCTGCCAAGTTTCAGCAAATGACAGTTTCAGTCCCTGTGGTTTATTTTACATTTTTGACCCCTGAACTTTTACCGAACTATTATTTTATGCACCGGACTATTATAAAACATGTTTAATAAAGTTTCTAAGGCTCGAGACACTCTCGGTAATATACGTATACATACGTATATATTTATATATATTTTTCATTATTTACACCTTTGGCCCCTCAAACTTTACAATACACGTCATATTATGTTCCGAATCATTTTAAGACATTATTATAATACTTTTTAAGTCTCGGAATACTTATGATAGTATATATATACATACATTCATATCTTTCAAAGAATTATAGTTTTAGTCCTCTAACTTTTATCTTTTCCATATTAAGCCCCTATCTTTTGATGTAACTATCATTTTATGTCTTACAACCTTCCTAAACATATTTCTAACATTCCCGAAGGTTCGGGTCACATATAATAATATATACACATATATATTTGTATATTTATATAAATTACACTTTCTACCCTTTTATTTTCTTGTTAACTATTTAAGCATGCATTTTCCATACGTATAACTATCCAAACACGTATTTCCACATATATATTCATCAAATGAATATTTCTCATGCATTTATACTATCCCAATCACATATATTATCACATATTTATCCATTTCTTATCTTTGCAACTACGTATTCACTTATATTATCACGCATGTACACATACAACTTATATCTAGCACATATATCATATAAATATGCATTCACTAAGATTCCAAATACATATGATACGCATAGTTATTATATTAACTACCACTTACGAGTTTACCTGAATCTTGGGATGTTACACAAAGTATGATGAATAACAAATTTAGAGGTTATGTGTATGAGAAAGTAGAAAGTCAAGGAAGCATAGCAACAAACACCTTGTATGAAAACGATCAAAGTATGCTACAGATTTACTAAGAAAATGATATCTTGTATTAAATTTAACGATCGATTCTCAGCTACCATAATGATTGACATATAGCGGCACAGGTACGATTTAATACTGAATTAGTACAAATCAGTTAGAACAAACACCTACTAAAAAAATATGCGTATGAAATCAATAAATCTCAAAACATAAATAACTTGTAGAAGAGAAGGCTGAACCTACCAGATAAAGCAAAATGTGATTACGGCATTCTAAAGTAAGCTTGAAGATGAAAAACATACCAGATGAACAAAAATCACTTACAAAAGAGAAGGTGGAAGCGAGATTAGGATTCAAGTTACTGATCTTTGTAAGCCGAGAAGAAGATGGATAAAAAACCTAGTGTTTGATCCGTTTTGACTCTATCCCAAGATCATTTTAGTCATTTTCGATCTTTTAATGTTGATTTCATGTTGAAAGCAAGTAGATTTCATAGTAAAGCTCCATATCCGAGTAAGGAGAGCAAGAATAGTAGGAAGAATTATGTATGAAAGTGTGAACATATCATACTAAACTTTAACTAAAACCTGCACTACTCAAATTCTCAAAAAGGTGCAACCTTAAACAATTCTTCAAAATTGCCAATTCTTCAAGCCGAGAAGAGCATCACAAGTACTGCTACAATATTTAAAAAATCAGTGTTATGCTATGAAAGATTTGGTGTGAAAATCTGGAATTTTATTACTATGGCAGATCTCATGTTGAAGACCTTTATAAATACCAAAGAAAGCAACTTAAGGACCATATTAAGGAACATCGTCAGTAGCTAGAAATGTAATGTACGAAATAAAATAAAAAATAATGGCAACTTCACCTGACAAATAAAAAAAGAAAGATTAGAGATGATTCCGAGTATGAATATGGATTCTTTGACAACTCACAATATAATCATCAAAGCCTTTTGAATAGACACCCAATGAATGAAGCGTCTCATATTCTGCAAGCATAATAAACAAAAAAAGTGAAAAATTTAATGTTAAAAAAAGAAAAGGCATAGTAACATCATCTTAGAAAACATATGAAAAAGGGCTAAAATATGGTTTTGTCAGATCCGTTAGCTCTGCCTCCCTACGTTCGTGTCTAGTGAGTCCATAGGGGGAAACCAAAGAACTATCTAAATAAGGAAGAATTAAAGAGGAAATTAACATAATTGAGGCGTAAGCTTAAATTCAATTTTAAAGAAAAAAACAAAGCGTTAAGAAAATCTATAGTTCTCATTTCTTAACACTCTAAACAGCCTTAGGAGGAACTCCAGCACCTATAATCATGATCTAAAATGTATTTGAATGTACACGGGTATCTAAATCAGTTAAAGAGAAATAAGATCATGCCTGGTTTTAACAGTTTTCAACCATAGTTGAGCCTTATTACAGTAAACTATAGCTAACCCTGCAACCCAAAAGCACGCTTAGCTACCACACTAAACCCATGCCTATTTGACAAATTAAGTCTTATTTCCAGTTGTATTGAAACATCCAACCCCCAACCAACTGTTTTCTCATCCCATGAGACTTTATGAACACAACTTAAACCTCTAATCCCAACCCATGTAGTTTGCAACACCCTAGACCAGCCCACTCACTCCACCCATGGCCAAATTCCACCATCCACATCCCGACCCAACCCATTAGCATAACCCGACATTTTGTCCACATATACTTGTAAATGTATTCAACCCACCCCTAGATCTCAAGTACACCCATCAAAGCCAGGATGATGATCCAGTGCCATTCTCCGGACACCCACCATCGCCAAGATAAGCAATCAAATATATAACTACTTTTTAAGAAATAATTTTCCTTTACTGTGATATTTAATTAATAACAGACTGTCTTACCACTATATCGGCCTCCTACCCAGTCAGAGAATGCAAAAGCATTATTAGGATCTATCCCGAACTTCTCCACAAGCTGCATCAAATATATATTGATAAAAGTAAGGACCATGGTGAACCCAAGAAAAATTGAAAACTGATGAAAAAGAACCTTAGAGGTTGATTACGATGCCCAACCCTTAGAATCGAAGAAACACATATAAAGAGATGAAAAATCAAACTCATAAGTTTAGCACAAACTTTAGTCTGACCTAGTTTCCACACTATCACACAATTTTAGACAACGATTTTTGGAATCTATGTAATATGATTTCTCAAGCATTAAAGATATCCATCGATAAATTAAGGATGAAAAAACCAACTCATAATTCAGAACTTGATTAACAATGAAAACATATACATAATGTCACACCCCAACCAATGGCGAAAACTGATAGATCGATCGAAATTTTCTAGAGAGAAAATAACAGGTTTTAATCAAACATAATCTTCCATTACATTCAAATGTTGGATTACATCGGGTATTTATAGGTGTCAGAAGGGTTGCGACGGTTACATGGCAACCATTCGTTAATTTTGTTCTAATATAAGATTTCTTTTACAAATTCAATTTAAGTAAAACTTTAGGCTAAATCGAAATTGTTGATTTCTAAAATTCTCCCCCCTCAATTTGGATTTAGCTTTCATATCTTCATAGTAGTATTGGATCTTCTTCATAGACGAGGTGAGATTCCTCCTCGTTATCTTTCTTCGTGTCCTTCCATTTAGTGCATTCTTTTGCAAAATGACCAATTCTTCCACATTCATAGCACTTGAACTTGCTTTTGTCATAACTTGTGCTTCTTTCTTGTCTTTTTCCTTTCTTGTCGAAATTTCTTCTATCATTTCTTCCACGGTTTTTATTATCACGTCCTTTTCCATGGTCGTGGCTTTCAAAATGATTATCTACGTTTGCAATCAAGAGTTTTTGGTAACTTTCCTTTGGTTCATTCTAGCCTTTAATGCGTTCCTAAAATGATGTTATTCTTCCTACTGCTTCTTCAAATGGCATGTTGCCAACATCTGAATATTGCTCGATGGTTGCCACTATTAGTAGGAACTTCTTTGGGACCGAGTGAAGTAGTTTTCTCACAATCACTTTATCTTCAAGACTGGTGCCGAGACTTTTAAATTTGGATCTTATACCACTTAACTTGCCTGCAAAGTCTCTCACCGTCTCATTTGATTTCATATTTAGCGTCTCTAACTCACTTATGAAGGTTTGTAGACGTGCTTTCTGTACTAAATCTGCTCCGAATTATCGTACTTTAATTGAGTCCCATACTTCTTGCTACGAACCACACAGGTTCGTTCTTTTCTTGCTACGAACCACACAGGTTCGATTTTTCTTGCAACGAACCACACAGGTTCATTTTCCCTTGCTACGAACCACATAGGTTCGCCTTTTTTTTTTCTTGCTACGAACCACACATGTTCGTTTTTCTTTCAACCTTACTTCGAATCACACAGATTCGATTTTTCAAACTTGCTAATTTTTCTTTTTTTTTAAATATTTATTTTTACCTATTTTGTTCCCTTATAGAATGATGTAGCCGGTTCGAGATGGCTAGTCTCCCAAGATATTGACCCGTAGAGTGGGTTAGGCTCCATAAAATTAAATAGAACAAAACACTAAAATTAATTTGATCAATTCTCTTATGCTATCTTTCATTCCATAAAACAAATACAATATATACTGAAAGTAAAAGGCATGACCTAATGCTACCTATGTGGGATTGAGAGAACATGGGTAGTGGGTTGTAAATGCAACAATAATAAATAATAAACATGGGAACTTCATGCATAACTAACTTAAATCGACGTGGGGTTTGTGGATGTTGGGGTTGGGGGTACGTCTACGGGTCCGGTCGGATAACCGGGATGTATCAATACTCCCACCCTTAAAACGTCCTTGTCCTCAAGGACGGTGTGAAATACCATGGGGGTCGCCATTCGACTCTTCCAAATGCGTTCGGTGTGGTCATAGTCGGTCGTGACGGTGATTGCCATAGTGGGCGCCATTCGAGTCGTACTACGGCATTTGGAGCGGTGTCTATGGAGCGCGAAAGTGGGTGCCAATCAGAGCAGTGTGTTGCGCATTTATTCGGTGGCATAAGCTTTGTACACGACCAGAATGGGACAAATATGTAGCTACTTTTTGGAGATGGATTCACAATCATAATAGATGGGGCAATAGAGACGTGGGAAGGGAGTAGTTGATTGAGGACGGTTGGTGGTGGAGATGGGTTTAGGGACGGTGTCGGGACTGGTGAGTGTGGAATCAATGGATGTCCAACTAGTGTAGTCGGAGTCAGTGTTAGGACCGGTAGGTCCGCGAATGGTGTCAGGGGCGATGTTGGTATTAGAATTATTGCGGGTTTTGGTGGTGATGAAGTGGTGTATGTTAGGTTTAACAAAAGTGTTGGGGGTGGTTCAATTGGTTTAAGTGACGATGGTAGCGGGGTTGGCGGTGAGTCCCATGGCACATAGCTTCCATTTTCAAACCGGTAATAGAGATCTTCATGGGTGCTATAAAACCATCCGACAACCGGGTCATAGTAAAACCCACTTGGAGCATGGTAAGATAATTGAGACCAAAATTTCCATTCCCATTCATTTAAATCTTCATGGCGGGAAGAAGAGGACAATAATGAAAGCACCATTGATGTAGCCGGTTCGAGATGGCTAGTCTCCCAAGATATTGACCCGTAGAGTGGGTTAGGCTCCATATAATTAAATAGAACAAAACACTAAAATTAATTTGATCAATTCTCTTCTGCTATCTTTCATTCCATAAAGCAAATACAATATATGCTGAAAGTAAAAGGCATTACCTAATGCTAGCTATGTGGGATTGAGAGAACATGGGTAGTGGGTTGTAAATGCAACAATAATAAATAATAAACATGGGAACTTCATGCATAACTAACTTAAATTGACATGTGGTTTGTGGATGTTGGGTTGGGGATACGTTTACGGGTCGGGTCGGATAACCGGGATGTATCATAGAACTTCATAAAATAGGAGGGGTAGTACTTGCAGTTTTTGAAAGCATAAGACTTAATTGGTTTTCCCCTCTTCTCCTAATTTTGTCCGCCCCTTTCTTATCACAAACGTAGGTTTTTTTTCCTTTTCTCTCTCTGGTCTTAATCGCCGCACAAGGAAATCAATTTTCCTTTCTCCTTCTTTCTTGCAACGTTTGTCTTCCCAAACCAGAACTAGGTTTTTCTTTCTTTCTAGTCTCCTTCTCGGCGTAAACATACACAAACCCTTTTCTTTCTTCCCAAATCGCAAGCGATGTCTGGTTTAGGTTTTTTTCCTTCAATGCGATGGTTCACAATCATGCGCAGAATGGGGATGATGGTAACAGTCAAGGCGGCGACGGTGGTCGGGTTTTTACAGCGACGGTCGGCGTTCGAACTAGGCTTCTGATTTCCTTCAAAAGACGATTGCAATTCCGATGCTTGGAGATTACAATGACCGGTTTTCAAGGAAATCAAAGAAGATCTAGCGGCGGTGGTCAGACATCCACGGCAACGAACGGTTCCGGCAACGGTTACATTACTGGCCGACGGTTACGATGACGGTTAGGCGTCGGTTTTCAATTTCCGGTGACGGTTACCGACTTCCAGGGGCGGTTTTCGACGTGGGTCTGATGCCAATTTGATGGATCGGTCGAAACTTTCTAGAGAGAAAATCACAGGTTTTAATCAAACATAAACTTTCATTACATTCAAATGTTGGATTACATCGGGTATTTGTAGGTGTCGGAAGGGTTGCGACGGTTACATGGCAATCGTTCGTTATTTTTGTTCTAATATAATATTTCTTGTTACAAATTCAATTTATGTAAAACTTTAGGCTAAATCGAAATTGTTGATTTCTAACAGAAACGTCAGGGTGCGATGATTGTCCAGATGCTCATGACAACTATATACGTTGCAATATACTTAAACATGCCAAATTCCATTACATGATAATAGTCTTACATGGAATTAATCAAATACAACATAACACATAAACAATATTAAATTATTAAACTAGGTCCAGCGGTCCTATCGTGATCACATAAAGCATCAAATCCTGACCTGCAACATGTATGAGATAAAATGTCAACTACAAAGTACATAGTTGGTGAGTAAACATAGGATTATAGCATACATATAGATTTAAAACATGTGATTATATGTCAAGTGATACATTCATATGTTATGTTCAACGTGTAATATGAGTGATGTTTAACCAATCCTCTGACGATATAGGGAGCAATCAGCCATGGAAAATTAGTTCATTTCCGACATCATGGGTGGTTCGTCAACCAATAGCTATTATTGTTACCATAGGCTCGGGGTCGTTAATGGAACACATGTGATTAATGATTAATGACTAACGAATACCAACAATCCATCCACATAAGTTTCACACACATAGAATTCACACATTGAGCACATGAAATCGCATAAATATTTAAAGAATAATACATTTAATGATTTAAATATAAATACATGTTGCACCCCGAAATAGAAAACAAAAAGGGGCTATGAAATACTCACATGTAGGAGAGTCGAAAACCGAGAGACACCGCGAACGAAATACGAACTCCGAGATTAACCTAAGAATGCGAAACGAATAATAAAACAAGATACAAGACCCTCGAGATTACATCCATAAATTGGGGATTTGGAGTCATCGATGATGGAAATTTAGTTACTATTAATTATTAATTAGTTACTAATGTGACGAAATCATTTTAATATCTCGGGTCTTAAATATTAAAAGTTCCAAACTACAAGGACTAAAAGTGTAAATATCGTAAGTTTGCTATAATAACAATTTCTACCATATAGTTTCATTATTTACAAAAATAGCCCAAAATTTCGTAAAATTATAAATTTAATCAAGATTATATTTTATAACCTAATTAAACTTGTTTATGAAAAGTTCGGACCAGAATCATGTGTTCATAATGTTCTAAAACAACCGATTAATGATTTACGCGGAAAAAGTCTTGATTTAATGAGTCAATTCGATAAGGCTTCGATCTTTGTGGTAAAAATCAAGTTTGTTCTTTACAAAAACATCTTAATATAGTTATACATTAGATTAGAATTGCCTAGTAGAATTGATTTTAGTTTTATTTGATTTTTAGTTGATTTCCCCATATATATATATGAAGAACATAAGTTTGAATTTTTTATTTAGGCACAATGAACAGAAACAGAGAGTGTTAACATTAAGTAAACAGTAAAAGGAACAACTTTCGTGAAGAAACTTACCTCTGAAAGTCGAAGGAAAATAGAGGAATCAGATGGTCAAATTCTGACCCGTTGACTTTTGATTTTGCGAACTGGAGCTTGTTTGCAGCAATTGAAGGCTTAAGAATGATTTGTGAGGATCCATGGAACGAACTATGATGATATATATAGAGGGGAATCCATATAAGAGTCGAATTGATGTGGATAATGATAATTATTCTTTGAACAATTATCCAAAAATTAAATTAACCAACTGTAAATGGTTTAGGAAGCTTTTAAATGTTCCCAGAGGTTTCTAGATGATAACATGTGATTAGGAACCATTAGGATAGGAATAGGAAGCAAGAAAAACGAGTTTAGGTGGTTTAAACACCCAAAAACGACAAAATAGTCGTGCTGTTCCAAATACAACACCACAGAACTGATGTATATAAGTACAACAACTTGGTTCCTATTACCAAGGCTAGTCTGCCTCAATGGTTAGGTCGTTTAGGTATAACCTTCTGGTCGCGGGTTCTATTCTCGTGGCAGCATAAATCCTTTCTTTTTCTTTTTCCTTTTTTTCTACCTTCTTCTTTCCCTTTTTCTTTCTTTTGTTTTCTTTCTTTCTTGTTTTTCTTTTCACTTCGTTCGGTGCTCGTTTTACGTCGGATTGGCCTCAAATTTTATACACAAGTACATTAGACCCATATGAATATGATGAAATTGAAAGATATGAGTTTTGAGATTTACGAGCCTCCCGGTTACGACCATTAGCGAACCGAAACACGTAAAAATTATAAAATGATAAATTATCGTTTTAAATCACCAAATCCAAACTACGACCATACAAATCAACCTTTGACTTTGTAAAATAACATTTGATCATTTAAAATATGAATTTTAAGTTAAACGAGACTTTTGATTAAGCATCGAACTTATGCGAAAATCCGTAAATTATTTAATTTTCATTTACAACAAATCCATTAATATTAAAGTTAACCAATTAAATATTTTAGTTTGAGAAATTATTTTGGATCCCTTAAAATGTTATTTGAGAGTGTAATTTAGTAAATAATCAAAATTCTTTGATAAGTAGTTAACCGAAAATCGAATACGATTTCAAATCGGTTCGGGTTTTTGCAAACCGGAAAGAGACGAATGTTACACATAATATGGTTAAAAATCAAAATCATTGATTTCTTTATCTGTTAATTACTACAATAAGTATGTATCTGATGGAATATGTGTGCTGTCTAATTTAAAAAAAAACCCCGATTAGCTGTAGTTGTAAGAAAACCTAAAGGGATATCCAAAAGTTAAAATATCTATTGGGAAATCCAGTGATAATATCCAAACCCAACTAAAAACACCTACTTAGCACCCTAATTTCTCTAAAGACAATCATAAAGGATCAAAGAAATACTATAATGAAAGAAATCAATGAAAAATGAGGGAAATCAATACTAATAACCAATAAGAGAATGAAATCAATTAAAAACATAAATAAATGTGGCACTTACGAAGAATCATCTATAAGAACAGCGCAGAGAAAAAAACCAAGATAATGTCGGACAAAACCTGCAAAAAATGAAGAAATCAAACGCCTGAAATTGAATCGATGACTGATGCAAATTCTCATTGTTAACAATGGAACGAAATTAGCTTCCAGGATGATGAATTATTGCCCGTGATTTGAACATAAACAACACAGTAACAAAGTGAGATTTGTAACCAAAGAAGAAAGTGGAGATGGAGAGACGAAAGGATTTCAATGGAGAAACGACTACGATATAAACAGTCTGAACATAGATTCAACCCTAAATAAACCATTTAAACATGCAAAATCATTCCAACTCAGATTAATCAACCGAACCCAACAAAGAAACCACTGTCGACAAAGCAGATAACATAGAACCTCAATTTCAATAACTGCTCTCGAACTCGCTAATGTAACAAACATAATAAACATGTACAATTCCTCAAAAACACAAGCAAAGAACCAACATTAGATAAATTTATATCTGGTGATGGTGTTGGCGTTGATGGTGAGAAACCTACTGATTTAGGGAGAGTTGATGGAGAAGAAGATGGACTTCCTGGGAGAAATTAATTTAGAGGAGAGAGGAGAGAATAAAGTACTTCAAATTTCAAAATTGAAATTTCTTCCTCCATCGCGCCTGTTTAAGTTCAAGATTAGGGTTGTGTATAACTTTATACATGAAAAGCAATTTAAAAGTTACTCAAAGAGGAAATTTCTGAAGCACTGTCTGAACGATGAACATGGATAGGTGGTTTTGTTTCTCTGCTCTCAAAAAATCGATACATCTCTTTCTACTTTCAACCAAAAGTGTTTCTTGTCCTGAAAAGCAAAAGCAAGATGGGTCTGGGTTATGGGTACTCGTTTGAAACAGATGCCCGTGGGAAGCAAAACGGGTAACCCAGGTGCTCAAGAGACTTGTATATAATGCTTTGGTGTTTTATACCTCTTAAAAATTCAACAATGCATGGTTTCTCTCTCCAATATATATATTAAGGTATATAGATATATAATATCCGATTCTAAAATGACATGTAGGTCTGTAAACGAACCGATTGAACTCGAACATGGTTATGTTCGTGTTTGTTTATTTAACTTTAAGCGAACACGAACACGGACATTAACCGAACATTCTTTTATGTTCGTGTTCGTTTATTAAGAAAATGAACATGTTCATGTTCGTTTATGTTCGTTCCTTAAAGACTAAACGAACAGTTCATTAATATACACGAACATAAATGAACACAAATTTAAACAAACACAAATATAAACGAACACAAATTTAAACAAACAGAAACGTACAAACATACATGAAAACAAAAAAACAACTCTAACACATGGTAAATAGAAAAAGGCAAAGTCACACAAAACTACTTCAAATCCTAAAAATGATAATGTCGTGTGAATACGAAGAGTAAAGTGACCGTAAAAGTGACTCACTAAAAGTGTGAAACCTCAAAAGGAAGAAAATGTGTAGGCTAATAAAAATTATAAATAATTTATTTCTTAATTAAAATTAATCATACATAAACACGGTTCACTTAATGTTCTGGTGTTATAAAATGATGTCCGAACTATTTATTTCTCCAAAACCCTTACACGAAGAAACCCTAACAATATCTATCTGACGATCTCCACCCTCATCAATATCAATGGCTGACGATCTCAATTCCGTTTTCAAAATTGGAGCGGAGGTGGAGATCAGCAGTAATGACAACGGTTTCCGAGGAGCCTGGTATTCCGGCACCATACTAAAATCTACGACCAAAAACAACAAGCAGATGATACAGGTCGAGTACAAGACGTTAATGGCCAATGAATCTGGAACCAAGCACCTCCGCGAAACCCTAAATGTCGTCCAGTTGAGGCCTCCACCGCCTCGCGAGAAACGCGACAGGGATTTTAAGTTTAGCGAGGAGGTGGACGCTTACTACAACGACGGATGGTGGGAGGGAGTTATCACCGACGTACTCCCCGGCAATCGGTACTCGGTGTTCTTTAGAGCCGCAAGGGAACAGCTGGAGTTCAGTGGCTCGGAGCTCCGACTTCACAGGGAATGGTTCCATGGTAACTGGGTTCCACCTTTGGAACAAGAAGCAGAGGTAATTTACATGTACGTTATATCGATAGTTATTAGGATAGACTCTCTAATCTGTTATTTTCATTGTGAGATTAACACGTTATTTACATAATTATTTGTCCTCTAGAAAATTAAAGAATTAGGTGTTCTCGAAATGATTGTTTACAAACAGGTTATATAGTGTTTAGATTAGTTTACCGGTTAGTAGGGTTAGTAGGGTTAACATCTCTTAAGGATTTAGATTCAATAATCTTAGGCGTAATGATCATCAACAAGTTGTTAAGTTTCCTGTAAAAGAGTTACCTAAAACTTTTGATTGAACTGATTTACTGAATACTGAATGAGAACAACTATCTGCAAATGTGAAGCAGTTCAGTAGTTAGAAGTTAGAATAACCTGCTTTTGCCTATAGGTATATTAATGACATGATTAAAATGTATGAAAGGAACTATCATCCTAAGTAGTTTTAATATACCATTATAAACTTCCATGTACTAGAGAATAGTGGTGTACAAATCGGGTTTTTTGTTCAGGTTGAAACGGATTCGGGTTGGGTCAACACAAGTTAAAATTGTTTTTCTTGGAGCTGGTTTCAGTTGAAGTGGGTTTTTATGGGGAAATGATAGGGTTGAAATCAGGTTGGTTCGGGTTTGAAACCTGGTTGATATCCTTTTTGGTTCGGGTTTGAAACCGGGTTTATATCCTTTTGGTTCGGGTTAAATGGAGTTGAAGCCGGTTTCAACATATAGGGTTAGAAACTGATCTCAACCCCACGTGTTGAGCCGGATTGGAATCGGGTTGAAGTTAACCGGTTTGGCAATTGGGTTGGGAAAGGTTTGAAACCATTTTTTGTTTCTAAACCGTGTTTTACCATCTTTACTAATGAATGTCTGCACTTAAGCTTCATTATCCTACATGGATGCATGTTTTCATGAGCATTATATCATAACCATTTGATGTTGTGACAAAGCATGTAAAATAAGATTATATTATTAACTTGATATTTGAATTGCAAAAGCTAACCATGAATGATTGCTTGAATGCATATAAAAATAGCGCAACTAACATGCGATTCGGTTTTTATGGTTCAGAAGAAGTGACATTATAGGCATTAAAAGTGAAAATGTTTTAAAAGGATTGGTTTTAAAAGGTGCGTGCTTTGAGGCATTTAGGCTTTGAATTGCGAGACGTGTGCTTCATATCTGCGGGTCGATCTGTATTCATAGAGGATTAGAAACTAATTATAGATAATATTTACTTAAACCTTGAACACTAAAAAATAAGATAACAGAAGAAAAAAGCTATATGTACAACCTAATAAGCACAAACATATGTACAACCTAAGAACCTAAGATCACAACCTAGGAACCTTGTTTCTTAATCCAAAACACAGCTACTTGTTTCTTAGTTGCTGTTTAGTTTAATTTTCAGGTTAATTTGAAAAATTGAAGGTCAATTTTACTTCAATTGATGAAATCTGATGGTCATTTGTTTCTTAATCCAAATATTAAGTGGTTGATTGTTTCTTATTTGTAAAATCATTGATCAATTTATATGAATGATTGGTCGATTTTAGTGAATCAATTGCTGCTTCAGGTGATGCAGTCAACTCACGCGTAAATTGTTTCCTTAGCAATCAGCAGCGCCTCATGTGATCACCACACATCACGCTTCCCAGGCATTTTGCCGATCACAGCAGTCTTGTCCATTAGCCTGAGGTGCTACTATTAAAACCAAGCTTTACTGGATTTATAAAAACAGTTGTAGAGTAAACTACAGGATTGTTCCTGTGTTTTGTCAAAATTTCACCTTTTGTCCTTAGGTTTCATTATAGGCATTGTCCCTAATGGTTGCAGAGTCATCACACATTTCATCCCTGGGATGGAGGGAGGTAGAGCATTCTGTTCAATAGGTGCAAATTTACCATTTTACTCTTCAAAATGAAAAGAAAAAAAAATAATAAACAAAATAAACAAAAAAAAAAAAAAAAAAACCTTCCCAGCTCTCCAAATCATTTGACAGACCCTGCTCATTCTTCCCCAAGACTTCAGCCCTAGAAACCTCCCAGCATCCTTCCTGAATCATCACCGACTCACTGTAGAAGTGTAGAACATCTGCAAAATCTCCCACACCAAATTTGTAACTACTATACCATTATAATTCATTGTCGGCCGCCTGGAACCTCTGTTTTTAACAGTCAGGACCCTATGTCACATCAGGCGTGTGACGTTTTTGTGCAAGTAAAATATAGTCGACGATACTTTGATTACAATGTTTAATCAGCAGTTGATGTTTGGTTGTGAAGAATTTATCGAGTTAAATACCTCTCAGTATTGTGCGTGAAACCATTAGAAAAACACCACTAGTATTTCCCTAGTCGCTTCAGCTCGATTATGAAATATATAAGATGCAGTCAATTTCAACTTTACAAATTGAACTTCACCGGTGATCCCAGTTAAAGGTACTGACGAAACTGTATCCAGTAGCTCTTTCCCACTCATGTTCTATCCACTCAATGGACTTCACCGATATTCGCGAATCAATTCGCTGTGAAGTTTCGTGCTGCTCTTTTATCATTTTTTTAATATATAACTTAAGGGAAAAATCTTCATTTTTAAAAAACTAACGTTAAATACCAATGACCATCCATCCCAGGGATGAATGAGTCATGGCTCTGGAATTTATGAGACATATGGGACGAAAGGTGAAACTTTGATAAAGCATAGGGACGATCTGTGTAATTTACTCTGTATAAAACAATAGTTAATTTTTTTTTATTCTCTAACGTTTACATAATCTAGAAATGCTTATGTTGTGTACATTTAAACGAACCTTTAAGCCTCTAGTTAGTCCTGTTTAAGCTCTTGAGTGTTGGAAGGCCAGCCAACTTAATGCTTTTAGAACACTGACAATTGGAATTATGATATGGTATACACAAATATATTAAAGTATGATGGTATATATTGTTGTAATATCCAAACAACATCATGGATATGACCATCACGTAGTTTCTCTATGGTAGATCGAGCGACAAATGGTTATCCGTGTGTACTTTTTGTGGTTGAAAACTTCATTTATCTTTGCATCAAGTATATGTGACCCACTATACCGCATCTTCATTTCTTATTTTCCATACTACTGGAGACAATGAATGAGAATATTTGATCTTCAAACACATCAGACCCGGGTGTTTCTTCTGGAAACTGTTAAAAGGGTCTGTGGTTGTTATGTATGTTCTGATGATTAAAACTAGAGGTGTCAAAACAGGCAGGTTGGGTCAAACCGTGTAACTTTTAGTGCGGTTCAAATGGTTGCATCGAATTGGGTCACCCCTACACCTTATTTTATTTTATTTCTTTAATTCTTTTTGGCAAACCAGTTTGACCCGTTTGATCTGTTTCTTTTTTGTTTAAATCTCTTCTCTTAACCCATATGCTGATCCGCTCTAGAGATACAAATATAGCTCAAACCAACCCCTAACCCGTCAAAGTTTCCACTTCTATTTCAGGTTCATAATATATGAGTATGTATTATTTTGTATCGTTTTTCACTTTAACACAACATGGTTTTTTACTGCAGGCATCTATTTCTATAGAGTTGAACATTTGTGACAACAAAGAATTTATCAAAGGGGCAACTGTAGAAGTATGCAGTGACGAGGATGGTTTCTACGGTGCTTGGTTTACCGCCACGATTCTTGAACAGTTAAGCACTGGGAGTTTCAAGGTTCAGTATCAATCTTTAAGAAACGACGATGACACGGCTTTTATAACAGAAATAGTTGACACCAACCACATTCGTCCTTGTCCTCCTAAAGAAACCATCGATCGTTTCCGTCTGTTTGAAGAAGTTGACGCCATGCACAATGACGGGTGGTGGGTGGGTGTGATTTTTAAGGTTTCAAGCCGACAAAGATACGAGGTGTTTTTTAGGGGGACAAACGAGGAAATAGTGTTCAAACAATCGGATCTAAGGCGACATCTTGAATGGATAAATGGGAAATGGGTATCGTCTTCATCGGTTTGCAACTTGGTCTGTAAAGAAATGTGATTCTATGTTGTAGTAGTAGTAGGGAGTGGTTTGATGAAACTTGGAGTTAGGTATCTGTATTAAGATTTAACTTGGTCATGTGGGTTGGACATGCCAGTGCTTATGGAGGTTTTTGTAGTTTGAAAAGTCCAGTGTTCTTTGGTCAAAATCTTGGGAAAACAGTTTTTAGTTCCTTCGTATGGTTAAAATCTCCTAATTGATTCGTTTTGACTCTGTCTACTTCTCATCTTCTACAAACACTCTTGGATTACACCATTAGCTTTTGCTTTTAGCTTTCTTTTTGTTCTTCAAAAAGAGATTGACCGCGCATTGCTACGGTATATGAGGTTTTATGTATGCAGTTTTTGCGCGAGAGGTAGGCATGCAATATAACATACTGTTTAAGTATTTGTTTTGGAGGAGAGTAAGATACAGTTTTTAACAAAGTTGAATTTAACATAGGTCAATCATTCGGCATCAGATATGAATATGGTGTTGAGACGATAGTCGTATTTGATTTTGATTTGCTGATCAGGCTTGATGTCGTACTTTGCAGCAAACGATTTCCAATCTTTTATGCCGAACCTGAGATGATTGTTTTAAAAGTAAGCTAGAAAATCGGAGATGTTTAGAAACAGTTAATTTTTTTTTAAGGTTACCTCATCTTTTGCCTGTTTGTTTCGGTGGTGATTGTGTGTGTTACAAGTGGGTTTCCTTCATAGCTGAGCTCTGCCTTTACTCCACTGTAGAAGCCTTTCAGGAGCGGAAGGAGTCAAGCTAATAAAATAAGCCTTTCAGGAGGTGTTGGCAAATTTTCATTAACTTCCAAAGCATTTGTATGTTGAGTATAACACCGAGGGCCTAGAGGTTTTGGTACTTTCTTTGTTGGCTTTAACGAACCACGTTGAGATACCATTGTCACAAGTGGACACTATAAGTAGAAGATAATGTACTGTATTTAAAAAAGAAGCAAAGAAATTCCAGTTGTAAAAAAGAATAAAAAAATAAAAGTTTCTTTTAATAAAGAGAAAGCAGATAAGACCAGAATTTTTACTTTCCAAAACCAATAAACTGTTTGCCTAGTAAAAAGAACATGAGTACCTGTAAGAAGTCTTCAAATACTACCTAGTATCTTCGAAAATAAGTTATAGTGGTTGGGTAAATTACAACTGCTGCATCAATTTAGTTTGTTTCTTCTACATATGTTATATATAATCTTTAACTGAATCCTTAACCGGCCTGTGCTTCCTTTGACTTTCTTTCATACCTATTTCTCAAACAATATTGATTAATATAAATCAGAAGCTGCCTGTATTGGTTTACATTTGTTTGTATGATTAGCCTACCTAGAACCACTTTGAATTTAAATGGGAATAACTAAGATTCATAATCTGTACAAATATGGTTACATGAGTGTAGATAGCATATGTAAATTATGAAAAGTAAGAACAACAGCAAGTCACAGATGTAGGCCATTTTCATGAAATTTTGTATGGATTGAGCATAGATGATTTTTTTAACCGACATAATGACGTCGAAAGGCTCTATTATCCCTCTACAGATATTTCTCCACCTATAGTGTGTTAGTGATAAATGTAATTCATAATAAAGAAAAGGGGCCTTTCTAAAGTAAACATTCAACCAATAACCTAAAGCGCTGCAGTAAAAGATTAACGTGTTAACCCTAAAAGCCAAGCAGTTTACATCGTAATTGAGACCAAGCAGGTACCTAAAGCCGGACATCATACTCTATTTAATGTGAACACTAATGAGATCCATGATGCTTATAAATCCAACTATAAATAACAAAAGTGAGTCCTGTGTAACCAAAAGCATACCTATGAAGTGAGCCTCACTACCACAACAATATCTACAGTCACATACAAATTTTATGTTTTTCATTAGTCACTGTTGTAGCAAAAGTTTTATAATAAGGCTTGTTATAAACAATCCTTACTGAACATGTAGCTGTTAAATTAGAGACTCAGATTTTTGTATTCCACAACTATTTAACTCATTGATTGTTCCGATGATCTTACCCACACCTAATCAAATAAAGTCTCCGAGAACAAAATTGACCTGAACCTCAATAACAACGATCCTGATCAGGTTTATATAACTGGTCGTCCACTACAAAAGATATGAGTAATTGCAAAACTTCTAGAAATACCATTGAAGAACCAAACTACTATACAACCAAAACTTAAATAACACTTACAAATAGATAAGATATCATTGCTTACTTAAAAGTTAGCTACAAGTCTGATATAATTCTTAATTAACGCTATGATAAAAGTGAAAACATCATATAACCTGTCAACAAAAAGTCATAATACCTGCAGCAAAAATATACTGAAACTCAACGATACGGACCCCGATCAGGTTAATATAATTTCCTATGTTCTTGGCTAGTCACTGTTGTAGCAGACCTTCCATGATAATCTATTGAACTTAAACTAAATAAATTAGAGAATCAAATTTTAGTATTCGATAAGTGTTTAACTCAAACGATCCTCATCAGGTGACTGACATTCAGTGACAAAAATTGTCATTATAAGAGCTGTATCTAAAACAAATTGAAAGAATGTCCATCTTAACCTATTGAAAACCTACACAAGATAATCGACCCTGAAAATATACTCCAAACGAAAGACTCCTAATTTCCATTTTCATAATTTTTTACTGAACCTAAACTAATCTCTATATGTGTTAAACTCAAACGATCCTAATCAGTTGAATAAAACTCAGTGACCAAAAAACCTCATTATAATACCTGTATCTCAAAAGAATAGAAAGAATGTTGATCTTAACCTGTTGAAAGCAATCGATACCACAAACAAAAAACTCCTATTCTCAAAGCAATTTTCAATTTCACACAACATCAATTGACAAATCCTAAAATCAAAAACAAATATCTGACAAACATCTTAGCAGGCGCAGAAAAGTTCCAGTTTATTGCAAACAAAGACCCTAAACCTTAAAAATACGGCTTAATCGTCAACAATCAGAAAAGAAAGATTTACCATCCTCAACGATTAAGAAGCAAAATTGAAAAGAACGAAACCTTACCTGCAATAATCGCCAATGTCGCAGAAACTGAAGAAAGCGTTGTGTGAGAAAGCGTTGGCCGTTCGACGCAGATGAGAGAAGCAGGCGATGACTCATCGTAGCTAAGGAAGATGAATGTTGAAACCTACGAAGCCTACCAAGGGGAGGAAAAAACACGTGTACAGTCTAAGGGCGCGAAAAGATATATGTATTAAAGAAAAAAGAAAAAAAAAACAACCTCAGGTCGGAGCATTAGAGGGTCGAAACCGGAACCACTCCAAAAAAAGAGAGTCCATGTACCAGCTGAACCACATAAGCATATGGTCAACTTCCCAACAATCAAACATATATAGAAAATGTGCGGGGTTTTTTTTTTGCGAGGCACAGAACCATAGGTTGATTTCCCCTTTGTATATATATATACAATCTCTATGTTTGTGCAAGTAAATTAGTAGTTATTTTTGTCGGGTTACGAGATTCTTTTTTGATTGTAACGCCAATAATAACGCCTAGAGCATTTTCATTGAGAAAATCATCAGAATGGCCATTGACTGGTCTTGATTTACCAGAATAGCCATTGAATTTTCACTTTACCAAAATAGCAATCCAATAAAATGGTGACACATCAGCATTTTTTCTGACTTTTTTTTGATTGTACGCCATAGCATACGCCATTTTCCTTCATTGGTACGCTAATTTAATCATTTGTACGCCAAAAATAACCCCGTACGCTGTAGCATACGCCAGTATTTAATAATTACAAAACTCATACAAATACTTGGCACGCTTGCCCTAAACTTCATGCATGGTATCCATACGTCAAAATCAAAAGGTGGTGGGCTTTTCTTTAAACATTAGGCCTATATGGTTGGGTTAATAAATTTCGTTTTGTTTTATGGGCTTAATAAAATAGCAGCAGGCTAATTTAAAAGGAACTGGGCTAAATAATTCTGAACATCCTATGGCACTATTTTCTTGAGATTTTTTAAAGCTGTTTTTTATAAAATTGTTTTAAATTTCTTTTTTTTTATTTTTGAATATATCATTGCAGATTAATTTTTTTTATTTATTTGTATGAAGATGATAGTCCCTAGGACCTTTTGAGGATATTCGTGTGTTGAAATCGATTTGTAGGCGAAACCGTTGTACGCCGGTTCAACCAACTTATTAATCAGGACGAGTGCCTGGCCGGAAATTATTTCATCTTGATCGAAGTCAATGACGTGAATGGTTCAGGGCTAATAAATTGAGAGGGGTAATCCTGTAATTACACATTTCATCTTAGCATGAATGTTTTGGGCGGGGTTTATTGTCGGTTACTTTCCGATCAACTGGAGTTTCTCCACCAACTCCACACGCCCTTCTCGCAACTTTTCCGACGACCCCCAGGTTACCTCATCGTTGCTCTTCACCGCTCCATGCCGGTGGAACCGTTGGTTCGCTACCGTTTCCGATCATTGGCGCCACGGCCAGTGATCCGCCTCTGATGGTACTCACCATCTGTGGAGCAGCGTGGTGCCGTTGGAGCTGAAGATGATATACTAGCCGGCGATGGTGAGAAATTCACTTATCCGCGTATATACATCTGTTCCGTTCTCCCACCTCTGCTTTTTATTATATACATATATCCCTCCATTATTTTTCAATAAATTATGGCGTATGAGGTAAGCTGGTGTGCACGCTGGTATGGGTTTGGTTTTTTTGGAATATTGCGTATGAAGTACGCGGGTTTGCACGCTAAACAACTGGATTCCACCTAAAAGAATAGAATGTTAGGTTTGTCAGAAAAATGTCATATTTTGTCTATTTTTGTCTCTATACGCTAGCCCATACGCTACTATGGAATCCATACGCCAAAATTTTAGTC
Source organism: Deinandra increscens subsp. villosa (assembly GCA_039602395.1). Classification (NCBI taxonomy): domain Eukaryota; kingdom Viridiplantae; phylum Streptophyta; class Magnoliopsida; order Asterales; family Asteraceae; genus Deinandra; species Deinandra increscens. The sequence goes on from JBCNJP010000003.1 coordinate 28,223,213, forward strand.
AATGGCTGATTTGGTAAAGTGAAAATTCAATGGTCATTTTGGCAAATCAAGGTCAGTCAATGGCCATTCTGATGATTTTCTCATTTTCATTACAGTTATGTTATCTGGAAGGATTTAAGCTGACAACATTTTAATCAGAGGCATGTCACTTTACAACTGAGATAAAATTATCACAACTTGTACTTTACATCATTCAAACTCAGTAATATTTTCATTAGATGTACTTCACTTCACAACCGAGGACCCCTTAGGACATTACAACATTTATATGGGTTTTCTTTAACAGCTAGATTACTACACAAGTTTTCTTTTTTATGGGATTTAAAATCACAACCTTTTAACTTGGGATGTTAAGAGCGCGTTTAGTTGTGGAAAATATTTTCTAATTTTCCATTTCTAATTTTTTAGAAAATGGAATGGGTTTTCCATCTTTAGAAAACACATGATTTTTTTTTTAAAATGCATTCAAAATTGAAAGATTGGAATTTCCATTTTCCATATTAGAAAACTAGAAAACTAGAAAACTAGAAAACATGTTCAAATTACTTGTTTTTTGAAAACCCGACCGCCAGACCGCACCGATCAAACCTCCCGACCGCTAGCCAATCGGGTTCGGGAGTTAGGTCCGGTCGATCCGGTCCGAGGGTCGGGTCTGGTTGGTCTAGTCCGCTGGTCGGGTCCGGTCGGTTTGGTTCGGGGTTCGGGGTTCGGGTTCGAGGGTCGAGTCCGGACGGTTCGGTCCAGGGGTCGGGTTCGTTCCATCCAGTCCGGTCAGTCCGGTATGGGGGTCAGGTCCGGTCGGTCTGGTCTGGAGGTCGGGTCCGGTCGGTCTGGGGGTCGGATCCGGTCGGTCTGGTCTAGGGTTCGAGTCCGCTCGGTCCGGTCCGGGGGTGGGGTCCGGTCCCGGTCGGTCCGGTTCGGGGTTCAGGTACGGTCGGTCCAGGTTCGGGTCCGGTCAGTCCGGTCCGGGGGTCGGGTCTAGTCGGTCCGGTCCGGTCCAGGGTTTGGGTCTGGTCGGTCCGGTATGGGGGTCGGCTCCGCTCGGTCCGACCTAGGGTTCGGTTGGTCTAGTCCGGGTTTCGGGTCTGGTCAGTCCGGTCCAGGGGTCGGGTTTGGTTGGTCCGGTCCGGGGTTTGGTGCAGTCGGTCCGATCCGGGGGTTTTGTCCGATCTGAGGGTCCGGTCCAGTCGGTTCTGTTCGGGGGTCGGGTCGGGTTCGAAGGATGAACGAATGAGGATCGAAGTATATATATAATGGAGAACTGGAAACAGAAAAATAAAAAACAATAAAATGTAGCTTTTTTTATTTCAATTTAAAAGGTAGAAAACAATGTTTTCCATTTACTTGCAAAACTTTTTAAAAAAATTATAATTTGATCACGATTTCTGTTTTTCTTGTTTTCTTGAAAAACATTTTTAAAAAACAGGAGATGTTTTCTACAATTAAACGCACCCTAAGTTATCCCCTTAAAAATACAATATTTATTTAGATTTCTCAACCGTGACCAAACTCAGAATTAAAAAAGAAAAAAAAGATAAAAAGTAAATATTAACTC
>JBCNJP010000003.1:28225267-28299468 GCA_039602395.1 Deinandra increscens subsp. villosa
CAAATAAAAACCTTTAAGCAGATCAAAAACACACAGCAAAACAGAAAGTACAGTAACCTGGAGCCAAAAGAGGCAGAATCACAAGCTTTAACAATATCTTTGCACAAATCAAGATCTTTCTTGCTGTGGGTAATTTGATAAGATTTGAAAACCAAGAAAGCTGTTCCCAGGGCACCTGTGTAAACTGTATAATCCTTCAAACGTTTCCCACTACTCCCCCATGTCTCCATCACAATCTATCAAACGAAAAGATCATAAATTTAAGATCAATCAGCAGAAATAAAAAGAAATTCATAAAATTAAGTGGAATTACGGTTTCTTTGAGGTTGAAAGCTGCTTGTTTGAGTTGGTGGGAGAATGAGTTGTAGGGGAGAGATAGAAGGGGGTTTGCGGTGGTTTCAGGTGGCGGTGGTTCTTCTTCTTTGACGAATTCCGGCAGGTTGTTGGGGAAGAAACGATCTGCCATTTGGGTTTTGGTGGATTTGGGAGATGTGATGAGATTCTTGAAGGTTAAAGGTGGAAGCTTTTTTTGGGGGTATAGTGGAAAACGGTAAAGATGGGTTCATACGTGGAGATGATGGGATTATAACACGATACTTTCTCGCAAATTCGACACAGAAATGAGGTGTCATGTTTACTATAACCGAATAATACCTTAAACCTGTCATATGATATTTTAGGTTATGTTTCTAAAATAATTATGATTTTAGATGTATAAATATCACTGTATAAATATCAAGGGACATTTCCATCACACAATTTTCTCCACTTCTCTTGATGTTATATAATATTTTTTTATCGATTCACGTACTCTTGATCTTATATAATATTTTGCTAGATAAATATCAAACGCAATTGAAAATCTTGGTTAAATTTAGTTATACATTTGAGCTCTCATTCTATATAGTAAGTGCGTTCGTGGGTATACCACTTACCATCAGGATGTTTCTTTCTTTCAAGACATCAAATATATTTAACATGTTTTAAATGCTCTCATTCTATATAGTAAGTGCGTTCATGGGTATACCACTTACCATCAGGATGTTTCTTTCTTTCAAGACATCAAATATATTTAACATGTTTTAAATAAAAGAGTTCAAATATATTTAACATGTTTTAAATAAAAGAGTTTTCATGTAGAGACTCATTGTTTTCTTATATGATATCTAAACAATTCAAATATAATTATACGTTTTATCACTTGTCAAGGACTCACATCTTATGTTTACCCAATGAGTGATAACAAAAATGTAAAAATTTTATAAACCATATAGAGTTAGACTAAACAATGTTTAAATTTTCAAATCCTAAAATTTAATTCGTTGCTTAAGAGCCTAACACCAACAAAAGATTGCTCACACATAGGTGATTAGGTGTTGATATGATTCTTGTCTAGTGAACAAAAGATTGATCACTTCATATGATTCTAGTCTATTGAACAGACACCCTTCCTTGGTTTAGAATTTAGACTTCTTAATTTAGAATTTAGAGTTTAAATTATTCGATGTAAATACATTGACTATATAAAAATTTAGAAATTTACATTAAGGCAATAAACAAACAAACATAAGGTTAAAGTAAAATGAAAATGGGATCTTGATTCTTGAAGATTGATCAATAATGTTCATCTCACAGGGTCCAATTAGCTTCACTTCCTCTACGAGGGATCGAACTAACCCTCGAGTAAACGTCCACTTTGAAATTAGCACCACACATCGCCCCTTCACTATCCACCCTCGGCATTGCCCTGATCTTGTTCATCGGATGCTCAAAACTCATCAAACCCCCTTCACTATGAAACATACAACCTGCAAATTTCGTCCCTCAGATCACCAAATGTCCAAATTTTACACGAAAGATCAAAACTTTGATAACACAAATATGTATGTACCTTTGGGGAATGGCGCAAATGATTTAGCACACCCTGATTTCATCACCTGCAGATCATCAGATATCACCACAGATCCATCTGCTCCAATGCCCCAATACAACTTCACCCCTCCATCTGAACCCTGTAGATTTATGTTCACATTTAGGCATTTTTGCACATACTTGATAGGCAACAAAAAAGAAACGACCTTTTTCGTTTAGACATTTTCATAAACACCAGAAACGGTCTTTTTTCGTTGACATTTTCACAAATACTTGGTAGGCAACAAGATATAGAACGGTATTTTTCGTTTAGACATTTTCATAAACACTAGGAACGGTCTTTTTCGTTTAGACATTTTCACAAATACTTGGTAGGCAACAAAAAAGAAACGGTCTTTTTCGTTTAGACATTTTCATCAACACAAGAAACGGTCTTCTTTTCGTTTAGAAATTTTCACATATACTTGGTAGGCAACAAAAAAGAAATGGTCTTTTACGTTTAGATATTTTCACAAACACTAAAAACGGTCTTTTTTTCGGTTTAGACATTTTCAAAAACACTAGAAACGGTTTTTTCCGTTTAGATATTTCACAAACACTTGATAGGCAACAAAAAAAAAAAATGGTTTTTTTTCGCTTAAACATTTTCACAAACATTTAATCAAAAAAAAAAAAAAAGTATTTTCATTTAGACATTTTCACAAACACTTAAACACTTAATAGACAACCAAAAAAAACTAATCTTTTTTATTTAGACATTTTCACAAACAGCTGGTAGGCAATAAGAAAACAGTCTTTTAAACCATGAATATGAAAGATTACCAGAGCAGTAAAGACGGTATCATCTTTACTATCATACACAACAAACGCAAAGCTGCCTTCAAGATCGCTAACCACTTGATCGGCTGGATACGGCCCACGATCCCTTAACGTCCGATAAGCTTCAATCACAAACATGGATTCGTTGGTGTTCTTCGCCAGACCGTATTGCTTGATCTGGGCGCACAGATTGTTCAAACCCCCGATAAACAAACAGTAAACCCCATCAAACGCGGTGAACGAGGTTTGATGGGCGGAGTAGGGGGTTTCGGATTTGGAATAGGCAAGAAGGGCGGCATCTCCGAGGGCCATCGAGAAGGTGTTTGCGGGGTGGAGGGAGAGGAATTCGGCTAGGGTTTGTTGGGGGAGTTTTGGTTGGTTGGAAGAATGGTGTGTCGCCGGACTTTTTAGTTCCTCCGGTGGGTTTGCAAACGCTTTACGGAAGATCGCTAGCATTTTGTGAGTGATTAATTATTAAGACGATGAGATGATGTGAATGATTTGCTAATTTGGTGCAGGGTGTTTAAATAGGGGAGAAAGAATGAAGGTGGAAAAGATTGAATCTTTGAATTTGGAGGTTTTAGAAGATGAGGATAGTGAGTCATCTTAAGATCTTATCCAAATATTGACTGGATGCCAGGTCGGACACGCACGTGACGCATGTGTGATGTGCCACGTTGGCAGGAGCTTTCAACAAACCACAGGATTAGTCGGGTGCCCGGATAGGGTAACGGGTCACCCACTCACCCCATTTGGATGCGATTGTATTCAAACCGGGTTTTTTTTCCGGTCAAATCGGGTCGGGTTGGGTTGATAAAAGTCAAAACTGATTTTACGGGTTGAGTCGGGTGTAGAGCCGGTATTAAACCGGCGGCTTAGTTCGGGCTTATTTTGGTTTCGCAAGAAACTAGTTTGACGACTAGTGTGGAGATGGTTTTGAAACTGGTTCGGAAGAAACTAGTTTTGAAACTTATTTTGGTTTCGCAAGAAACTATTTTGGTTTCGCAAGAAACTAGTTTGACGACTAGTTTGACGACTGAGTCCCAAAAAAAACGGACTACGAGTGGTATTTTTATCTAGTATTCATTTTCACGCATCGTGTTTCTATTCTTATGACATTACCACCTAATAAAATTGGCTAGTTCTATATTTAAAAAATAATAAAAAATGAAAAAAGATTAAAATATATATATTTAGAAAATAATGAGAGAAAAGTCCCAAATATCAAGTAGAAACCATATATATTGAGAAAATAGTGGTGATGCATTGTCTTTTCAAGTTGGGGGTTAGTGAATTTCCAAAAAACCATAAGGTTTGATAGGTTTTGTTGTGTATGCTCAGGTGTGGGGATGGTTAGACATGCTAGTTATCTTATACATTATTAATTACCTATAAATACAATACACAACATATTGTACAACCTTTGCTGCCTATGTTACAACCCTCCATGCACATATGTGGTACCACTTTTTTAGCGGGCTTTACAACATCTCACCAAGACTTCTGTGTTATGTCTCATATGCCCTCACCTTTACACATCAGCAAGACTTTTGTGCCATTCTCCCTCAACTCACGCCATCAGACTTCCACCCCCATCATTCGCCATACTTCAAGGACGTGTACCGGAAATATTTCTTAATTCCGGATTTCTTATTTCTCTCTCTATTTCTTGCTGCAACGAGAGTTTTACTCTCTCTCCCTTGCTCATCGTCCATCTGAGTTGTGTGCTCATCCAAAAAGGGTTTTATTCATAAAGGTATGATTTGAATCGATCTTTGTAAACCATTTTGGTTGTTTCACGATTTCTGCTCAGATTGCTGCTTTAATTGGTTTTATGTGGTCATAAAATCGTTTTGAAGTTTCAATTTTCTCCCCCAAATTAGGTTCTTCATCTGATTTCATTTTGCTTTTTCTGGATTATTAATTCATGTGTGAAACCATTAAGAGTTGCTGCATTGGTTCATGAATTTCATCTACTTTTGAACTCTAAATCTTTTGGTTAAACTTTCATCCTTTTTTTTTAATAATTAGGGCTTCTTTCTGATTCTGATGAAACGTGATTGCGAGCATCACTCAAAGTCTCAAATCTCTTTCTTCTCTTTTTTTAGCAGGTAATCGATTTATCTATGGGTACCAGTGATGAATTCTACCAAGGGGTAAGACTGTTCTCTCTCTCTCACTGCTGTTGACCGGTTGATGCCAATTGTTGTCGGCTACGAGTTGCAAGAACCGTCAGAAAAACATGGGGGAATCGAACCAATCTCTTGATTTCGGGCCGTTCTCGACAGCCTTGGGTCATATCTGTGAGTTTCGGATGCAACCGAAGTCAAGCCGTCTCTGGTCAAAACGGGAAACGAGTGGAATGGTTACCGTACACGGTCATTTTCTGGGCACATGAATCGTCGGTAATTACCCAATACCAACATTAGTAGTTCTTACTACAGTTATGATCTTGATTAGGAGCATGGTGTGTGGAATCTGCTACATATTTGCTTCTCTTCTTTTACATGCTATAACTGATTTGGACATTAATTGATTATAACAAAATCATTAACAAAGTTTTATCAAACATACTGGATTTGTTTGGCTTGCTTTTTTTCACATTCAAAAAGCTAGAAGGAATGATTACAGTTGTTTCCATTTTACATTTACATCTATTTTTACAAACTCTCAAATAACTAATTATATGGTTATTCTTTAACCTCAAACAACAGAAAATGATGGTCATACTTAAACGGTTTCAGTCGGAGGAAGAGACTCAGAACATAGATGATGACGGTGAAGTAAATTTGATTGCACGTTGAAGATTTCAATATGTATTCTAATTTCTAAAGATCTCTTTTACTACTAGAAGAAGTGACATTAGTTTTTTTCTTTTGGCATTATATCTTTTGGTTTATTCTACTGATTAGATATTAAAATTATTGTATAGGCTCTTCTTATATGTGTATGTTTTTTACTATGTAGCTGCTGATCCTTCAATCTAAAAAGACCAGACTTTGACTCTAAAGAAAATGGTAAGCATGTCTAAATAGTTGATTGATCAATAACATAGTTGATAGACATGGTTCGTGAATTGTGGGTGGAGTATTATTTATGGGGATGAAGCCTCTTACTTTTTGAATAGAGACTCCATCCATTACTATAGCTATTCATTGACTTTTTCCAGATCTTATTAGTTTAATGGGTTGTCATTTTAAATAAAAACAATTTAACTAATCTTTTGATGTCAAATAGAACCTTTTGATTCAGTCATAATAAAATTAATCTTTGTTTTCTTTCTATGTTTCCTATTATTGCACCCACAAAGTGTTTCACATATATATTGTATTGCAACAAAGTGTTCAACAAGAGTATCAGTTGTATATTCATTATATCCATAGAACTAATACACTCCAATGTCGTATGGATTTCAAATGTACAATTTATTCAGTTTATTGTTGTTTGAGTATGGTTCCCCAATCGTAAAGAGATGATTTAAACGAATAGGCTTCTAGCGGCAACGCTATTGGATCGCACCGCGCTACTAGCAGCAACGTGCTAATAGTACCACTTGTAAGAGTACATTTGGTTAGGATTAGATGGACTGATATAAAACATATTGACAATCACAGTTAATGTAAATTCTTGTCTCTGTTTGAAACGTAATACGATAAGATTAATCTACCAATTAAGATTCCATTACTCTTTTTGAAAAGAAAAAAAAAACATTTAAGTTAAGAAAAATTTTGATCGATACATCTTAAGATTACTTTATTTCATATTAATATTAATATTATTAAAAATACTCCAATAACTATAAATGTACCCAAGTTTTAATGTTTAACAAGTCAACCTTCATCCACATTTATTATAAAGTATTTGTTTACTTTTAAACTAAGTAAATTAAATAAAAAACTACATATGTATTGTTTTAATGTAGCTTCTCGTGAAGACCGCATACATGGAGCAAAATTTAGTAAATCAAATTTTTGGCTAAACAAAAGAGCATGTGGGCTACTTATTGTTCACCAGGGTTGTATTGGGCTATGTGAGCCCAAATCACATCGCTAACAAGGGCTGTAACAATTAGGTGAATTCACGTAGGGTTGGACCAAAGGATCAATTCTGTTCTATTCTATATTCTATTACTACAATATAACATTGTATATATATACAATAGAGAGTGGATGTTTATGGTTCCGTACCATTTTGATATTTATGAGAAGCTGTTTAATATATATATATATATATATATATAGGGTGAGGTTCATTGTAGACACTTTCACATGTGAAATAACTCTTTTTCACATGTGAAATGCTCTGAACAATTAGAAAAAGGAAAAAAAGGAAAAAATGAAATTATCACAACCACTAGATCAAGAGATCTAATGGTGAAATAGGGTGTCTACATGTCTACACTTATGAGGGTGTCTACAATGAACTTTTCACTATATATATATATATATATATATATATATATATATATATATATATATATATATATATATGTTGTTTGGAAATGTTTTAACAATTATGAATTTAGTCCGGTGGTTAGATGTTGTAGTTGGATGTATCCGGCGCGGTCTCGAGGCTGGCTAGAGCCGGTTTGTTGGAATCATTTTTTTTTAACTCCTATCCACACTAACCAGAAACTCAGCGTAGCTTTAATCTTTCAGCTCAACACTAACCAGAAACAGTTATAACTAACAGAAAGCATTCTTGTAATATTAAAAGACATAAAGGATTAATATGTTTGCTATAATTAGGCCTTAGGGTGGGCGGTATGGGGGATAAATTTTTTAGGATGAGTAAAATGGGATAAGTTTTTTGGCCAATAAGAGAGTGACACAGGAGAGAGAAAAAAGTATATGTCTTTTGTGTTTTTTGAATGGTATGGGTGGGATAAGTTGGGTGGGATAAGTTTTGATTTTCATGCCCAACGATCCTCGGCATGAGTCGGCATCTACATGCCGTTTTTTTGATTTTTTTTGCCGAAAAAATGGTTGCCGAAGGATTTGGTATGGTTGCCAAACATTGCCGAAAAATCATGGTTGCCGAAATGGGACTTGTAGAATTTTTTTGATCCCCCATACCGCCCATGCTTAGGAATTAACATCCCAACTGAAGGAGGCCTTAGAAACTCACCGTAGCTTTAATCTTTCAGCTCAACACCGTAGGTCCGGGTTTATTTTGTTTCATTTTTTTTTGGTGTTGATTTTATGTTTCGTATGAAATTCTGATCATTAATCGTTGATTATGCAGGTGATGATTAATTTCTTGAAGGGTTTTGAAAGTAAGCTTGGGATAAAGATCACATGTTCACAAGAGAATGATTCGTTTGGAGTAAGTTCCAATTTGATGATTTTTTTAACACGGATGTAAATTTTGTAATTTTTACGTATAACATCTTAAATTTATGGAAGATGTGTTTATACAAAATTAGATAACATAGAATAAGAGGTAAATAAAATTTTTTGAATTGCCTAATACACTTATAAATCTATATTTTATCTATTTTATTAACTTTTTCCGATATTTTCCTAAACTACCGCAGCAACGCGCGGTCGATCTCTAGTTTTATAACATGAGGGGCTGAGGGCTTTATATTGTTGTACCTTACAAACACCTAAAGCATTGAATATTTGGGTGGCTGTAATGAGTTTACACATTTATTTATTAATAATACAATAAAATATGATAGATTAATAGTATACTTTTTCTTTTTCAAACTTTGGTATATGACTTTGGTGTTTTAATGTTTTCTATCCCTAAACTTTTACAATTTGTTTTTTTTAATGAAATAATAAACTTTTGATTCTCATAGTTTTATGTTTCATACTCTTACGTTATGTATCGTTTAACTTTTTAAAAAAAAATTATTTAAATTTTTGTTGTCTTCTATTTTGGCGACGAAACTATTAAATTTTCTACTTTAGTTTTTATTATATTTTTATAGTTTTATACTTTCACTACAAGACTTTTAGACTTTTACGTTTTATACCCCTTAACTTTTTTACACTCTAACTTTTAAACCTTTTTTTAAAGGTTTTGTTGTTTTCTACTTTGGCCGCGAAACTTTTAACTTTTATACTTTTGTTTTTAGTATACTTTTATAGTTTTATACTTTCACCACGAGACTTTTAGACTTTTACGTTTTATACTACTATTCACAGCCCATTCTCTATAATGGTTGTGAGGGTAAACCTTAAAATTTAAGGTGTAGTTTTGAGTGGTTGTGAGTAGAGGAGATAAATATTTAAGGAAAAATCTGAGGAATCCTTATATTTGAGGAAAAATGAGGAAAAATCTGGTAAATCTTTAAAATTTAAAGTTTGAAGAGAGAGAAAAGGTAATGATAAATGTATAAAAAAGTATTATTTAATCGTGGTTGTGATTGAAAGAGACAGAAAAAATAATGATAAATATATAAATTATAGGGATAAGGATAGGGAATGGGCTGTGAATGCTTTAGTATATTTTTATAGTTTTATATTTTCACCACAAGATTTTTAAACTTTTACGTTTTATACTTCTTAATTTATTAACCCTCTAACTTGTAAAGTTTTTTTGTCTTCTACTTTGGCCACGAAACTTTTAACTTTTCTACTTTCGCTTTTAGTATACTTTTATAGTTTTATACTTTTACCACAAGACTTTTAAACTTTTACGTTTTATACCACTTAACTTTTTTATTACTTTCGTTCAGTATACAAATTCAACCCCGCAGCAACGCGCGTGCGCGAGGGGGGGGGGGGGGGGTAAACATCTCGTTCTCAATCAAGTATGTTCCCAATCAAGCTTTTACTCTTAGGATAGGCGGTATGGACTCTATTAGTAGGCTTCGGTTAGTGGCATTCTCAATTAGCCGAGCAGCTACTTGTGAATTACCCAAATAGGGTAGTAGAAACCGATGAAAACCGAGCCCCTTTGGTCGTTTTTTGGACTGTTGGTTGTCAATGGCTAGTAACCCAACGGCTACTAGCTTTAAACATCCCCCCCCCCCCCCCCACACACACACACACTTTTACACAATAAAAATCCCTTCATTCTATCACATTTCTACCGCCTTCTCTATCATTTTTCTACATTTCTAGCTCCATCACTCTTACAAACACTCAAATGGATCCAAGGAAAAAGAAGTCACCCGCTTCTACCAAAAAAATTCAACCGAAAGTTCGATCAACAATCAGTCAATCTTCTTCTTTACCTCATTTACAATCGTCACCCGTCTTCTACACACAACCGCCTCCACATTGTTATAATTTTTTAATGAATGTCTGAATTTTATGTTTGTTGAATGTTTAAAAAAAATGTTTATTTTATATTTTAGAAGATAAAACATTTTATTGTAATAATTAATTTAATTTCAAATATTTTTTTTCAAGTATCCTTAGGTTATTCCTAATGGTCACCTTTCACTTTTCACTCCCTCACGTTTTTGCCAACTTAGCGCCACATCACCACCCCTCACTCCTCTCACTTTCACTCCCAATACCCGACTTTTCACCTTACATTCCCCTCACTAATTTTTATTATTATTTTATTCAATTAAATAAAAAATAAATAAAAGTAACTTAAATTAAAAAAAACACTTCATTAGTTAAAAATAAAAAAACTACATATCATTAAAAAAAACATACACATCCTAAAAAACATATGTATCCTATAACAATAATAATTTTATTTATTAATCATTATAGGTTGACATTAGTCGTGCTTGTAAATTCTGAGCAATTTTTTTTCCCTCCTCGTCCAAGTTATTGATCGGTTTAGTAACCGCTTCAAGGTCCCGACATATTGTTTTCCTTGGATTTTTAGAGGCTTTTTTTAGGCCGAGGATTGGGTTGGGTTTCCATGACTATCTCCACGTGGTTGGGTTAAGAATCGGGTTTAGAGTCTGTTCCAATGTAAGAAGGTTGGGGGTTTTCTTGGTTCCAACCACCTAGTTGTGAAGTCGCGAACATTGGGCACACCACGAATGAAACATATCCACCCGTTTGAAAAGGGTTTTGTTGCGAAGACGGGGGCGAAGAATTTTGCTTGTTTGGGTTGGTGTTGAAGAAGTAGTGTGGATTCAATTTTTTAGATATCAAGAAGAAGTAGATAGGAAGATGAGAGTAAAAGATGTAAAAAATTGGTGTAAATTATGGGTTTATATACAACCACTAGCTTAGCTTAGTGGCAAAGGTGTATGACCCTTTACCATAAGGTCTTGGGTTTAAGTCTCACTTGTAAAAAAAATAAAAAATAGAGGTTACAAGTTAGGTCAGGGGGTTTTCTCACTAGTGGTGAGTTTCTCCTGATGGGGATTGGAGATGATCAGGTGGTGGTGTAATGTCCCCGTCAATGATCCAAATTTAACGTTATAAAAAATGATGAGTTTATATAGGTAAAAAATGGTTAAAAAATATTTTTTTAAAGATCAATATAGCCTTTTTGGGAAATGAAGAAGAACTCGGTGGGAGGGACCGAGCAAGTCACTGGGATGCGGCACCGCGGCCCACCCAATGGTGGCACCGCGGTGACAAACTGGCTCCACCGAGACCTTGGTGCTAGTATTGGGAATAACCTTAGGGTAGTTTAGGTGACCATACATTATGAAAAAACTACCTAAGGGTAGTTTATATTCTCTCTTATGTGATATGGTGTGATTGGATTAAAAAACTATAATTTATCCTCCATACCGCCCGTCCTTATACACATACTTCTCTTTTGCCCATCTCTCTCAACTGAAATTATCCGTATCAGTCGCATAGAAGAGAAAAAGAGAGGCGATGAAACACAGGAGCAGATCTACATCGTCTTCAACCTTCGTCTTTCTCTCCATAGTGATGTTATTTTATGCAGTTCGACTAGGGGTTACCGATGCTATAGATTCTTCGTGATCTAGGGTTTCTTTTTGAAGGTTTTGAATTTAAGGTCTCTTACGATTCTTTATGGTGGGTTTCTTATTCTTCTCGTTATCATGGTCATTTATTTTGAATATATTTATATATATTTTTATTTTTTTCTTCTTACTTATTATAAATTAGGTTAGTAACCCGTGATGATATTAAAAAAATATAAAAGAAAAATATAATAATCAAGAAATTTGAAAATTTTGATTGATATAAAATTATTATAATATATTAAATAATAATTTAATATATTTAAAAAATTTATTATTTTGACAAGTTACTTTCCACAAAAAGTCTATTATGAGTAAATTAATAAAATCTACAATAATTTTATCTAACTTTTAAAATAAAATTTTAGTTTTGACAAAATTGATAATTAATTTTAATTGATGATTTACTAAATTGGTAACTGATTGTGAGCTTGACATGTGGAAACGAGACACGTGACACAAATTTTATTGTTTTATTAAGATTAAAATAAGATAAGATATTACATTTTTATGTTTTTTTAAGAATATGAAGTGGTTTGTCTGAGTTGATGGTCCCGTTCGAAGCGGCATCTCTATCACTCTTTATAAGGTTAAGATTTTTACTCATCTCATCCTTTCCGTACCATACTTTCTAAGTGAGATTATACTGGATATGTTGTAAGGCTGTGCGTAGTGGTTTTGTGGAGGCGTTATCATGCCCCATAACATCCACTATCCATTACATAAGGATGCTCTAAGCCTCTTTTCCTCCAACCAACCCCCCCCCCCCCCCGTTCTTATTGGTCCTTTTTTTTAATTAGTTGAGCTTTTTTTTTCTTTAATATATATAATTAATTGGATAATAATTAAGAGTGGTTATATAGATACCATCATATTTTGCTAAAACACACCCACTTTTTAAGGTCGTTTCATTTGAAACGGTCGTTTTAAATGAAACGATCTCAAAACGATCTAAACGGGATGACGTGTCGCGACAACGAAACCTTAAAATTCAGGGGTCCCCATTTTTTGAATGACCGTTTTGGAAGAAACGATCTCAAAACGATCGTTTTTGTTGAAACGATCGTGAGGATTGAGTTTTTTTAGTAAAGGAATGGGTGTCTATAGCCAGACCCATAATTAAAGAGACATTATAGGGGTTATAAATACACACGATTTTAGTTATGAAACTTTTCAATAATATGAAAGACACATGTCGAATAATGCTCCTTCAAAACGGTTATAAGTACATTATATTTAAAAATATCGAAAACCTGTGAAACCCAATATATAAAAGTCTTTTGTAGAATCTGGATATCTCCGACAATCGGATAGAAGCTCTAGGACGGATTGAAGAGGATATTAGACTACAAAGATGGTTGAATGATGATGGTGGTGGATTCCTTCTTTGAACCTACACAAATAGCAAACCGTTGTTCTTGGAACGCAGGACAGGGTGTCCTGCGACCAAGCTCCGACGTGAGAATCAGTATTGGTTCCGACGAGAATAAGAAGGAATGTAAAAGATTAGGGTTGTAGAACTTGTTTGTTTACCTGATGATTGATGAGTATTTATACTCGTCAATCCTTGTCTTACTCTGGATTATGCGCCTACCACTGAAAGGTACGATCCATGCTGACGTGGCCGTCCTTGTGTCCCCTCAGTGGAGGCCGTTAGTGGCCGTAACAACGTTGTAGAAATGTTTCTGACATTGTCGTGTGAGCGTTGGTCTGTTGTGCGAACTTCGGTAGGTCGAGTATCGACTGGCCGAAGTGCCGCAACCTTTGTCAAGTACTTCGGCCTTTGTCATTGGCCGAAGGCATGTACTTGTACATAAGTCAGGATGTCATGTCCTTGCCGGAGTATGACCTTCGTGGTATCGCTTCGGCAGGTGACATGGATGGGTGTTGCTGCTGCATGGTCGACCCTCATATGGTGATTGGGGGTTCGACCTCTGCGTGGCCGAAGTTAGCTTCGACCGTGGTGTGTGGTCAACCTTATTCAGGTCGAACCTCGTGTGTTGTATTGTTTGCTGAACATACACACGTCATCATCTTTCGATTAAAATTATTTACTTTCTATACCCGTGTTTATCCTTTTGTTTCAACAAAGAGTCGAACGGTGAACCATGTGAAAGCCTGCAATTATTACAAAAAGACAAAAAAAGGAATCAAAAAATATTTTGTTGAAATATATAAGATAAGCAATTGCCCTTTTCACGTTGTTCATCGTATTAATGTCGTGTAAATGACATTACTACCCACCCTCCCCCGTCTACTTATTTGTCTCATTATAAACGTACGGTTGACAACTCATAATCCCATGTGCCCACTTTCATAAAATATTACAAATTGTTTTTTGGATTTATTTTCGTGCACTTTACATACGAGTACAGAGATGTGAAGATGCGTTTCTATTCATATGCAACGACTCATAAACGTACTATATTAACACTATGAAGAAAACGTGATCAAGTAGTTGGAAGTTTGAATAAAATTCTAAATGGATTATAAAACTTTAACTATGTTTTGATGTAAATTTTGTAGATGTTTATTGTTATTTTCGAATAGAGTTCTCTAATTTAACATACGAATATGATGATTAATATGCATGAGTCGATGACGTGCTTTTCAATTATGAACTTTATTTTACAGTCGTGTGTATATTTTTTTTAAACAGTAAATTTAGGTCAATGTCTTACTGACGGGTCACTGACACTATAAATTTAGGTCATCTCTATTACTATTAGGATAATAACTAAGACGCTATCTGTTTCTTAAAAGGGGTTTTCTAATATGTGCCTTAAGGGGAGGGGGTATGGTTGCCTTGTGGCTTCAAGGAGCCATGCTCCCCAACCAATCATCATGTGCCAACTCATTTGGGATGTTTTTGAAGCCTTGTCAAGCCACACCACAAGGTATGGTTGCCTTGTGGCTTGGAGAAGCCACCGAAAAATTAACTTTTTTTTTTTTTTGATTTTTAACATCTTTTAATAAACAAACAACTTTTATATAAAAAAACAAACACTAGCATTACGAAATCAAACGGTTACAATACTTGAAATTAAAAAAAAAAACACGAATACAATTTAAAAAAAAACAACTAAAAGTTGCAATCCCATCCGTATTCCTCCGCGATTTCTCTTTTTTGTTCAAGGGTGGATTGAATAACATCATTAGGGTTTCATAACGACCGGATAGGAGATCGATTAACGAATGTTGAGAAGGGTGTGGTGCGAAAAAAGCCGGTTGTGATTGCGGTGGAGGATTTGCGTTGGAGGCTTGACCGGTATTACGAACCTTCGGTTTGTATTTTTTGGTGGGAGCGGTGGATTTTTTCGTGGTAGCGGGTGATTTCTTCTTTGATCGATCCATGGTGAGTAGAATATAAAATATGTGAAAGAGGGAGAAGATAGGTGAAGAAGATGGTGTAAAAATGTTATGAGGTGTGTTTTATAAAATGTTTGGTTGTGTATATATAGTGAAATAAGAAAAAAGAAAAAAAAGAAAAAAGAGCCGTTGGCTCTCAACGGTAAAAAAAAAACGGTAATATTCACCCGGCTCCCCCCTGCTCCAAGAAACCGCTCCATCTCGAAAATTCCGAGCCGCGGACTAGAACCGGGGCACCCGGTATGGCTGCCGGCTGGAACCGCGCGGCAGGCATGGAGCCGCCTTGCGGTAACCCAGCCCATACCGTCCCCCCTAAGGGCACACGTAAGGTGCAATAAATGCATCTCGAAATTTGAAAAATATGCACTAAATGCATCTCGAAAATTAAAGAATATATTTTTCAAGAAGAATCTTTATACATTTTCCATTTTTCAAAATGAATCTTGAGATCTTTTTCAATTTTCAAAAATAATCTTGGTATCTTTTTTCAGTTTTCAATGTGTATTTATTGCATCTTATGTGTGCCCTTAGGGAACATGTTAGAAAATCCCTTCTTAAAATAATCCAATTCGATCTGTTGTATTGTAAGGTCACTGGATAATAACCCGGTCTAATCTGATTATGAAAACATTATATAAGCCACCTGAAACTACCACTATCTCGTTTTCAACCAAAAAGTTAGATACCCTGAATTAAAGCCTAGATAACCTTAAAAATTGTTTGTAACTAGATTTTACTATTCATGTGTTGCTGCGAGTATAACGTGATTAAACAAAATAATTACAATGCTAAAGCGTAAAGTAAAGAAAACGAAAATACAAAAAGATTAGGCAACAATGTTAAAATTAACACCGAATATACCGAATGGCCTAATATAATGTAGTTATTTGTGCAAGAAAATCGTGAGTGAGAGGATAAACCGATAAACTATCGTGAGGGAAAGGGGGTAGTTTTCTCGGATTATTTGTTAAATAATATAACTTAAAGTGTAGTTATCATTAATCGTGATAAGCTATTATGGGATAAGTTCTCTTTGCGAACCGTGATTAGAATGAAGTATATGGAGTCACAAAAAACATTAAGAACTAACATGTATCAGTTATCACATGTATGGATTATTTCCTAGTGTTGCGACCTCTCAAGAACTCGCGGAGTCTATGTCATTAGCGGCTAACTTACTATATATAGTGCGGGATCAACCGGTCTAGCAGTTTTTTATATTTATATATAATGTAAATCACAACTTTTGGTCTTCCCAAGGATGTTAAAGCAACGACTTCCGAGATTTTTTAGCATAACCAAAAATATATACATATTAGGGTGGACGGTATACTTTGACAAGTGGAAAATTTCGTCAAGTAAATCGGCATTAAAGTGGATTATTATATTGTTTTATTTATTAAAATGAAATATTATTCTGTCATGTTTTTAGATATGATATAATTATATTACAATAGATTATCATTAATGCTTTTTTTTCCTATTTTTTTTGTTTATTTTTGTTGCCTTTTATAAAGCTTTCTTTTTTGTTTTATTCGAACGAGTTTGGCAAAGTGAACAATATTTTGTCTATAGTGTAACAAACTTTTTTGTTTAAATCTTTTTAATAGTTACATGTTTTTTTAATTTTCACATTCCTTACATAACGTTATAGTAATTTAACTGTTATGTGTACTCGTATTATCTCTACGACAACACAGAGTTTACAAAATCTTATTAGAAAACAAAGTAAAAAAAAAAAGTGTTAAATCCTAATAATTTCACTAGTTATTCTTTTTTAAAATAATCATTGAACACATGGTAACTTTCTTTAACGTTTCTTACAATGGTCAAACTAGCATGGACCCGTGAGTTCAGAGTAGTCTTCATTACCTCTTAAACTCGTATATAAAATAAAAAAAAATTAAACTTTTTTTTTATTTTTACGTTTGTAAAAACTTTGTATGCTACTTCTTACGGAAAAATTAAATATCTTTTTATTTTCATACTTAATGTTCGAGAATTTTAACTTTTTTTGCCCTTATATATGTGCTTTCATTTCCCACATCCATATCCACAAATCACACTCCATCTCTCTCACTTCTCACTTCTCACTTCTAACTTCTCTCCCCTGCTCCCAATTCCCGGACTCCAAACCGGCAAACCCCTCACTATGGCCGCTCGTTTACTAGCCCACGAGGTATCCGACCTCTGCCTCGGCAAACCGCCGTTAAAATCACTCTCCACCTCCGCCACCGTCCGCCACGCCCTCGCCGCCCTCAACTCCACCCACGAAACCCATATCAGCCTCTGGACCTGTAACCACCAAAACCACCCTTCTTTCTTTGACCGCCCAATCATCGACCCCTGCCGATGCGTCGGCAAGATCTCCATGGTGGACATCATATGCTACCTCTGCAGACAAGACTCCCTCACGTCTCCCTCCGCCGCCCTGGATTCTCCGGTCTCCGTTCTCCTGTCGCCGGATTCCGCCGCCGTTGTTCGACACGTGGATCCCGCCACCTCGTATGCCCTTTATCATATTCTTTTCAAGTTTCCACGCGCTTTTTATCTGTATTTCTTTAATTATTATGTTTTTTGCGGACTATTTTTTTATTGAAATTGGTCTAACCGATGAGTTTAGGCTCCTAATGGTGTCTACTTTTAGCGGGTGTAGAATGTCGATGAGCCTACACCCGCTAAAAGCTAACAGTGTTCAGAGTCTAGACTTATCGGCTAACCGTTTATGGATATGATTTTTCATATAATGGGTTCATCCGATAAGTCTAGACTTCCAACACTCTCTGCTTTTAGTGGGTGTAGAACGTCGATGGACCTACACCCGCTAAGAGCTATCAGTCTTGGAAGTCTAGACTTATCGGCTAATTCTTTACGGATATAATTTTCCCTATAATGGGTCCAGACGATAAGTCTAGACTACCAAACAATCTTTGTTTTAGCGGGTGTAGGTATCGACGAGCCTATACCCGCTAAGAGCAAACAAATATCGAGAGCCATTTGCCATTGAATTGTCTGTGGGTTACATTTTTTGGCAGTTAAAAAAAATTAATTATTATGTTTATGTATTAATTATTATTATTAATTTTTTTTCAGTTTAGTGGAAGCGATTGATTTGATTATCAATGGAGCTCAGAATCTCGTGGTGCCGATAAGCAGCAGAACGACGATGAATTCAAAACGGAAACAGAATCTACAGAACGGAATATCAATTGCTCCGACGACCCACTCCGGCGGCGAAGAATTCTGTTGGCTGACGCAGGATGACGTCATCAGATTCCTGTTGAGTTCAATTGCTCTGTTTTCTCCGACCGCCGCGTACTCCGTCGAGGCTCTCGGAATCATCGATTCCGAGATCCTCTCCGTTAACTACCACTCCCCGGCTTCCGCCGCATTAGAGGCTATTACAGCCTCTCTCGCCGATCAAACGTCCGTCGCCGTCGTTGACGACGACGGGATCCTGATCGGCGAGATTTCGCCTTTCACGCTGGCACACTGCGACGAAAGTGTCGCGATGGCCATCGCGACACTTTCCGCAGGAGATCTGATGGCCTACATAGATTGTGGTGGGCCACCCGAAGACATAATAAGACTGGTGGAAACGAGGCTAAAAGAGAGGGGTTTGACGCGGTTATTGGACGAGTTTTCGCCCTATTCGTCCTCGGATGATGAATCGTCACAATCTCCGGTGACGGTGAAGTCCGGGCGGTTGAGTAGGTCGAGCAGCTACTCCGCACGGATTACGAGGATGGCGGAGGCGATCGTGTGCTATCCCGGGAGCTCGTTGGTGGCGGTTATGATTCAGGCGATCGCGCATCGGGTGAGCTATGTTTGGGTGATTGAAGAGGACTGTAGTGTCGTCGGAATTGTGAGGTTTTCCGGGATGTTAGAAGTTTTCCGGGAGCATTTAGAGAGGATGATGAGTTAAAAAGGTTTTCCAGGTGGAAGTAAATTTTGTAATATCAGGGGTTTTTTTTGTTGATATTATTTATAAAATAAGCTGTTTTAAATAAAAATTTAATGGTAAATCAGGTAATTTGTAATTTTATATTGTTGTTAGAAAAAAGTTGCACTTTTTGTAACTATGTACTTTTATATAAGAAAAGAGAAGTGAACTTTAATGATCCAGAAGTTGTCTTGTTATGTTTTATATTTATCATTTATCTTTCTTTATTTTCTAATATCATTTATGTCACATATCTACTACTTTTCTTTACTTTTCTATGGAAGGGCGTTTGAAACCACTTAAATTCTTCAATATGTTGCGAGTGAGTATTTTAGTAAAAGGATTGTAACATTTCATATTTGAGTTTGAAACCACTTAAATTTTTCAATATGTTGCGAGTGAGTAGTTTAGTAAAAGGATTGTAACATTTCATATTTGAGTCGGGTTACTAACTTGAGTTATAACTTGAGATCTCAAGAAACCTAAGTTCCTAAATATCATCGTTAGTTGCTGTAACTTACATGATTTTTTTTTCTTTTCAAAATAGGAGGCTTGGGTATGGATAAGTTGGTTCTAGGAGATTTTATAGTGGTCTTTTTTCTAGAAAGTTTGCGGAACTCATTTTGCGGACTTGTACTAGTTGGCAATCTTTTAGCAGGCAATTCTTTAATGCCATAGATTAAAAGAATTAAAATAAATACAAGGTTGCATTTTGAGACTGTGATTTTTAATTTAAAATTAAAAAAAAATACAAATTTTCAAACTATGAATAGGATTTTCAAAGCAAAATAAAAGAAAGAATTGAAAACTTTAGTTCTTAAATATATTTAATAAAACTGAAAACATAAAATTTAAACCGTTACTATATATGAAAAAATTAATCATAAACATAATGACTAACTTTACCCAAATTAGTAATTCATGTTTTAAAAAGTTTAAGTGTACTTAATTTTAACAATCTTGGAAAGTAGAATATAAGTTTACATTTATTGTCTTGAAACGTTAAAAGCGGATCAATCATATTAATCTTTGTAGTCCTTGGTGCTTAGGATATTTACAATGTTTTAAAAACAGGTTTTTTAGTTGAACCGGAAAACCTTCCGGGACCGGTTCGACCGGTCCGACCGGTTAGCCGGCTGGTTGAACCGGTTAGGGAATTTATATATATATTTTTTTATAAAAATGCTAATAAACTTTTACACCCCAACAAAAGTAGTTAAAATACAATTATAATCCACTCAAAAATAATATCAAATATGTATACCATAAGGAAATATAAATTTTAAACTTTAAAAAATAATAGAAAATAAAAAAGAGTTAAAAAAAAAGTTTAAAAAAAAGTTAAAAAAATCAGAAAACCGGTTGAACCAGAAAAAACCGGAAAACCGGCCGGTCTAACCCGGTCCGGTTATTGCCAAAAAACCGGGATATAAAAAACCCGTGAGGTGGGCGGTTCGCGGTTGAACCGGCCGGTTCGAACCGGTTTTTAAAACATTGGATATTTATAATACCTCCCTTTCACCTATTACATTTTACTTTAGTTTTTTGCTAACTCACCGTCACATTATCACCATTTACTCCACTCACATTTCATTCATTTTACTTCCAATACCCACCTTTCATCTTTTACTTTATTTTTATTATTATTTTAATTCATTTTAAGTTAATTAAAAAAACAAAATGGTAATTGTGAGAGAGAGGTTTGGGGAGAGGGGCCCATAAAACCACTTCACCGATATCTATCGCTGCGGGGGACGGGAACCGAGTTTACCTCCATCGAGGATATCACCGTGTCACCGAGGCACCTTTCCAATGCCTTCACTGAACACCGAGTCCACGTAAGAACCTCCACCGAGATCTCAATGGAGGTATTGTGATTGACCTTAGGGATGGGAAATGGTAGAATTTTAAAGATTGGTATTAACTAATAGGAGTGTGCCACGCAAGAGAGAAAAAGAAGTAGAATTCTGAAGGATTTTGAGAGAGAGTGGTGGGGATTATGAAGAATTGTAAGTTAATATATTTTAATGTTTTGAGTTATTTTATGTTGTAATTAATTTTAAAACACTATATTTAATTTATAAAAACACTACATTTATTAAAAAAAGACATTACATTAAAATAAAAAAAGATATTACATTAATTAAAATAAAAAGACATTACATAAAGTAAATTAAAAAGACATTACATAAAAACTACGTCTCAATTTCCACCTCCGTTAAAACAACCTTGACGTTCTCTTCAATGTGCATCTTGATATCATGTCGAAGTTGGAAGTGTGTATCCGGATTATTGTAACTCCAAAATGATATCTGGATCAATGTTCACATTAACGGGAGAGTCTCTGATATGCACGGATGATATTGTTTTCCCTTCATCCTTTAGAATCATGTTGTTTAAAATAATTACCGCATACATGATTCTTCCAACCTTCTCTCGTGTCATTGCTCGGGCACCCCGTGCGAGTATCCTCCACTTACCTTTCAAGATACCAAAAAAGCGTTCGACGTCATGTCTTGCCGTCTTTTGAAGCTTGTTGAATCTTTTGTCAATTAGATTAACCGGATGATGATACACCTTCACAAAGGTGGACCAATTAAGTTGGGTAGATATCGTCTGCAAGGTAGTATCCCCTTCTGTATTGTTGACCGTTAACAACAAATGGACACCTTGGTGCAACCCCGTGCATCTCATTAGTAAACAATGGGGATTGGTTCAAAACATTGATATCATTGTTTGAACCTGCAACACCAAAGTACACGTGCCAACACCAACGATCCTGTGATGCTATGGCTTCAAGCATGGGTTAGGTACTTGTGGTCACCCCGATGAAACTGCCCTCGATATTGTTTTGGGTAATTTATCCAGTCCCAATGTGTACAGTCAATACTGCCTAACATACCGGGCAAACCGTGATACGATCCATGTGCCTGATATAAAAGTGCAATATCGTGGCTAGTTGGGGCACGTAAAAACTCATCTTTATATAATAGACAAACAGATGTAACAAAATGATCAAGTGTTTCACGTGAGGTTCTCTCGGCCATAGCTAAGTATTCATCGTATTCATCAGGAACGTTACCTGATGCTAGTTGACGAATGACGGATGTGCATTTGTGTATAGCTGTGAAGCTTTCCTTTCCTCGGGCGTCCATCCCCTTTGCGAAGTAAATGTTGTGCGCTTGACGTCAGCAACTATCTTCAAAAATAATCGTTTGGACATCCAAAACCTATCATTAAACACCGCCTCATTGTATACCGAATCCTCATTGAAGTAGTGTCTCATAAGTCGGTCTCTAGCTTCGATACGCTGTCGGTGAACATATTGTCTTTATTGTGGCGGACGATGTATTTGTTGCTCATGGCCCGCTACAACTAAAACGAGGAAATTAATATCTTCCTTGTTAGAGTCCGATGAATCTTCGGAACTGGTTGGACGGTTGGGTACGTTGAATGGAAACCGATTCATTTTGAAATAATATGTGGGAGAATAAATGAGATAAATGAGAGAGAAATCTAAGGGCATGTTTGGGATTGCTTATAAAAACTGCTTATAGCTTTTGGAGGAGGCAAAAAGACAAAAATACCTCTCCAAAAGCAGCAAAAAACCACAATGTTATGACTTATTAGCTTTTGAAGGGGTATTTTGTGTCTTTTTACCTCCTCCAAAAGTCATAAGCAGTTTTTATAAGCAATCCCAAACATGTCCTAAGTCTAAGATGTTTTATAAAAAACGAGGAGTAGTAATGTAAAAGTAAATTATCAATTTACTTTGCTTTTTATATAAAGTTTCGAATTTGCTTACTTACTTCACGGTTTCACCAAATATTTCCAACTTTAACGTATTTGTTAGATGTCGACATAACATGCATTCTATTCAAATCCAAGTCGTGTTTTTACCGTAACTTGCCAAAACGATACTTAGTTATTTTTAATTTGACATTAAAGCACTTAAGCACTTATAGAATGGTTGTATGTCGTTATCAACTTATCATATATGAACACGTTAAATAAAGGCCTTCTTTCTTTAGATGATTAAGAGTTCTATTCCCTAAATGATAATTTTTATAATAAATAGGTTTAAAATGTGTATAATTCATGGCTCTAAAATTAATTTGACGTGAAGTTTAGTCAAAAAAACATTTTGACAACTCACGTCTCTACATATAAACACGCATACTATTTTATTACTTATACCATTAAAGGGCACTATATTAATACTTTTGGGCACTTCCGATCGATGTTGCGGTAGTGACAATTTATAACGCGATACTCGTTTCTATATATGAAAAATAATTTATCGTATTTGGCTTATTATTTACTTACTTATATAACATCATTAAATTTATATGATCATCAAATAAACAGTTTAATTTTTCAATTTTCATTGAAAAGATAATTTTAGTTCTTTCTTTACAAGACCATTTTGTCTTTTTAAAACTCTTAATTTTTTTAAGTAATTAACAACTTTATCATTCTCGCTCATATGTATTATAATATTGTATAGATATATAGATATACTTATAAAAAATCTCGTCATAGAGTAAATAGGACAAATGTAAAAATATATAGTTTTATAAACGCTTTTTGAATGTTTAATTGTACACTTTAAGAACTATTTATTTTTCTTTAATAACATACATTTATTAATTATAATATTTAGCTTTTTAAAGTGTACAATTAATATGTAATTTGCAAATAAATGTTTATTTAGTAAGAAGAAAAAGGGTTACAGCTAACAACCCAAAAGCGGCCTCGACTCTTTTTCTTTTTGGGAAAATGATGGACACTGTTAATTATTTTGGTTTGTTGTCAACTAGCACCAAGCCACCAAACAACTTTTATAAATCATATTTACAAGTTACATCAAAACAATACTTTTCTTTTAAACAAAACAATATATACACGTAACTTGTAATAAATGTAGTTTAAACAATAAATATATTTATGATCGAATAGTGTTTTTTCATGTGTTATTGGTATATAGTCGATTCGGTTCAAATCATTTAATCGTATACGGTACACGTATTTCTTTCAGAAACCTAAATTTTATTAGGCATATTATGTCTATAGACTATTGGGGATTTTGGCTATAACATAAACGAACACTCGGATTTTTCTGAAGTTGTGATTGTCACTTTCAGATTGAAATCATTTGGATATACCAAACTTTCAATCTGATTTAGAAAAATGACGAGATTTTTTTATAAATTTTTGTGTGCTAGAGAATTCGAGAAGAACGTAACGAATGTCGAATTTGGGAGGAGTGTTCTAGATAACTACGATTAAAGTTATCTGATTTTCGAATTTTGAACAAAATTTCATGTTTGGTCTTTCTAGTTTTAATAAATACAATTTCAGATCAAAATAATATCTGATACAATTTTTATGAAGCAATTTATTTAGCTTATTTATAGTGACCAACTTGTGTCCAATCTTTTTCTTGCGTATCATAGTATATCATTTAACTCATATTTAAATGTATCATCTAGGTAAAAAGCAGTCATATATCATCTGATATCATTACTCAATAAACTCTGAGGTTGGGTAGGTTTTGCTATGAACAATTGGGTGTGGGGACGGTTAAACATGACGGTAATATTGTACCATAATTAAGCACTTCAAAATAACTTGATGTGAGTTTGTGTGGTATAAAATTCTGGCAATTGTCTAGAGCGTCAAGTAACAGAAGCTGAAAATGGTTCCTCAGTCAAAGATAAGTCTGGTTTGATCCATGAAAAACATCAGCTTCAAGGCAAGTATGTTTTTATCTCGGTTTTAGGTTATCTTAACTTTATGCTTTTTATATTCATTGTTTTTTTAAGTCTTTGAATATTTAAAATTAAATTTCTTTTATGATCATGATCAGATACTCGGGGTATGAGTCTGAGGGAAAGTTTTGCAATTCTCAAATTTTCAAAAATTATCAACTTTCCAGGTGTTGTATCACTTAAATAGAGGTTTGGGAGTTTTTATATGTTTTGTGAAACTTGAGGGGCTGTTATGAAAATTTTCTTTATCAAAACCCACAAACCCCTCATTTCCGATCTGCATTTACGATCCACACACTCTCCTCCCTCCGTTTACGATTGTGCTTCAGAAACCCTAACCACCGCCTCGACTCGCCGGAAAACCGAAATCCGACCACCTTCGGACATCCTCTGTGTAAACCGAGCACAACACTACCTTCGTCTTCATTTTCCGACCACAAAACCCTATTCAATCGACTGTTTTCTATAGTTTCGTCGGTTTAATCTCGGTTCTTCGAGATTTTTCATCACTCGGTCCTTCCTGCAAAGTTCTCATCGGATACACGAGTTTTGGAATCGTTTCTGTGTTTACGATAATTAAAAGATGGCAGGCGATATGATTGACGAAGAGATTCACTTTGAGAGGGATCACTGCATACCTTCTTATTTTGATGACCCTCCTGAGAGACACATGCAATTGTTTTACTCTTTGGTGGCAGGATTGAACGTGTGCAAAATCAATCACGCTCTTAGGACAAGCGTGCTGATCGATGAGCAAGTTGTCAGAGAATTCTGGGGAACTGCAAGGGCAAGTGCAGATAAAACGAGGATCACTACAACCGTTCAAAACCGCCAAATTGAGATTCTTGAAGAAGATATACGCAGTGGGTTGAACATCAATAATAAAGCTGAAGACACAATGGAATATTCAAAGAGCGTAGTGTTAGCAGGTGCCCAGTCTTTGGGATATAAAGGAAAATTCCTACCAATTTTCAAGAAGCTACCGCCGCACTACTGGAGGTGTTTGGCACATTACATGCAGAAATCCTTCTTGGGAAAGAGAACAAGCTTTGATAATGCTGTTGGATTGGGTTGGCAATGCTGATTTAAGTGCCAGAGAGCAGTTTCTTATGACACCAAGGTTTGTGCACATGGTGATAATGAAGAAGTATCCTATGATACAGGAAAGGATTGAGAAGCTGGACATCAAATTCATGGATAATGGAGTGTTCGGTTTGCAAACCCAAGATAGAAAGGGAAAGAGTACCTATCAAGGGAGGCTTGAATGGTCTAAAAGAGGTGCTTTCCCTGAGGTTGCAAGGGAACAAGATCAAGAAGAATCTGATTCCGAACCTGAAGTGCATCCTGTCAATGCATCTCTGGCAGAGGATCATGATGTTACAGTGAATGTTCAGAGGGAACCAGAGGTTATACCTTCGGATGAAGAAAATGTGATGGATGATATTTTCCCCGAGAATGAGAATTTGAATGAATGATATTTATGGATATTTGGGCCCGATAAGCAACTAGAGAACGAGAGATGACTTGGTCTCATCCTCAAGTAGTGATGTAACCCCTCCAGAGTTGAATTTGAATGTTGATGAAGATGATATGCTTGCAGAGCCCATTCCTGTGCGTGAACCGTCACCAAGAAAGAGATCTGATCCCAGAACTGTCAGGTTCAAGTTTCAGAAAACAAGTTTAAGCCTGATGGTGTTTGAACATACGGGTGCAAATGTGCAGAATGATGACGTGTCCGAACCTACAAATGTAGAAGGCACACCTCAGGCTGATAATCAGATTAATGTACAAGAACCAACTCCGATGCAAACTGAAAGTCCTATTCTGAATGAACAAAGCCTAGTTCATGAAGAAAGGAAATTTCTTGATGTTGAAAGTACCTTTGTGGAGCCCAGCCCGGTGAGGATAAACATTTCAACTGACTCAAGTCAGCCCCTAGTTGTTCCAAACTTTCGTCCGTACCAAGCACTTGTTGAAGAACTTGCTCAAGCCAGTGATCTCCCTGTAGATCTACGGATAAGTGCCGATCCTGAGATTAACTTCCTTTTATCCCAAAACAGAAGAAGAGAGGGAGAGATTAAAGAGCTAAAGGAAGAAAACAAGAGGTTAAAGGAGAAGGAGAGCAAGAATGAAGCCAGTATTGGATTCTTGTATGCAGGATACCTTGATTTGAGAAAGAGGTTGGAAGATTTGAAGGGAGCTGATAGCTTAAATGCTCAGGGTGCCCCAGGACAGAGTTCTTCTCAAAGTGCTCAAACTGCTGATAAAGTGCATGAAGATGAAGGTGATGACACCATAGTGATGTCTGACTATGTTCAAGGAGGAAGAATCATCTCAAAGGCACCGGAAAGTCATGAAAATTGGTTCAAGGATTTCTTCCAAGGACCTCCCCCTACGCTGTACTCGATTGATGTCGGTGGAAGTGAAATCGACAAAAGGGGGAGCCGTGAACCAATCTTGTGCTGGCACTACGATGGTGAGAAGAAGCTGTTTGCAGTGATCCGAGATGGATACAGTCCAATGGAGTATTACAGAACAAGGGGTCAATTTCACTCCTGGACAGAGCCAAAGATCAGAAATTTGCTGAGGGCACCATATATAAACCGATGGAGGAATGCTCAAGGAGATCAAGTTCGTGACAATCTGTTGAGCCATTTGGCAGAAAACTTTGTGAACTTTGATCTCAAACAGGTTAGGTGGGTTGAGACTGGAACTGACCCTGTAACAGGAGAGCCTATTGGAGAAGTGAGGCGACCACCCACCAAAAGAACTAGAGTAATCAACATGTTGGACGAAATTAAAGATGGTACATTGGTGAGAATTTTGATAGCTGGTTCTATGATCCAACAACTCACGAGGTGGTGGTGGTTTGCAAGAAGATGCGAGAGTTTTGCTTCTATGATCCGGTCGATCCGCTGAGGTTTGGCGAACGTGATATCAAGCTCCTCGCCTCCCAACCTATTCTCGGTGATGAGAATGATCTTGAAAATGCTATCAAGGTGAGGATCTTTCATGGAACAGCAAACCGGATCGTGGAACGTGAATGGTGGTCAAGCACGAAGCCGAATACCTTCAGATTTGATTTGCTGCTTCCGTAGACTCTTTAATGGTTCATGCCTGGGGGAAGATTGTTGGGCTATACTTTATGAGGCATGAACATTAGATTGGGCTTATTTGTTTTTGGGCTTTATATGTTTACGATGTGGGCTTATTGGGCTTATGTGTTTACGATTTTCACTAGGGTTTTTGTAGGGCTTGTATAAATACCCAAGTGTTTATGATTAATCGGAAGTTTGCTGATTACGATTTTCTGTTTTCTCTATACATTTACGATCGCAAACTCGGTTTATAAGAAGATTGATTGTTCTTCATTCAAGACTTGATTGTGTTGCTTGTTCTTTATCTTAAATCTTGTCTTTTTCATCATCTTCTTCTCGAATCACTCACAAACAAGGTTTTCGCACTTGTTTGTGTTTACGATATCGTGCTTGGTTGTTGATTCCGGACCAACATAATTTATCAAAACCTGAAATAATATGTTGCACCTTAAACATTTTACGTACTAAAAATCTGATAAAAATTGTTTCGTTGTCAAGACTTAGCCAAATGAAAACCGATAACCCGTTCGGGCCCAGTTAGGCCCAACAAGACCAAAACAATTCAAACGAACCCGAAACTTAACCAGTAACCCGACACGACCCACCGAGTACTCGACCCAACCCGACGGCCCGACCCGCGGCCCAACCGGCCTGGGCCGAACCCGGCGCCCTTGACCCCTTCCGGCCCACTCGGAAATCAACCCCAAGCCCGGTCCGTTTTCCCTCAGCCCAAACTAGAAAAACCGGCACATAACCCCCCTTGTTTTTGGGTTTCGGCCCATAATTTTATAACCCAACACCTTGTGTTAATTAATAAATTTAACCCATCACATTTTTATAATAATCTAGCCCATCAACTTTTATAAAAATTACCACCTTTGTAGTTTTATATTACTTGGGTTATATTTATAAAATTGTGATTTTTAAACACCTCTAACCACCTTATATTTTATAAAAAGTCTTGTCTTCCTTTTAAAGCCATGAAACATTTATAAAAATCAACCTATAACTTAGTAGGAGAAATTAACTTGGTGATTAAGTGGCCACCTCGTCACTCTACAACCTAAGCCTTACACACATCACCTCATTAGTTGGCAAGGTACTTGTACATGGGACTTAGTGAGGGACTAATGGTCATGAACCAAAATCTTGACCATAAGAAGAGAACCCACCCTCAAGCATCACCACACCAACACAACACACTCATTCTCTCCCTCTCCCTTACTCCTCTCGGCTGCCCCTCCACCGCCCAACCACCACAGCCGCCGGCTGCCACCACCGGCGCGCCACCACCGGCGCACCACCTGCAGCCGCCGCCGCTGCCGCCAGAAACCACCACCAGACTACCGGACCACCACCACCAATCTCCTCCTCTTCTCGGTTCCTTTCACTCACCATTGTGAGTCTTCTACCTCCATTTCCTCCTATGTATTCTACTTTTTAACACCCAAATATGATACCCAAGTCTTGGCAATGAACAACTAATAACTACATTTTAGTTAATCGTCAATTTAATCTCTTCTCTATCTCTCTTCTTCTTTGATCTCAACATTTTCCTTGGTATTCTAGGAACTTAAAGTAGCCAAGGGAATGGTTGAAACACTTGGAGAAATCCATAGAAAGTATCCATGTGCACCTAAAGATCATCAATGTTATTTTTATGGTTTTACTTGTATTTGATGATCAAGAAAAAACCCTAAATGGATATTATCTATAAACTCATAAAATGAGTAGATGTTCTTGATCTAATGTAATGGTTGATACAAAATGGTCCTAACACTTGAAAGTGTTAGTTGATTAAATGGCTAACAAAAGTTACTAGCTAAATAAAATGGAACATTAAAATGGGTGTTAACTAACAATCTTTATATTTATGTTTATGCTTAGGACAAACTAAGCATAAACATAAATATAAAGATTGTTGGTTAACACCCATTTTAATGTTCCATTTTAGGATAGTTCGGGACTACGACTCCAGAAGCAGGTCTGATAGCACTATTAAGCCCCATTTCCATGTCCTCCATAATTTGTTCAATTACCTAAGAAATCATGAGTTTTAAAAGGTCAACATAAAGTTGGTGAGGTTCACAGGTTTATGACTCTACAATCAAAGTTTGTAAAACAGTTTCAGTATACTTAAATATTACGTTGGTTTACCGTTGTGGTTGTATGAACTCACCTGAACCTTGATTTCAAATACTAACGGTTTACCCAGCCATAGCATCTTGCCCGAGGGATACTGGACAGAGCAGAATAACTGACGTGTACCCAAAGACAATCCGGAGTCAGAATTGGAGCTACCAATTTGGGCAGGGTTGTCAACCCAAATAGATCTATTGACTAGCTATCGTTTCTGTTTTGGTCAAAAATTCACTTAGGAATCCTGTATTCCAAACTTAGATTGTGAGGTAGTGTGCTTAACTATCAAGTGAGCAAATAATCCAAATTGGGATGATAACACGAGGATTTTTAGCGAGGAAAACTCCAGAATCCTTCGAGTTGCCCCTAGGAATCCTGGATAAAAACCTCGGGTGCCGGCTGAAAAACCGCCACCAAGTCAATATTATTAATGATCAAGCGAATCGTTACAACGGGTTGGAGGTTTGATCGATCAGAGCTATGTGATACAATGACTCGTATTCGTAAGTAAGCTAGTGAAAGTGTGTTGTGTGGTTCCTAAGTCGATCAAAACCTCTATTTATATAGTTACAAGGTAATAACCGAAAGTGCTAAAAATAAGGGATTCCATTCCTAAGTCTTTGTGAACGTTAGGAATCAGTTATGGCACGTTCTTTAATGCTTGACCTGGTCTTTAGCCTTCATTTACACGTCCCTTTAAGCCTGCAATTAATTAGGACACGTGGACAATTGAAACGGTTAGTCGATAACTGCATTTCAGGATACCGAACCTGTCAGGATACTGAACCACTTGAGCTTCCGGCAAGGATCCTGAAATAAAACAACCAACTGTCCTATATTTTAGGGATTCTCCCCATTGAGTCAATATGAACGTTGTGGACCACTTAGTCCACGTTCTTTAGTCTTTGTCCGAGTCTTTAGGCTTGTTTTACACGTTTTCTTTACCTGCAAGCAAATAAATACGAGGAACAACATAGCGGTTAGTCGATAACTGTAATTCAGGATGCCCGAACCTATCAGGATTCTCAACCCGTCTGAGGATACTGGACCACTTGAGCTTCCGCCGAGGATCCCGAAATATCAGCCCAAACAATTGCCCCTGAATTTTGACAGTTGTCGACCATGAAGACGGCTGTGAAAATTCAAACTCTTGAAATAATTACGGAGGTGACTCGTTAGCTCCTGATTTGATAGTGACGCAACTTCTCATGAGACTTCTCCATAAATAACCCTGGATTACCGTCGGAACCTTCTCGATTTCTCTTTTTCTCCAGGTCAGCTCCCTTCCTTTTCTTTTCGATTTTCTTCCGCGATCAAGGCCAATGAAGCAGATGCTGAAGGCTTCACTGCTAAGGCTTGAACGCAGCTACCTAGAAAGGAACTCTGGAGAAGCTTGGGGGTGCTGAGAAACTGGAGTTACCCCTTTTGAATTTCCTGCATGGTTAATACTAGTATCCGACTTTCTTTATCATGGTGTGTTTGCCCCTTGTTTTTTATTTTGTTCATGAAAAATTTTGAAATATTTAAGTGAGAATCCCATCGGGTTCCTCAGGAATATTAAGGTAGTAAAAATGCTTTAAGTTAAGTATGTAAGTCGACAAACCATGACACAAGTCAGCATATGATAAAATGTAATAATTTGAAAGTACATTACCTGAATAGTCCCTTAAGTAGGTTTTACCTTGGGTGCATTTAGATAGATTCTGGAATCCTCTTTCAACATCCTTGAGGATACCTGTGGTAAAAGCATAGTAGTTTCGAAATTGAGTTAAACTGGGGACAAGCCCGGGATGCTTGGGACTAAGCCAATTCTGGGGACAAGCCCGTGCATTTCTGGGGACAAGCCCGTGCATTTCTGGGGACAAGCCCGTGCATTTCTGGGGACAAGCCCGTGCATTTCTGGGGACAAGCCCGTGCATTTCTGGGGACAAGCCCGTGCAACGTGGGACTAAGCCAATTCTGGGGACAAGCCCATACGTAAGTGACATGAAAATGCCAAAACCTTAGATAACACGTTGGTGTTATAAACCTTAGATAATTCGTGAGGATAGCACGTCTGCTATTACTTGAGGATCCGCCCAATGGCGAATAACGAGCGCTCCTGGCGATTCTTAGAAAAGGTGAAGACCTTTTAAGCCTTAGTTAACACGTGAGTGTTAAAAACCTTGAGAATCCTCCCAGCAGCCTCCAGTGACAAGATTGTCAGCCACCCCTGGAGTGGACTGGTCCGGCCACCTTGAGCATACTGGTGGACAACGTGCGCTCCTGGCGAGGGTCGTGCGCTACTGGCGATTACCCAAACGTAGAAGAGGTGAAATCCTCTTAAACCTTAGAAGGTATGCAGGATACCTTAGACGGAGGAGAGGTGATCAGCCTCTAACTGGGGATATACCCAAAATTCTCTAGGATTCTCAAATTCTGCAAAACACTCAACACTTGGTGAGGGGTGGGTGTTAGCTTAGCTAACACCACTCCGATGCTTAAGTCAGTAATGTGTCATAAAAATAATAAGAATAAATTGAAATAGGATTAGTATACGTACCTTGGAATATTTATACAGTGAGGATCCTTGGGATTCTGCCTGAGATTCTCAATGGGATTCTCACATAAAATACGCTTTAAGGTGGATAGCATTCCAAGCTCTTGGCAGAGGTTCTCCTTCCATATTTACCAAACGGTATGCCCCCTTTCCTTCTTCAGAATCTATAAGGTAAGGGCCTTCCCACTTGGGTGCCAACTTCCCATCAGCAGGATTGGTAGTATTCTGAAAAGCTTTCCTCAAGACCAAGTCACCTACTTGGAATCTTCTCAGCCTGGTGTTCTTGTTATAAGATTTTGCTATCCGCTGTTGATAAGAAGCCATCCGGATTTTGGCCATATCTCTGAGCTCCTCAACTGTTTCGAGATCCTGAAGGAGATTCTGGCTGTTGGTTTCAGGATCCTGGCAGTTGACTCTGGCTGTCGGGAGTACCATTTCTGTAGGGATCACAGCTTCTGCCCCAAACACTAACGAAAATGGTGTTTGGCCAGTAGCATTTTTAGGTGTAGTTCTGTCTGCCCAAAGGACAAATGGCAGCTCCTCAGCCCATTTACCTTTCTTGGAGCCCAACTTCTTCTTGAGATTGTTGATTATGATCTTATTACTGGATTCTGCCTGCCCATTAGCTTGAGGGTGGACAGGTGTTGAAGTGATCATCTTGATGCCCCAGCTTTCACAAAAGCTTGTTGTTCTCTTGCCTATAAACTGGGAGCCATTATCGCATATGATCTCTGCCGGAATCCCAAATCTAGTGAGGATGTTCCTTTTGATGAAGGATATCACTTCCTTTTCTCTTACTTGAGCATAGGCTTCTGCTTCAATCCACTTGGAGAAGTAATCCGTCATGGCAAGCATAAACACTTTTCCTCCGGGAGCCTTTGGCAGCTTACCCACAATATCCATGCCCCATTTCATGAATGGCCATGGGGATACTATAGGATGCAGATGCTCAGCAGGTTGGTGGAGGATATTGCCATGCCTTTGACAAGCATCGCATTTTTGTGAGAAGCTCGCGGCATCCTTCTTCATGGTTGGCCAATAGTATCCAAACCTGAGAACCTTAGAGAACAGTGCCCTGCCCCCGGTATGGTTCCCGCAATCTCCACTATGGATGTCTTCAAGCACCTCTAGAGCTTCTGACTTTTCTAAGCACCTTAAGTAGACACCTGCAAGAGATCTTTTATATAGAATATTATCAATTATAGTATAGGGTACTACCTTTGTGCGAAAAGCTCTGGGGTTTTCGCCCTTTGGAATCTCCCCATCTTTGAGATATTTCCGGATCGGGTAGGTCCAGGATTCCTGAGCATCTTCAGGATTCTCAACATCTGCACCTGTATCATCGTCAACAGCCTGAGCTTCCTGTAGAGCTATCGCTGGCGTCAAGATGTGAGTTATTGGAATTTTGACATTCTCAGGGATCCTGAGTGATGAAGCCAAGTTTGCCAAGGCGTCGGCTTCTGCATTATCTTCTCTTGGTACCTGCGAAATGCTAAAATTTTCGAAAAATAGAGACAATTTTTTAACAATTTCAAGATATTTGATCAGATTCTCCCCTCTCACTGCATAAGAGCCATTAAATTGGTTAGTTAATAAGAGAGAATCAACAAACACTTGTATGGATAGGATTCCCATATCCTTAGCCAGCTGCAATCCAGCAATTAAAGCCTCATATTCAGCTTCATTATTGGTAGCCTGGAATTCACAGGATATGGATAAAGGTATTATGTCCCCCTGTGGCGATTTTAGCAGGATTCCCAGCCCTGTTCCTCTGACATTCGAGGAGCCGTCGGTATAGAGGATCCAGTCTTCTTTGAGCTTCTCGAGTTGCTGGACTTCCTTTTCAACTTCTGGTTCAATGTCACTGCTGAAATCCGCCACAAAGTCAGCTAATGCTTGGGATTTGATTGCTGTTCTTGGTTCATACTTGATGTCGTAGGCACTCAGTTTGACTGCCCATTTAGCCATCCTTCCTGACATTTCCGGCTTCCTGAGAACTGCCTTGATAGGATAGTTAGACATCACAATTATAGTATGGGTTTCAAAATAATGCCTAAGTTTAGTGGAAGCCATTATGAGAGATAAAATTAACTTTTCAAGGTGAGAATACCTGGATTCTGCGTCTAGCAGAGTTTTACTTACATAATATACCGGATGCTGCTGACCTTGATGATTTTTTACCAGGACTGCACTAATTGAGCTTCCGGAAACAGCGAGATATAAATATAGCGGCTCCCCATCATCTGGTTTCATCAATAACGGGGCTGCTGACAGGTAGTCTTTCAGGCATCTCAGGGCTTCTTCATGCTTCTCAGTCCATTCGAACCTCTTGTTTTTCCTCAGGATATCATAGAAATCCTTACTTTTTTCTGAGGATCTTGAAATGAACCTGTTGAGCGCTGCGATTCTCCCTGTCAACCTTTGTACTTCTTTAACATTCGATGGGGACTTCAAATTTAGGATCGCTTTGATCTGCTCTGGACTTGCTTCTATCCCTCTTTCAGTAACCATGTAGCCTAGGAATTTTCCAGCTCGCACCCCAAAGTGGCACTTAGAGGGGTTGAGCTTCATGTTATACTGATCAATGATATCGAAAGCTGTTTGGAGATCCCTGACATGATCTTCAGCCTTTTTGGATTTCACTACCATGTCATCTATGTAGACTTCCATCGTGTCCCCCAGTTGCTCTTTAAACATCATATTAACGAGCCTCTGGTAGGTGGCACCTGCATTTCTCAAACCAAAGGGCATAGCAGTATAACAATATATACCTGTTGGAGTCATAAATGCCGTATGCTCCTGATCGCATGGTTCCATCTGAATTTGTTGGAATCCTGCCGAGGCATCCATAAAAGTGAGCATCTCGTGACCAGCCGTGGCATCCACCATAGCATCAATATGAGGAAGTGGAAACGGATCCTTAGGACAGGCTTTGTTCAAGTCTGTGTAGTCGACACAAACTCTCCACTTTCCATTCTTCTTCTGGACCACCACCACGTTTGCTAGCCATCTAGGGTACTTGACTTCTCTGATCATCTTTGTTTTGAGAAGCTTGTCGACTTCCTCCTGGATGATTATATTCTTCTCTGGAGCAAACTTCCTCCTTTTTTGCTGTATAGGCCTGAAAGAAGGATCTAAACCAAGTCTATGAGTAATTACATGTTTAGGGATACCTGTCATATCTTCATGCTTCCATGCGAAAGTTGAAGTTCTGGCTTTGAGAAGCTGGAGTAATTCCTGCTCAACATTTGTTGGGATGCTTGTTCCCACGAGCACCTGGATTTCCGGATTCCCAGGGTCTAGAGGCACTTCTTTGACTTCCAGCTCCCTGTCCTCCTGCAATTCAGGTGCCTTTTTCTGTAATTGCTATCCCTTCGTCACCTTAGTGGTGTTCTTCATCGAAGTTGAATAACAGTTCTTAGCTTCCTGCTGGTCGCTTTCAATTCTCACAACTCCCCAGGGTGTAGGAAGCTTGATACATTGGTGATAAGTTGAAGGGACTGCCTTCATCTCGTGAATCCATGGCCTGCCAAGAATAATATTGCAACAAGAGAGAGAATCTATAACACAGAATTTTTGCATAGAGTTTACCCCCTCTATATATACCGGCAGCCTGATATCCCCAACGGTGCTTTTAGTTTCACCGCTGAAGCCAACTAAGACTGAGGATCTTGCAACTATTTCAGTTTCCGGGATCCCCATCTTTTTTAGTACATCAAGACGGATTATATTTACTGAGCTTCCATTATCAATCAGGATCCTGCGAACAAAATGGTTAGCAATATATAAAGTAACCACAAGACTATCATGATGAGGATCCTGAACATGAGAACGGTCACTCTCATCAAAGGATATAAGCTTGTCCTGAGTTAGGGTGGACGTCCGGACAGGTTTGTCACCCTGTTCAGATTTGGATTCCTTAGCATGTTTCTTGGCTGAGGAATATGAAGTGCCGCAGATGTCTGAGCCTCCTGAGATGAAGTTGATTATCTGGGCATCCTGGGGTGGAGAAGCTGCCCTCTGAGGCACCTTGTCGGCTTCCTGAGTCTTTATCTTCTTTCTGCCAATCAATTCTTTAAGATGCCCCTTGCTGAGTAGATAGCTGATTTCCTTTCGGAGTGCTATACATTCATCTGTTAGGTGGCCGAAATCTTCGTGGAAGGCACACCATTTGGTCTTGTCTTTCCAGGATCCTTGCTTGGTATCCTTCCTGGGCCATCTCGCTTTTTCACCTAGATCCTGCATAGCACACATCAAACCACCAATGTCAACGGAAAAACAGTATTCAGATACCTTAGGATACTCTTCCTCATCATCGTCTTGGTCGACGGCATTGACTTTGTGATTTTCCGGTTTGGAGTATGGACGAGATCTGTATGGCTTCCCGGGGGATTCCGCCTTCTTGCTGTTAGGGTCATATTTAGGAACCTCCAATCTTTGGTGGATCCTTTTGTCATCTTCCAAACGGATAAATCTCAAGGCTCTACTGCGTACTTCGTCAAGGTTCCTGCAAGGAGCCATGACAAGGTCATCATAAAAACGTGAATCTTTGGAGAGCCCCATTTTAAAGGCTTCCACGGCTGCTGCCATATCCAGATTAGGAATCTCGAGAGATTCTCGTCCAAATCTGGCAATGTAATCCCTGAGAGGCTCATCCGGCTTCTGAATTATTCGGTATAGGTCGCCTGTGAGCTTCTCAAAGGTCCTGCTGCAAGAAAATTGATTGTTAAACAAGTTAACTAAGTGAGAAAATGATGTAATAGTGTTAGGAGGAATGCTCAGTAGCCATTTCATGGCTGGTCCTGTTAAGGTTGAACCAAAGCCTTTGCATAGACAGGCTTCTTTAATTCCTGCCGGAATGGGATTGATCTCCATACGCTCCCGGTAATGTGCCACGTGTTCTTCAGGATCTGTGGTTCCATCATAGAGCTTCATGCTTGGAGTCTGGAAACGCTTCGGGATCTCCACCTGAGATATTGGCCAGGCAAATCTGGAGATCTTGTGGCTTTCCAAAGGAACTTCAGGGATAGGTTTCAGGATCCCTGGAACATTTGATATCATTTCTTTCAACTTCTGGAGCTCCCTGGCGATAGTTGGATGAATACCTGCATCATAAGGAGCAGCCTGGTTAGAAACAATAGGGATTGAATTGGACATGTTACCTGGGTCAGGAATCTGGACTGGAATCCCGGAACCATATCCATAGCCCGCTGGGAAGCTCGGCTCTGTGGTGGTCGCTGTTTGCATGGGGATAACGTCTCCGTCATGCACTTCCGAGGAGCTATTCTTAAAGATTCCTGCAGAAACAGAAGGGTTAGAGTATTGATATCCTTGAGGGTTCTGGTTTGGATTCCCAACAGAAAAAGGATATCCTTGAGACGGCAAGGTTGAGGATCCCAATAATGATGGAATCCAAGGACTCTTATAGCGTGACTGTGAGGATTCTGGTGGGAAAGCTCCTGAGAATCCAGCGGTACTCTCCACGTTTCCAGCGGTTTGAGAAGTTATTGTAGGAGCTGTAGTGAAGCCTGATGCTGATTTGTAATTGTAGCGAGACGGATCTGAGGATCCTGAAGCATTGAAATCAAGATGCCTAGGAAACAGAGGGCTTTGTTCTTCCATGGGCTTCCTAGATTTCTTTAGCTCTTCAATCTCCTTCATCACCGTTAAGTTGGTTTTTTCTTGCTGATCCATTTGATTCTTTACCTGCTTAATCAAGGAAAACAAATCACTGTTAGTAATAATAGGATCAACAGATTGGACCTGGGATCCTGTGAAGACAGGATAATCAGTTTTTCTCGGCTGCTCGTCCACTTTCTTCTGACGGTCATTGGTCTTCTTCTGGCTTCCTGGAATGGAAGGAAGAGGAGGAATGGAAGATGATGTAGAGGCCGAGACAGTTTTTTGCGGGTTTGACATTTTCGGGATTGGAGATCAAATGAAGTGAATGATATATGGGATTTTGGTAGGATTAAGCACCACTTGCCCCACGGTGGGCGCCAAACTGTTTTGGTCAAAAATTCACTTAGGAATCCTGTATTCCAAACTTAGATTGTGAGGTAGTGTGCTTAACTATCAAGTGAGCAAATAATCCAAATTGGGATGATAACACGAGGATTTTTAGCGAGGAAAACTCCAGAATCCTTCGAGTTGCCCCTAGGAATCCTGGATAAAAACCTCGGGTGCCGGCTGAAAAACCGCCACCAAGTCAATATTATTAATGATCAAGCGAATCGTTACAACGGGTTGGAGGTTTGATCGATCAGAGCTATGTGATACAATGACTCGTATTCGTAAGTAAGCTAGTGAAAGTGTGTTGTGTGTTCCTAAGTCGATCAAAACCTCTATTTATATAGTTACAAGGTAATAACCGAAAGTGCTAAAAATAAGGGATTCCATTCCTAAGTCTTTGTGAACGTTAGGAATCAGTTATGGCACGTTCTTTAATGCTTGACCTGGTCTTTAGCCTTCATTTACACGTCCCTTTAAGCCTGCAATTAATTAGGACACGTGGACAATTGAAACGGTTAGTCGATAACTGCATTTCAGGATACCGAACCTGTCAGGATACTGAACCACTTGAGCTTCCGGCAAGGATCCTGAAATAAAACAACCAACTGTCCTATATTTTAGGGATTCTCCCCATTGAGTCAATATGAACGTTGTGGACCACTTAGTCCACGTTCTTTAGTCTTTGTCCGAGTCTTTAGGCTTGTTTTACACGTTTTCTTTACCTGCAAGCAAATAAATACGAGGAACAACATAGCGGTTAGTCGATAACTGTAATTCAGGATGCCCGAACCTATCAGGATTCTCAACCCGTCTGAGGATACTGGACCACTTGAGCTTCCGCCGAGGATCCCGAAATATCAACCCAAACAGTTTCGTACAGAACTAATTAAAATCAATTAATGGTGAGATACAGTTGTACAAACGTTTATAACGATAATGTACCATAGTTGGGCATCCGTAAGAGAACAAGCAGTCATACGGCTAACAGATAAACCATAATATTAAGTAAAAAGCATTTATCAGTTCATGATTTCTCCCCCAAGAGTATAAAAAACAGTTGAAAGAAAAGGGGTCGTGAAACTCACTTGATTAGTAGGAAATGAATAGACTGGAAAGCAGTAACAACAAGTAACGTC
This sequence comes from Deinandra increscens subsp. villosa, assembly GCA_039602395.1. Classification (NCBI taxonomy): domain Eukaryota; kingdom Viridiplantae; phylum Streptophyta; class Magnoliopsida; order Asterales; family Asteraceae; genus Deinandra; species Deinandra increscens. The sequence goes on from JBCNJP010000003.1 coordinate 28,264,835, forward strand.
CTAAATAATTAATAAGACAATTGCATAAAGGTCTAATCATTTGGGTAACATTTGTCACCCAAGTGATACCGGTTTAGTCTTAACGTTTAATCTTGTTTGTATTCATTTTGAAAACCTGTTAGTTAGCATGTATTTGATACAATAATTACTTTCGTGATGATTTATATTTATGTTCCATAAATATAAATAAAAAGGATAATCATTTATTAAATCAATCAAGTCTTTGAACATTGTGTTAAAATAATAATATTTATTATTTTATGAGTTCGATTGATTATTCAAGCAAGTTATAATTATTTTTAATTTAAATAATTATATTTAACAATTCTTGGGAAATAAAACATAGTTTAAATCTTTTGTAAATAATTATTAACCAAATAATTATTATTTAAAGTTTATTTTATCATAAAACATTAATTGTTTTAAAGTTACGTTTTAAGTCGCAACATTTAATACTTTCGAAGTCATTTAATATTTCATTCACATGAAATATTCATTTGTTTTTAAAAGTTTAAAACATTGTTTCAAAATATTACATAACGGCACTTGTGTTTATAAAAGTTTATTTATTATAACTTTTAGATTGTCTTGATAAAACATAATAAGTAATTTGGTTTATAATTCCAAACATTTACGTTCTCGCGCATATCGCCGTATGGGTCCCGGTTTTATTACTACGCAACGTATTTTCATTTTAATTACCTTGACCCATCAAAGTAACAATAAAAGCTTATAAAAATAATTAAAGTCAATTGCTTGGCTTTTTATTATTTTTGTAAAAATCCATTATAAACATATTCAATTTACAAATGTCTTTTTATAGAAAATTCTCCATTTTTATAACATGTCTTTAAAAGCTTGTAATAATCCAAGTATATTTGACATAAATTTTATTCTTACTATTTTTAGTAAGAATTATGTAACATTCATTTTGTCTTGGAAGACTTTTACAACACTTTAAGGTGTTAGATTTTACCAAAACAATTAATTTCCATATGTTCCTTCACTTGTTACTAGATATTAGTCAATTCTTGTCATAAGTATTCATTCTTTAGTCATTAGCCATTTAACATTGTTATGTGATCTAATTAACATAATTCATTACATGTAACATGTCTAACTAGCATCAACATATAACCCATGATTTAATCCACTAACACATATAGTGTTAGGACCAATTAATACTATAAACATGAAATGTAAATAAGTAAGCTAACACCTTAGGTATTAGAGCCGTGGTTATAGCGAACCAGGATAAACAAACAAACAAAACAAAAACTGAACCTGGACTATAACCCGCTTCGAAGCTACCATTTGCATGCAAGACCACGTCTCTAACATGTTTATTTATGCTAACTTATGTGTTACACATGCATTACTCTTTCACTTAGTTTTTATGCTATTATGTTGTTACTAACTCTGTTCCTGTTGGAATATTATCGCAGAGATGACTTCAAGAGAAGTCGTTTGCATTTCCGATTCCGATGGGGAGCAGACTGTTGAGGACTACACACCCACACCTGAGGACTACACACCCACACCTGAGGACTACATACCACCTAGTCCCGAGCCCGAGGCGGCAACTGCCGGTACCATCTACCAGTCTACCATCCCTTCTAGCTTTCTGAGGCCTCTTCAGCCAATGACCTCAGATGATACCCTAGACCACCCTGCTCCCACCGCCACTGCTGGCGGTGGGGGCACTGCTGGTGGTTCGAGCACCTTGGACCCCTTGATTCATCGTGAGCGGTCTGTTCATACCTACGTCGCCACTCCAGGCGGCGGTAGGCGGGGGTACACCCCCGGGAGGACATTTGGCCCCTCCCGGTGCGACGAGGCCGGAGACCCCTCTGATGAGCCAGCGCCCAAGCGGCGCTACGTATTCGAGCTACCTCACCTGGCTTGGATATCCGACTAGGTACTGACCTGGCGAATTCTGGAGGAGTTTCCTAGCTGTTATGCACGGGTTGAGTCGTCTCTTGCTGACCCCTCCCGTCGAGTCCCTTTAAGTATCTCACCCTTTACCGGAGAGCCCATACCCGACACAGTCCCCCTCCTTGTGGCCCGCATGAGGCGCCTCGAGGAGGATCTTGGAGAGCTTGATGGGGAGATTTCCTGACTTCCTTCTGCTGATGAGGTTAGGGCCCTTAGGGACCAGATGACCAGAGTGGCGAGACACATCAGTGCTACTTATGGCGCCATGGATGCCCACCATGCTCACATGACTGGCGTGAGCATGGCCACTACTGATCTGCTTCTCTCTCATGAGAACCTGCAGAGGAGGGTCATCACCCTGGAGTTCATATCTGGACGTCTCCTCTCTTTCCTATGTGCCATGTCCCAGGTCACGACCTCCCTGATCATGCCCCCAGGTCCCCCACCACTTCCACCTTTCTAGGTAGTTTAGACCTAGCCTTTTGGCGCCATTTTAGTGATGAAACATGTTTATGTATTTTGTTGTGATGTATTAATGGAACTGCGAGCCCAAGACAAAACTAAATTTTGATGGCTTTTGTATGTTTTATCAACTAATATGGTGGGAATGAATGTTGAAATATGTTATGATTAATGTTATCTCTTTTATTGTTATATGAACTTGCTATTATCATGTTATGGTTATGTTATTTCTATCATTATTATCACTATGATACGTTGTGTTTACGTGTACCCTATCTTCTCCTTTCTATCTTATGTTTCTTGGTTGCGTTTGCGCGTATCATGTTATGGCATCATTGATGAATGTCGTGGCAGTTATTCTCGAGCATGTAATAACCCCATTTACATATTATTTGAAATTTTACTTTATATTGACATTGGTAACTTAAAGCGAAATCATGCCACCACGACGCTAACCCCCAGGAACACTTCACCTCCTCCTGCTATGACCGCTGCTAAAATCAAGGAGATGATTGCTCACCACGTCGCAGAAACCATAGCCGCTGCTGAAACCCAACGTCAGAACGACGATGGAGCACGCGGTAAGGACGAATTAACCAATGTTAGAAAACCTTAAGACTATAATTTTAAAATTGTATTTAACGTTTCAACCGAACAAATGCAGGCCCCTATGAATGTTCATATAAAGACTTTATGAATTGCAAAATCTCGAATTTCAAGGGTTCTGAAGGCGCTGTTGGGTTAATTCGTTGGTTTGAGAAGATGGAGTCCGTCTTCCGCATAAGCAACTGCCCTGAGCAGTACATGGTTAAGTATTCCACATGCGTACTTACTGACAGCGCACTAACCTGGTGGAACTCCCATGCTGATGCTATGGGAACTGACTTGGCACAAACAACTGTTGCGCGATGAGTATTGTCCTAGAGAAGAACTTCAAAAACTTGAAGCTGAGTTCTGGAACCTATCCATGAGTGGAGCCGATGTTGATGGTTATACTTAAAGGTTTCGTGAACTTGCTCATCTCTATCCGACTATGGTCACTCCACTATACAAGAAAATTGCACGGTACATCTGGGGACTTGCATCGCATATCCAGGGGAATGTACTTTCCTCGAACCCTCAGAATTTTCAGGATGTTATGCGTCTGGCACATAACCTTGTTTACCAAGATAATCATCAAGGTGTAAACCTTGGCAATAAACAGCCTGCGAGCAAATCCCCTGATGCTGGTACCACTCCCTCTGCAAGCAAGAAACCTGACAACAAGCGGAAACGAGGATTCTGGAAGAATCGTGAAGAGAAGACCCCTGCTAAGGAAGCCGGACCAGTGAAGGCCTATGCTGCTACAACCACTACTCACGCTGTCCAAAAAACCGATTATACAGGTGGTTCACCCATGTGCAACAAATTCAACCTCCACCACACCCTCGATTGTGCAAATGTCTACTGCAATATCTGCAAGACTAAAGGACATGTAGCACGCGATTGTCCAAAGCGCACCTGCTACGGTTATGGAGTCATCGGACACTACAATAAAGATTGCCCGAAGGCAAAGAACCAAGATGCTAACCAGGCTAGAGGAAGAGCCTTTGTGATCAATGCCGGAGATGCTCACCGTGAACCCAACACGGTGACGGGTACATTTCTACTATATAATTGTTTCGGCTAAAAATTACTTAAGTTAAATTAGCAAAGTTTGAACCAAATTTGAATGTGAGGTTAGGTGTCTCAAATTCAGATGTGAAAACAATTCGAAATAATCCTGGGACAACAGCAGAATTCCAGGGACAAATAACTGGAATCCTGGGTAAAAACTTAGGTTTATTTATGAAATCAATTGAGAAACTTTATCAACACAAATGTAACCAGAAATGTAAGTAGGAACACCGAGATTTTGACTAGGGAAAAGCCCTTAGCCCTTAGATGTCTCTAAGGCGCCGCCGGCATAAAAACCCCGGGTAGCGATAACACACGCTACCAATTTATTGATCACTGAAAAATGTCGAGTACAATGTGTTTGCAGAGAGAATAATACGAGAATACAATCAGTAAAGCTCGAATGAGCTGAAAATAAACGACTAAAGGTCCTATTTATACTCCGAGAGCTCCAATGACTCGTCCGATATTCCAGGGGTCTTCAACTGTTCTTCCGATATTCCAGGGATCCTCCCTCCAACGTCTCTTTCCGTTAGTTGACCGAGTTTCCTGCCAACTGACTTTGACCACGTGCTAAATGAGTCTTCAGCTCTCCTTATTCGACCGTTTAAGCGACTTTGTCAACCTGTCGTCACTTAGATAAAAGCACGAGACACGTTAGTAACGAAATTCTAGCATGCAGGGTCATTTCCACATGCTGGGTCATTGTAGAAATAAGGGCAATCCTTGGATTAGATCATATAAGTGAAAAATAAAATAAAGGTAAACCTTCCCGCTTGATGTTAATCATCCTGGGTCATCAAACATTACCTGTCAACATCCAGGGTCATACAATTCCTAGGTAATACCTGCCCCTGGATTATTAGCCGAGAATTCAGGGTATAACAATTGCCCCCAAATTTTCGCAAGTGGATAGAACTTACAGCTGTGAAAATTTGAATTTTTGGGTCACATCACCCCTTATCTTTAATCGTGTCCGTTAATTTCGCATCCATGATGCCACGTCTCGAGCGACCTCCCATCATCTCTGTAACTCCTTCTTTTCTTTAAATACTACCCTTAACCTCTCCTCTTTTTTCACACAAATTTCTTGAGAGCAAGGGTTTTCCTCCGACGTTTCCAGCTTCCGATTTTCTTCATTCAGGTAAACTTCTTCTCCCCACTTTTCCCATCATTCCCCGATCATGACCCGTAAGAAAATACGTGCGGAGACAACAGCTGAGGAGACTGGAATCGAGGATTTCCTCGATCAGTTTTACTTGCAGAGCCGAGCGCTCGAAGCTTGCACTTTTACCGACGACGACATCGCTGCATTGTTGTCGTCGGGCCTTTTCCCCGAATCCACAGAGATCAGACCCTTCGACAAAAGGGTTCGATCGGATTTCTGTTCTGAGACCTGGGTTTGCTTTCCTTTCACTCCTTTCTCCATGGGTCTTTCTTATCCTTTCTCTGGCCTCCTGGCCGAGTTTTTCAAGGCCACCGGTCTTGCCTACGCCCAAACCCTTCCTATCATTTGGAGGATCCTGGGTACCATCGATCGGTTGAACAATGAGTTCGATTCCCTGGTTGGTCTGCCTGAGCTGGCCCTGGGTTATGAACTCAAATCCCACGGTAACAATCGATTCCTGTTCAAAGCCCTGAGCAAAGAGGTTCAGATGATTCCTCGGGCTTCCTTTTATGAGGAATGGAAAGGGAGATTTTTCTTTGTCAAGAGGTCCACTATTCCAGGAGGGATGAGCCTTCCAGTTAGATGGAGAGTAGATGGTAGGTTTTTACCTGCATTAGGGATTAGGATTTTATTTTACTCAAATACTGACCTTGGATTTTTGTTCTGCAGTTCCCAGCTTAAGCTCCATTGGACCTGCAAATTCTGAAACGTTCGAGAGATTTGAAGCTTTCCTCAGCATCAACGAAGTGGACCGAGAATTCAGGACGGACCTCCACCAAGCTGCTTCATCTACCTCCCACAGCATGTCAAGTTGTAAGTATCTTGGTACTCTGCTTTTTAGACCTAGGATTTTCTCTGGATTCTGTTAATTTTTTATGCTTTTTCAGCTGCTGCCACTCCTGTCAACCTGGAAAACATTGATCTGGACGACTTTCTGCTAGGCGACTCCGAACAGGACCTGCAAGTCATTACCTCTGTGAAGACCGAACCTATGACGGCTCCCAAAGCTCCTCCTTCCAGGACTTCTGGTACTAAGCGCAAGACCAGGGCCACTGCCACCACTTCTGCTCCCATTGTGCAATCTCTGGAGAACCTGGATGCCGCAGAGCTCCGTGCCCATGCCGAGGCCTCTTCCCGTCAAGTAAGTGAATCCTGGGTACCCCTGAATTTTCTGCACGGTAAACAATTCAAGGTCATAAATGTTAATAGCATTACCTTCTCTTGCAGATTGCTAGCCGATTCGTGGAGATGGTCTGGGCCGCTGAGAAGCGAGCTCAGGATGCTGAGGCTGCTGCTAAGAAGGAGGTTACTGCCCTAACCAAGGAGCTGAACTCGCTCAGGATAGTGGCCAACAAGAACCTGGGTCTAGTGCATGATCTTGAGAAGAAGGCAGTGGAGGCACGGGCTGCGCATGAGTCTGCTTTAGCCGCTAAGGGCGATGAAGGCAAGCTCATCGCTCGCATCTCCCTTTTCCAGTGCAGGCTGAAAATGGCGAAGGAGGCAAGGGATTTGGGGTTTCAGAACCCCAACTGGGATGTGTCCGACTGGGCAAAGAAACTGCGCAACTTAGGCGCCACCATCCCTGCAGGGTGTGACCCTGAAATTGGCCCTGGTTCCAGCAAAAGCACCCCATCCAAGGGCTCTGCTGGTCACGCCATGGATATCGACCAGCCCAAGGGAGGAGAGCAGCCGGCCCAGGACCCGAAGGCAGCAGAGAAGGCAGCGGAGGAGAAGGAAGCGAAGGAGGTGCCCCAGGATGAAGCTTGAAGAATGGGGGTCACCTTCTTATCTTTTTGTGGTTCATGTTTGTTTGAAAACAATTTTATTTTTATGCATGTGATGGTATACCGGATGATGTTTCCCGGTATATTTTTGTTTAAGACAATGACCCACCCCTGGATGCGATATCCAGGGTCTTTTGACATGTCCCAGCCTGGGATGTCCGGAGCTTTTCCGGGCCCAGGTTGGGTTTTATTAATATAACTGCTTTAGTTACATACCTGTGTTTGAAATATTTGAATGATACTTGCAATGTATGGAATGGCTCTAGGGTTTACCTTGGTAATCCTGGGTTGCCCCCAGGATCTTAGGATTCCTCGTAGCTTTAGCAGACTTGTGAATGCTTCCTGTAATAGGAACATATCAATCAGAATTAACTAGACAAGGAGTTAATTTTCTTAGGCTTTGACCGTTATGACCCTGGATTAGATTAATAATCCTGGGTCACTAGGTAATCTTTGAATTGTTTCTGGGGTCAAGCCCTTAACTACTGGGGTCAAACCCGGTGCCGTACTGGCGAATTCTAGGGACCACCTCAAGCCGTACTGGCGAACTAGGGTATTGCCTCGGGTGTCTTAAGTTGGTACGTTAGCACCAATCCGTCTTGAAAACGCGTTAATCGTTTTAAACCTTGAGAGATCCGCATATGTCCCTGGATTGCAAGGTTGCCACCAATGCTATTAACACGGATGATCTCACAATCCCAGGGTTTTATACTTGGATCACGTGCGTCTCGGGCGAGGCAAAAATTGCCAACGTGCGCTCCAGGCGAGGCGTAATAGCCCATATTCGGATGAAGGACGTATAATCCTTAAACCTTAGGAATGGGTTTAAAATTTACCCATACGGAAGTGAGATGGCCAATCCCAATACTTAGGAGAAATACATTTGTTGCAGCTGACTTGGAGTACCTTGAGTATTCTTCGCTTCGTATGCCTTGAATTTCCGATCATCCTGCACCTTGAATACCTTGAATCCTGGGATACCCTGGATTTTAGGCAATCTGTCTTGCAAAACATAGATCTTAGCAAATTCAAAACATTAAATAACAGTTTTAAAAATGAAACGTAACACGTAATTAATATCAGAAACTAAATAACGAAAGTAAAACATATAAGGGAAATAAGTAAATTAAGTGAGAAGAACTGACCTGAATTTCCATTGTGAAATTTCAAAATAAAACACATACCTGAGCAAGTGAATCCTGGGACAGAAGGCCTTACATGAAATATGCTTTGAGATGTATCGCATTCCAAGGTCTTGGCAATAGGTCTCCTTCCATACTAGCCAGCCAATATGCCCCCTTACCAGCTTCGGAATCAATCAAATAAGGACCTTCCCACTTAGGAGCTAATTTCCCGTCTCCCGGATTTGTTGTGTTCTGAAACGCCTTTCTTAGGACCAGGTCTCCTACCTTGAATCTTCTGATCCTTACATGCTTGTTATAGGTCTTCGAAATTCTTTGCTGATATGCTGCCATTCTCCAAGCCGCCTGATCTCTCATCTCATCCAGGGTATCCAAGTCTTCAATCAGGGACTGGTCATTCAAATCCTGGGTCTGACCACTGATCCTGAATGTTGGGATCACCATTTCCGTCGGGATGACTGCTTCTGTGCCGAATACCAGGGAATATGGGGTTTGGCCCGTGGCATTCTTGGAGGTAGTCCTATCTGCCCATAATGCTAAGGGTAATTCCTCTGCCCATCTTCCCTTCTTCTCCTTCAGTCTCTTCTTCAGGTTGTTTATGATGATCTTGTTGCTTGACTCAGCTTGGCCATTGGCTTGAGGATGTACTGGAGTTGATGTTATCATCTTGATGCCCCAGGATTCACAGAATCCTGTGGTCCTACTTCCAATAAATTGAGAGCCATTATCACAGACAATCTCAGATGGCACTCCAAACCTTGTCAATATGTTCCTTTTAATGAAGGATATAACCTCTTTTTCCCTGACTTGAACGTACGCTTCGGCTTCAATCCATTTTGAGAAGTAATCTGTCATTGCTAACATGAATACCTTTCCTCCAGGGGCTTTGGGTAGCTTACCAACGATGTCCATCCCCCATTTCATGAAGGGCCAGGATGCTGGAATTGGATATAGAGGCTCTGCAGGCTGGTGAGGCACATTGGCGTGTCTTTGACATGCGTCACATTTCTGAGAGAAATCCAGGGCATCTTTTCTCATTGTTGGCCAATAATACCCCGTTCTTAGGATCTTGGACATCAGGGACCTGCCCCCTGTATGGTTTCCGCAATCACCCTCATGGATGTCTCTGAGCACTTCCTGGGCTTCATCCTTCTCCAAGCATCTCAAATACGTACCTGCAAAAGATTTTTTATACAGTACATTTTTTATAATTGCGTACCTGGCTACTCTTATCCTGAATGCACGGGCGTCTTTCTCAGTTTCTGGTATAGTACCATCCTGCAAATATTGAATAATCGGCCTAGTCCAGGATTCCTTAGTAGAATCCTGGGTACTGGATACCAGGGTCTCACCTAGTGTGTCAAAATCCTGGGAATCCATACCTTGGTCTATGGCCGGTGTTAGTATGTGAATAATAGGAATATGAGTATCTTCAAGTGTTTTGAATGCTGAACCTAAGTTTGCTAGCGCGTCTGCTTCAGCATTCTCTTCCCTTGGTACTTGTTGAATGTTAAAATTTTGAAAATCTTGGGACATTCGTTTTACCACTTCCAAGTACTTGACTAATTTCTCTCCCTTAGCTGCATAAGAGCCATTAAAATGGTTAGCTAAAAGAAGAGAGTCTACATATACCTGAATGTGTTGAATTCCCAGGTGTAATGCTAGGTGTAACCCATCAATTAGGGCCTCATACTCGGCTTCATTGTTAGTTGCTTGAAATCCACATCTAACAGCCTGGGGTATCATGTCCCCCTGTGGCGATTTCAGTACTATTCCAAGGCCTGTCCCCCTGATATTTGATGCTCCATCAGTGAACAAGGTCCAGCACCCTGAATTTTCCTCTTGTTGAAGCTGCTGCAATTCATGGTCTGCTTCTTGTTGTATGTCGGTACTGAAATCAGCCACAAAATCAGCTAGAGCCTGAGATTTTATAGCTGTTCTGGCCTCGTAGATCAGATCATATGCACTGAGCTTCACCGACCACTTAGCCATTCGACCTGACATTTCTGGTTTTCGCAAAACAGACTTTATAGGGTAGTTAGTTCTAACATGAATTGTATGAGTTTCGAAATAATGTCTAAGTTTGGTAGATGCCATACATAGGGCTAATATAAGTTTTTCAAGGTGTGAGTACCTGGATTCAGCATCAAGTAAACTCTTACTTACATAATATATAGGGTGTTGCTGACCTTCTGCGTCCTTGGTCAGGACTGCACTTACCGTATTTCTGGACACCGCCAAATACAGGGACAGGGGTTCCCCTGGATTAGGCTTCATTAACAAGGGTGCCGTGGATAAATATACCTTCAAATCCTGGAAAGCTTTCTCATGTTGATCCTTCCATTCGAATTTCTTGTTTTTCCTCAGGATATCATAAAATTCTCTGCATCTTTCCGAAGATTTTGATATAAATCTGTTAAGGGCAGCGATTCTACCTGTAAGTCTTTGAACTTCCTTGGTGCTGGTTGGTGATTTCAGATTGGCAATTGCCCTGATCTGTTCTGGACTTGCCTCTATTCCTCTTTTGGTCACCATGTATCCCAGGAATTTACCTGCTCCGACTCCAAAGTGGCATTTTTCTGGATTCAGTTTCATGTTGTATTTATCCAAGATATCAAAGGAATCCTTGACATCCTGGACATGGTCACTGGTGACCCTGGATTTGACCACCATATCGTCGATATATACCTCCATCGTGTCCCCCAGCTTTTCTTTGAACATCATGTTGACCAATCTCTGGTATGTTGCCCCTGCATTTTTCAGTCCAAAGGGCATAACTATGTAACAATATATACCTGTTGGTGTTATGAATGCTGTGTCTTCTTGATCCTGGGGTTCCATCTGAATTTGCTGAAATCCTGAAGTTGCATCCATGAAGGTCAACATTTCATGGCCTGCCGTTGCATCGACCATGGAATCTATGTGAGGTAAGGGGAATGGGTCTTTCGGGCATGCACGGTTCAGGTCCGTGTAATCCACACATACCCTCCATTTACCATTCTTTTTACCCACTACTACCACGTTGGCTAACCACCTGGGAAACTTGACCTCTCTGATCATCCCTGCTTTCAGTAATCTGTCCACTTCTTCCTGGATTATGACGTTCTTCTCTGGCGCAAATTTTCTTCTCTTCTGATGTATTGGCCTGAAAGAATTATCAATTCCAAGTTTATGTGTGATAATAGATTTAGAAATACCTGTCATATCGCCATGAGACCAGGCGAAGGTTGACATTCTGGTCCTGAGTAGATTCACTAATTGCTCCTCTATCGGCCCTGGAATATTCGTCCCAATATAGACCTTTTTCCCTGGATTTGAGGGATCTAGCTCAATAGCTTTAACGTCCTGTTCCCTTGCTTCCAAGATTTCCCGGGCCTTCTTCTTTAATTGCTATGCTTGCCTTGGTTTAGATGATATCTTCATCGCCGTGGTGTAACATTCCTTAGCTTCTTGCTGATCGCTGTTGATTGTGATCACACCCCAAGGTGTTGGTATCTTCACACATTGATGATATGTTGAGGGTACAGCCCTGTTGTCGTGAATCCAGGGTCTACCCAGGATTACATTGTATCCTGATGGTGCATCCATCACACAGAAGCGCTGGACTGAATTGAGCCCCTCTACATAGATTGGAAGCTTTACTTCTCCCAGAGTGTTTTTCGTTTCACCACTGAAACCCACAAGTACCGTGGATTTCGAGATGATCTCTGTGTGCGGGATTCCCATCTTGTTCAAGGCTTCTAATTGGATTATGTTTACTGAGCTTCCTCCATCAATCAGAATCCTTTTCACGACGATGTTGGCAATATGAAGAGTTATCACCAGCCCATCGTGATGAGGGTCTATGATGTTGCGTCTATCATCTTCTCCAAATGTAATTTCTTTGAGATCTGGCTGAATAGAGCTCTTCCTGGGTCTTTGGTCCCTGTCCGATTTTGATTCCTTGGCGTGTCTCTTTGCTGCAGAATAAGAAGTACCACAGATGTCAGAACCACCAGAAATAAAATGAACTACCTTAGCATCCGGGGGTGGTGATGATGCTCTTTCGGGATGGTCATCGGAGCGTCTATAATCCTGGGACCTTGCATCGTTGTCCCTGGATTTTGGATTCTGTTCCCTGGATTTGTCCTTCTTCTTTCCCAATAGTTCCTTTAGATGGCCTTTGCTGAGTAGATAGCTGATCTCTCTTCGCAGGGCCATGCAATCTTCAGTTTGATGACCAAAGTCTTCGTGGTAGGCACACCACTTGGACTTGTCCTTCCATGTAGAGGGTTTATCGCTCTTTCTGGGCCATCTTGCCTTGTCGCCGAGATCCTGCATAGCATACATTATACCAGAAACGTCAGTAGTAAAGCAATAGTCATTAAAAGAAGGATATTCTTCGTTGTCCTCATCCTGTTCCACATTTTTCACTCGGCGCTCATCAGGCCTTGAATAAGGCTTTGATCTTTGTGACCTAGGATGTGTAGATTCTGACTTTCTGCTGGAACCGTTGAATCCTGGGGAGGACTCATTCTTCCCCAGGATTTTCCTATCCTCCTCCAGTCTGATGAAGCGGAGAGCCCTGTGACGAACTTCATCCATCTTATGACATGGGTTCATGACTAGATCCTCGTAAAACAATGAGTCCTTGTTTAGCCCCATTTTAAAGGCTTGAACTGCAGTTGCCATATCCATGTTCGGGATTTCCAGAGCTTCTCTGCTGAATCTGCTGACGTAGTTCCTTAAGGTTTCACCTGCATTCTGGGTTACCCTATACAGATCACTTGTTAGTTTTCAAAACTGCGACTACAAGAAAATTGACTGTTAAATAAATTAACTAGTTGTGAAAATGAAGCAATAGAATAGGGAGGAATGTTTAGGAGCCATTTGAGAGCTGCCCCCGTTAAGGTGGACCCAAACCCCTTACATAGGCAGGCTTCCTTAATTTCAGGTGGCATGTGAATAACCTCCATTCTTTCGCGGTATTGCGCCACATGCTCTTCTGGGTCTGTGGTGCCGTCGTAAAGCTTCATGCTGGGTGTTTGGAACCTCTTGGGAATCTCTACGTCACAGATTGATGGAGCAAATCTGGACATCCTATGGCTCGAGGGCCCAACTTCAGGGATTGGCTGCACAACTCCTGGGACACTCGAGATCATTTGCTTGAGCTTTTGGATTTCTCGTTCCACAGATGGGCTTATTCTTGAATCCTGCACAGAATTGTTAGTATTAGCCTAATGGGTGAAAGGTTGAGGAGTGTTACCAACATCCTGGGGTATGTTTGTCCCAGGATTAGTGATCGGTTCTCTGATGGTAGTCATTCTGGATAAATCAGCATGAGCCATTTGAGCAGGGAAGGATGTTGATCTCCAGTTCAGTGGTGCGACGGCTTCATGTACCCTGGAATTAGTTCCAGGGGTATCGAAATTCAGAATTCTGGGATCGAGCGGCGACGGCTGAACCGTCGTGGCTCTGGGTAACTCTGATCTCAAGCTGGTCAATTGAGCCATGAATTCCTTGTTCACCTTCTGTTGGAGTTCCATGTGGCGCTCCAACCTACCGAACGTGGCTAAGATATCAGTGTCAGATATTAAGACGGGGTCTTCTTGGATATTTTCGGTTTCGATCACTTCATGGTTGACCACAGGTCCGTCACTGCGCGTAGCTGAGGTTGAGGCATTAAACCCTGGAGCCGATGAAGTGACTCCACTTGTCGAAATACTGGTCCTTGGACCCGGTTGGTTAACTCCAGTTGTTGAAGCAGTCACAGCAGAAACCGAGACATTCGAGGTGTTGATTTGTGTTGACATTTTTTGATAGATTTTGGCAAAAATCAAGTTTAGGACAAATCTGAAAAGAGTTTGACAAAAAATTGACACCAATTGCCCCACGGTGGGCGCCAAATTGTTTCGGCTAAAAATTACTTAAGTTAAATTAGCAAAGTTTGAACCAAATTTGAATGTGAGGTTAGGTGTCTCAAATTCAGATGTGAAAACAATTCGAAATAATCCTGGGACAACAGCAGAATTCCAGGGACAAATAACTGGAATCCTGGGTAAAAACTTAGGTTTATTTATGAAATCAATTGAGAAACTTTATCAACACAAATGTAACCAGAAATGTAAGTAGGAACACCGAGATTTTGACTAGGGAAAAGCCCTTAGATGTCTCTAAGGCGCCGCCGGCATAAAAACCCCGGGTAGCGATAACACACGCTACCAATTTATTGATCACTGAAAAATGTCGAGTACAATGTGTTTGCAGAGAGAATAATACGAGAATACAATCAGTAAAGCTCGAATGAGCTGAAAATAAACGACTAAAGGTCCTATTTATACTCCGAGAGCTCCAATGACTCGTCCGATATTCCAGGGGTCTTCAACTGTTCTTCCGATATTCCAGGGATCCTCCCTCCAACGTCTCTTTCCGTTAGTTGACCGAGTTTCCTGCCAACTGACTTTGACCACGTGCTAAATGAGTCTTCAGCTCTCCTTATTCGACCGTTTAAGCGACTTTGTCAACCTGTCGTCACTTAGATAAAAGCACGAGACACGTTAGTAACGAAATCCTAGCATGCAGGGTCATTTCCACATGCTGGGTCATTGTAGAAATAAGGGCAATCCTTGGATTAGATCATATAAGTGAAAAATAAAATAAAGGTAAACCTTCCCGCTTGATGTTAATCATCCTGGGTCATCAAACATTACCTGTCAACATCCAGGGTCATACAATTCCTAGGTAATACCTGCCCCTGGATTATTAGCCGAGAATTCAGGGTATAACAATAATCATTACGCTTCTTTTTTATTCGATACTGGTGCCGATAGAAGCTTCGTGTCTACTGATTTTGGCCAATTACTAGAAATCACTCTTGTTGCCTTAGACACTAAGTTTACAGTAGAATTAGCAAACGAAGAATTATTCGAAACTGGGATAATCTATCAAAATTGCTCGCTAGAACTCTCCGATCATTCCTTCAGCATCGACTTCATGCCCGTCGAATTAAAAAGTTTTGATATAATCATCGGTATGGATTGGTTATCAAAGAACCATGCGGAGATTGTGTGTCATGAGAAGATAGTAAGAGTGTCACTTACAGATGGCAACACTCTAAATGTGTAAGGCGAAAATAGTGGAACCAAGCTAAATCTCATATCTAGTATGAAGGCACGGAAATTCCTTCGTAAGGGATGCATGCTATCCTAGCACATGTAACTGAGAAGAAACTGAAGGAGAGACGTGTGGAAGATGTTTCTATTGTCTGTGAATACCCGGAAGTATTTCCCGAAGACTTGCCAGGTTTACCCCCAACGTGACAAGTGGAGTTTCGCATTAACTTAACACCCGGTGCCGCCCCCGTTGCCAGGTCTCTGTACCGTCTGGCACCATCCGAGATGCAAGAATTATCTAGTCAATTACAAGAGTTACTAGATAAAGGCTTCATCCGTCCAAGCCACTCTCCATGGGGAGCACCCGTGTTATTTGTTAGGAAGAAAGATGGAACTTTCCGGATATGTATCGACTACAGAGAATTGAACAAGTTGACCGTGAAGAACCGTTACCCGCTCCTAAGGATCGACGACCTATTTGATCAACTCCAAGGATCAAGCTTCTACTCCAAGATCGATCTGAGATCAGGATACCATCAACTCAGAGTTAGAGACGAAGATGTTTCGAAAACAGCGTTCAAAACACGCTCTGGTCATTATGAGTTCCTCGTTATGCCATTTGGTTTGACTAACGTACCTGCGGTATTCATGGACCTTAAAGAACCGCGTATGCAAACCATATCTGGATAAATTTGTTTCGTGTTCATAGACGACATCCTCATCTACTCCCGTAGCAAGGAAGAACACGAACAACACCTGAAACTTATCCTAGAATTGATGAAGAAGGAAGAACTTTACGCGAAATTCTCCAAATGCGACTTTTGGATTCGCGAGGTACACTTTTCGGGTCATGTGATCAACGATCAAGGTATTCACGTGGATCCCACAAAAATTGAAGCAATCAAAGATTGGAGTACGCCTACGACTCCAACTGATATTTGTCAATTCTTAGGTCTCGCTGGCTATTACCGCTGATTCATTAAAAACTTCTCAAAGATAGCCCAGCCCCTGACCTCTCTAACCCAAAAAGATAAGAAGGTCATATGGGATGCTAAGATGAAGCAGCTTTCCAGTTGTTGAAGCAAAGCTATGTGATGCCCCAATCTTATCACTACCTGACGGAATCGAAGACTTCGTTGTATACTGTGATGCTTCGCATCAAGGTTTAGGTTGCGTACTAATGCAACGAGAGAAAGTCATCGCCTATGCTTCACGACAAATGAAGATTCACGAAAAGAATTATACGGCCCATGATTTGGAACTTGGAGCCGTTGCCTTTGCTCTCAAAATCTGGAGGCACTATCTGTGACAACCCGTAAGTTTCCTAAGTCAAAACATATAATAGTACGTGTAATTACCTGTTTCTGTGTGCATAAATCTATGTTTTAGTTAACGTAGATAACGTAATGTGCATCTATCCGTTAGTCTTGGTGTAACCCTAATTTAATATCTCGACAATCGACCTTAAAAACAAGAACATTATATATATGATCGGTGGAACTTTAATAATAAGAAACATTTCACAACAATATATGTATTCTAATATAAAAAGAGTTTTTATATTATCTCGTCGCCTTTGTAGTATTTTGCATACGTTCAAAGTTCGTGTCACTATTTGACGTAAAATAATAATTTAACGATAACGTTTATCCATTTATTTACCGACTACGTCAAATAATAAATCATTTTAACGTTTAGTATTTTTATAGCGAAAAACCATTAGGTTTTTATATAAAGCAATCAACGTAAACGTTTTTCACCATTTAACACCGTTTGACCTTTAAACAAGACTTGTATCCTTTATTTTTCCCAACTATGATTTGTTATCCTCCATGCATATTCATTTCCATGCATTATGAAATTCAATTGTCACCTTTGATCATATTATCTTTCGTGATCAAAACCCGACACCCGATAATTAGTAATCAACATTAGTAGTAATCCACCACCTTTATCTTAACCTACTACTAATCTCTTACTAATTAAGCCATGCACTATTCATGTGTACCTTACTAGAACATCATCATCAAGTAGCCACCCTAGAAAACCCTTACACCACCCTACATGTACCACCAAGATTCCCCTTGACTTTCCTCCTCCTCCCTCCTTGCTCCGTGAACCCCCCCCCCCCCCCCCCCTTGGCCTCTCCTCCCCTCACGGTTTTGAACCCAAACCGCCACCCCCCTCCCTTACTTCTTTCTTTCCTTTCTTTCTCCCTTTTTAAGTAACCATATATATACATACTTAAAGTGGAAACCCTAATACTCCCATCCATTTCCACAAGAGAACACACACACTTTTCTCTCCCTCTCTCCCCAACCGTCGGCCCTCTCTCTCTACTCTCTCTCTAGCTTTTCTTCATCAAAACACTATAACACTTGAAGATCAAAGCTACTAGGAGACTCAAGGAAGCAAGATCAAGCCTCCATCACCCTCATTTTCGGTTTTCTCAAGTTAGTAGACTTCATTTCTTACTTTTCTACTAGATTTTCATGTTAGATGAAACCCTTGTATGCACCTAACACTCCTACATCAAGTCTTGGTTAAAATGGTAACTTTTGACATGCATTTTCTTCTATGTTTCTAGTAACCTAAAACTTTGTTTAAGTTCATGTTAGATCTAGTATACCATGTGTTTCTACTAGTGATTTCATGTATTTTGAACCCCTCGTATGCTACATTATATAGATCTAAAGGAAAACAAGTGTTATGATGCTCGTATGTGTACATTATGCCTTGGTTTTATGAACAAACCTCTAGATCCGAAATTTGTGACTCTTGGAACCCTAGGTCCGAAATTTTTAACATGTTAGAAGGTTGTGGATAGCACCATACGACTTATTGATATGTTTGGACGGCTAAATCTATAAAAATAACCCACTAAAAAGTCCCGGAAACTATAGCTAAATTAGAGCCGTTTTAGGTCAGAAACTTTGACCCCTCCTAAAGTGATTTTAAAATATATCTTTAGCCCTAAAAACCCTAGTACAAGATCCCTTTTGAAAATAGCTAAATTTGGGGAAAAACGGGACCAAAAACGGACACTTTACGGGCCCGGAAACCTCGTTTTTGTAAAGATATACAAATAGATGTAACAACTGATATTAGACACTTGTAGGGACTTGAGATGACTTATAATAAGTTTACACAGTGTTTTGGTAGTTTACAAAACCCTAGAACGAGTCACAGGATCAAAACCGGCTAAAACGGACACATACCGGCAAAATCGACAAAACTAGGAACTTAAACTTTTGAACTTAAATTTTCTGAATTAATATGATTCTATGATGAAAATAAATGTGCATTTATTTGTTTGATCATTGCCTTAGTCATATTTACAAATAACGTGAAATGCGGCTAGAACCGGCAAAAAGCCCGTTTTGACCTTAAACCGTCATTTCGCCCTATAAATGTCCTTTGAACTCACATGATATTTATTTGGGAAATATAAACTATTTCTAGACTAATTTTTATCATGAAAATAAATGATATTTTATTATCGCACAATAAATATTTATTTTCAATAAATATTTTAATTAGGTCAACGATATCGTAATATATTAACGGGTTACCATAACGCCAAGACTTGACCAACCAAATTGGAGTGACTTAGATGTCAACCCAATTTCTATTTTCTAAGTGTCTTATAACATTGTATAGGACTGCTTACTTGCCTATCGTACTGAATCACTTGCATTCAGGTGAGTTTTCACGGCCCCTTTCTTTTACAGTTTTAATACTTGGGGGAGAATTCATTACAAACATAAATCATTTCCTGACAGATAGATTACTTGTTACCATATTGATTACATGAGCTTTTCTAGTCCAAATCATATTGTATCATGCTTGTTCATGTTATGATGAAACCCCACTATTAGTTGAATCCGATTAATTTACAAACAGAAACGATGACTCGTGGATAGATCTATTGGGTTAACGCCCCTACTCTGATTGGTAGCTCCAATCCTGGCTCCGTTTTAATAGTCAGAAGAGTACATACAGTTATATTTGACCATGCGGTACTGTTGGACATAGTATCATGAGTGGGTAATCAGTTAGTTTCGGTATTCAAGGATCATGGTAATTTATAAAACAGTATCTAAACATATTGTCAAACGATGGAATGATTCAATCAAACTCGTTTATCAAACTTTACATGCATGCTATCTAAACCTGTGAACTCACCAACTTTATGTTGACTCGTTTTAGTATATGAATTCTCAGGTGATTGAACTCTGCTGCATTCAAGACATCATATCATTTAGGACCTGCATTTTTTATTTCTGGAGTCATGGTCAAACCGAGCTGCACTTTTGAAGATTTCATTGCATAACACCTAACGGTGTCATGTTCTCAAATATTTTTGAAATGTAATTGTTTTATTAACAATTAAGACAAACATGTTTTCACTACTATTTTCGCTGCAACTTTGAATGAAACTCCACCTTTTGAATTAACTTAACTTATTAAACGGCTCTAGTTGTTTAATCATCCAGAGGTCGTTCTATGTAATCTTGACTATGATCCATCTCGCTCGCACCCGACACAATAAATTACGGGGTGTGACACTATCTCTATGGTACTCAATGCACCATATTCACTGATCCCAAAAGCCTCCAGCACATTTTCAATCAGAAAGAATTGAATATGAAACAACGTCGATGGGTGGAACTACTGCATGATTACAGATGCGAGATTCGTTACCGCCCAGGTAAAGCTAACGTTGTAGCTGATGCCTTGAGCAGAAAAGAACGTGTCAAACCACTATGTGTTTGAGCATTAAGTATGACCATACACTCGAATCTCACTTCACAAGTGCGTGACACTCAGATTGAAGCCCTTAAACTGGAAAACCTAGCAGAAGAAGGTCTACGTGGAATGGACAAGCAACTAATCGAGAAGCCTAATAACACCAAGAATTTTATGGATAGACTTTGGGTACCTGTCCATGGAGGTTTAAAGAAATTGGTGTTCGATGAAGCTCACAAGTCAAGATATTCCATTCATCTCGGATCAAATAAGATGTATCACGATCTGAAGAAACAATTCTGGTCGCCTAACATGAAAGCCGAGGTAGCCACCTATGTCGGCAAATGTTTAACATGTTCAAAGGTCAAAGCCGAGTACCAAAAACCTTCTGGATTGTTAACTCAGCCTGTCATTCCGGAATGGAAATGGGAGGAAATATCCATGGACTTTATCACGAAATTGCCTAAGTCCAGATCTGGATATGATGCTATATGGGTGATAATAGATCGATTGACGAAATCTGCGCACTTCTTACCAGTCAAAGAGAAGGATAACATGGATAGGCGAGCCAAACTCTATATAAAGGAAATCGTCTCACGACACGGGGTTCCTATATCCATCATATTCGATCGTGATAGCCGTTTCACCGCAAACTTTTGGAGATATCTACAGAAATCTTTGGGTACTCGCCTCGATATGAGTGCTGCCTACCATCCACAGATAGATGGCCAAAGTGAGAGAATGCTTCAAACACTCGAAGATATGCTATGAGCGTGTGTGATTGATTTCGGACCCAATTGGGACGAGCATCTCCCTCTTACCGAATTCTCTTATAACAACAGCTATCACACCAGCATTAAAGTCGCACCATTTGAAGCACTTTATGGAAGGAAGTGTAGATCCCCACTCTGCTGGAACGAGATTGGTGACAGTCAGTTGACTGGTCTTGAGGTAATCTTTGAAACGACTGAGAAAGTCTTTTAAGTCCGTAATCATCTAAAAGCTGCCAGAGAAGGCAAAAGAGCTACGCCGACAATCGTCGCAAACCCTTGTCCTTTGAAAAGGGTGATCGCGTCATGCTAAAGGTATCGCCTTGGAAAGGTGTCATTAGATTCGGCAAACGAGGGAAGCTCAACCCTCGTTACATCGGTCCCTTTAAGATTACTAAGACCATCGGACCAGTAGCTTACCGACTACGCCTGCCTGCGGAACTAAGCAGCATACATGATGTCTTTCACGTTAGTAACCTTAAGAAATGTCTATCCGATGAAACGCTTGTCGTCCCACTTGATGAAACTCAAGTCGATGAGACACTGCACTTTATTGAGGAATCTGTCGAGATACTTGACCGAGAAATCAAGAAGCTGAAGCACAGTCGCATTCCCATAGTCAAAGTGCGATGGAACTCTCGGCGAGGTCCAGAGTACACTTGGGAACGCGAAGACCATATGCGTCGAAAGTATCCTCGTCTGTTTGGAAACGTCGCATCCACCAGTAACCAGAACTGAATTTCAGGACAAAATTCTTCTAACTGGGGGAGAATGTGACACCTCGTCCAAAACCAGGTCAAATCCCCTTTGCTTTGACTTTTAATTAAATATTTATGTGCTTGATTATGTGATTAAACTGTTAAATTGCTGAAAACTGATAACCAACTTCTGATAACTGACGACGCAAATAAATCTCGCGTTTGTACTAGAAACATATGCCCGTAAAATAGGAAAGTTTTCATATTATAAATATGGAATTTCAATAATAAAAATGTAAAAAAGATTAGACTTTTTATAATTTATCAAAAACTGAAATAATCTGTTGCACCTTAAACATTTTACGTACTAAAAATGTGATAAAAACTGTTTCGTTGTCAAGACTTAGCCAAATGAAAACCGATAACCCGTTCGGGCCCAGTTAGGCCCAACAAGCCCAAAACAATTCAAACGAACCCGAAACTTAACCCGGTAACCCGACACGACCCATCGAGTACTCGACCCAACCCGAGGGCCCGACCCGCGTCCCAACCCATGGGTATCGTGGGTCGCAAATTCAAAATAATAATACATAACGGCATTCCTATAGTAGAGGTACGCTAGGACTCGATATGAAGACTAGAGTTTACTTGCGAACATGAGGATCAGATGAGGTGCAGGTATCCATAATTATCCGAGAGTGCACCTACAATAGTTGGCACAGACTGAATTTCGGGACGAAATTCTTTTTAACAGAGGGAGTATGTGACAACCGTCATAAATACCATGTTATTTTTCACTCCCGGTATATCCAACGAGTATACTCTACATATTCTGTGAATCTAATTCTCATGCATTAACGTGTTGTATGGCATAACATACACATTACATCCATATTATGCATCGGTACTTTAGTGAATTACCGAGTCACACACGCGATCTGACTGGCACACACGAACGTTATGACGTTTTCAATGATAGATTAAATAAATATTTCAATGCCTATTAATATATTTTGGTAACTAAAATTTATTTACGTTACATTTTATTGTTAATGTGAATGTTTCACGCGTTACTAATATTTAATCGACTCTAGACGTACACAACAATTGCCAATGAATCATTTAACGTCAAATGCTATTTATTAAAGTGTTTTAATTAAAGTGTTTATCTTTATCTACCTCGAGCTTATACCCGCTATAACCGAAAAATATCCGGTTTCATCTAAAAGATTTGATAAATACCTATTTATTTACCTTATTTTTACCTAGAAATTTGTTTCCCTCTCAAATACGTCACATGATCCGAATTTTTTTAAACAAACTTAACAAATCTTGACTTTGCTTTCTAAGACCCACTTTTGACTCACCAAATGTGGAATTTTACTTACAAGCCCTAGCATGTCCCTCTAGTACGTACACTGCATGTATAGTCACGTCCACCTTCCTCAAGCATGACTAAAGCATGCATGCACCCTAAACCACCATAAATACCTACCACATTTGAAACTTCAACACACAAACACTCCTCCATCTTAGGCTATCCGTAGTGGGGCTCCATGGAGGCGCCATGGAGCCCATAACGCCCCTATAACGCCCCTCTCCCACCCCCCGGGGCGCCATGTTAGGAGAAATGGGGCTTGGGCGTTACCAGCATCACGCCTCTTCCTCTCTCACTTTCCGGCGCCATGGGCGCTATCCCCACTACGGTGGGGCGCTATAGGGGGCGCCATAGCGCCATCACCACCTCCCACTACGAAAAGCCTTAGTCAAAATTTTGTTCTCACTTAACTAATTATTTTTGACATAAAAAGACCTCCTACTTAGCAACATGGTCACACAACATCCTCTCCTCATAGTTCCATATTTACGTCCATCATCCCAGCCCCTTCCCTCTCAGCTTCAAACAAAATCAACCCACATTCAACTTCCCAACCTCACGGCTTTCACAGCCCCAAACCCTTCGACAAGATTCAATAAAACATTCACACACCTGCTCCTTTATGATCTTGGTTCATCATGGTATATCCACCCTCATTTTCTAACACCAACTCACCTACACACACCCACCATTATTGATCCTTCATAACAGCCTTCACCCCCTCGATTTCGAACCTAAACGACACACGAAACTCACTCTCATAGCCTCCTAACTCCCGGTTCACTGACCAGCTCCGAAACCTTTATAATCTTCAGAACTTCAGACCTCAAAATCACCCCTTTTGTGCCTAGTACACGGTTCCAAGCCCCAACATTCAAAGCCTTCACAAATCACCAACGAAACTCACACTTTTCACCCTTTTACTCACAGTTTCGGCAACAACATACCCATGATATAGCTCATATTTCAACCATCCAAAGCAGTCAGAACTCCTTCAAGGTTCACTAAAAAAACACAGTCCTGCAGCTCTCCAAACCTCAGTCGCGATCTCAACCTAGAACACTTCCAAATCGACACCGAGAACCCACTTTTATCACCCTTTATGCCACAGATTCGGACTTGAAGCAAATCTGCATCTTTTTTTCAAACGTTTTGCAAGCATTCACAGGTCATTATCGGGCGTCTCAGACGGTGGTTAAGTCCCGTTGGTTCCTCCCACCTTCCCGTCGCTCGTTTACGTGAGAAACCCCTCTCTTTTTTTTTTAACGTTTTTCATGTTTATTTAACTTGACTATTTATGGTTTATATAAAGTATCTTGATGAACCACACACTACACACACTTTGGGTTGCTAAAAACGTAAGGTTTTATTTCCATGAAAAAATTAATTTCAAGAAAGTTGATTGAAAAACATTGAATAAGGTTCCAATGGTTCAAGTGTTCAAAAGTTGGTGATATGTTGTTGTACATGTCTAAATAGTCGGTTTGACTTTTGTTGACTTCATTGACTTTTTGTTGACTTTGACGGGTTATATGAGGGTCTTGACACGTTATGTTGTTCATATGATAGTTAGAGGTGGATAGAAATGATTATTTATGTTAAGTGACAAAACTTATATAAATAGTTTGGTTATAAAAGTCATGTTACGTAAATATTTAGTTAGGACTTTGAGTTGTTTAAAAATGTTAGGAATCTTGAAATGGTTATTTTAGTGTCAAATGCTTAACTTTGGTAGAGACGGGTTTATAAAGTTAATCGGTTCGTTTAACGAAAAATAACATTTTCTATATGGGGAAAGTGAATATGATGCTGTTAAGCATCTAAGCTTAGATGTGAAACCCTCAAAACTACGTCGTTTTGAACTAATTTAATTTTATTTCTTGATTTCTCTCCTCTAATTTTGGCAAAATTGTTCATATGTCGTCATGTATAATTAAAAATACCCTAAAATTATCATGTTGCGTTTCAACTAAAAGAATTTTTTTTTTTTTTTGAACGGCAAATTTGGATCACTGACGGGGACATTACACCACCCACCCGATCATCTCCAATCCCCATCAGGAGGAAACTCACCCTTAGATGAGAAAACCCCCTGGCCCAACATGTAACCCCCAATTTTTAATTTTTGTTACAAGTGGGACTTGAACCCAAAACCTTCATATTACAATGTCTTGGGTACCTCACTCTAGCCAATCAACTAAAAGAATTGCAGATAATCAATACTCTATTCAATTATTCATGGACGAATGCAGAGAAAATTAATAAATTGGATCACATTTTGGTTTGAGATTCCATTACTGTTTACATATATATTATTTTAAAAACTATCTTGTGGGCGTATTTTTTTTTTAATCTTGAAAAAGTTCTTCATCCTTATTATTCAACCATAGAGAAAATCATGGAAGCAGACAAATCATAATAGAACTTTTTTTATTCTTTAAACATAAAGAATGACACTCATCGAAACATAAATTCGTTTTAGAGCATTATTAATCAAACTTGGAGGATGGAAAGATGAACAATATGTAAACTGAGAACTTAGGGAATAGAAATGTTTAATTAGATATATTGTTTTAGAGCATTATTAATCAAACTTGGATGATGGAAAGATGAACAATATGTAAACTGAGAACTTAGGGAATAGAAATGTTCAATTAGATATATTTAATTGGTCTAAAACTACGTAGTTTTGAGGGTTTCACATCTAAACTTAGATGCTTAACAGCACCATATTCACTTTCCCCTTTCTATATATGTATGTATGTATACGGATTTTACATATATGAATATTAAGAAATTCTTAAAAACTAAGTTAATATTTAGGGCTCTAAATATATTAATTGGACTTATGTAATATTAGGCTCAAATAATTGGGTTAAAAATAAATGAATTTGGCTTTTAAATACATCGAGCATTTAGAAACAATTTTAAGCTAAAATATACTTAATGGACTTTTTGATGGTTATTGGGCTCAACGGACCCAAGTTGACCCATAACGAGTCTAAACGATGTTAAACGCCATTTTCACAATTATTGGGTTAAATAATGTCAACCGACACAAAAACTATATTATGTTTCTAAAACCGACACTCAACGTGAAAATATATTTTTAGAGTTATAATATTTCAAATGCGCAATTTTCGGAAATCTGACTAACTCTTGGAAAATACATAAGTACAAGAATATTCAATATATTTATGTCATCACACGACGGTAGACGAGTCAAGTCGAGTCAACGTGTCATTTGACCCGGAATCCAAAATTCAACATTAGGTTAAAAAGTGTTCACGAATTTCATACATAGGAAGTATAGTTTATATTTTTGAAGTGTCTGGAATATATTTATATTTTGGTTTATATATACAAATCACCAAAGTGTCGTAAACAAACGTTTTACATATCACATGCAACCCGAGTAGTGTTGGGTGAGATGTTACATCACTCGCTTGCTCATATTCACATACTGAGACCGTAAGTATCAAAAAAACTGTTTTAGGGCACGCAAGGTCGGCATCCATTTCATTGCTATGTACAGTTCATCACTCACAGTTTCAGGTGAGTTTCACGGCCCCTTTTTCATTGTTTACCTTGGGGGAGAATTACATGCATTTTAATTACATTTTCGTATGGACACAATTTACTTTGATGATACACACCGATTACTTGACACATTTTACATATCACATTAAGTCCCTTCATAACTGGACCGTTAATTATGTTACCAAGCGAGGTAATGATGGATACGGACCGGACAAACCCTACACGTGTTAGTCGCGCTAACTTTGGTTGTAGGCCAAAACGGGTACATCATTGGCCTAATTTACATGCTCATGTCGGTGATAACATGTTGCACGGGGGCATACATTCAGTCGAGCGTCGGTTCCAGTGACTCAGAGTGATGGTTAGTTGTGCATGTACAACACAGGTCATAAATAGTAGTTATTATGGTCCATTTCAAATCATTTCCACAAACATATACATTACAAACCTGTGAACTCACCAACATTATTGTTGACCATTTTAAGCATGTATTTCTCAGGTAATTGATCATTTGGATTAGGGTCTTCTGGACATGCATTCAAGTATCATCATGCTAGGGGTTCATATATTGGGACATTCATTGATATGTTCATGTCATATTTTGAGACGTTTTTATTCCACTTAGCTTCCGCAATTTTGTACGATTAATATGTAGCCTTTATGGTTGTAACATTTCATTACAAAAAAGTCCTTTCAATTTCATATAGTGTTGTTCAATGTAACTTGTGTTGATGATCCATGAAGTCACGATCCCGCGGGAAGCCGCCGTGATAGGGGTGTGACATAAAGCCATGAAACATTTATAAAAATCAACCTACAACTTAGTAGGAGAAATTAACTTGGTGATTAAGTGGCCACCTCGTCACTCTACAACCTAAGCCTTACACACATCACCTCATTAGTTGGCAAGGTACTTGTACATGGGACTAAGTGAGGGACTAATGGTCATTAACCAAAATCTTGACCATAAGAAGAGAACCCACCCTCAAGCATCACCACACCAACACAACACACTCACTCTCTCCCTCTCCCTTGCTCCTCTCGGCTACCCCTCCACCGCCCAGCCACCACAGCCGCCAGCTGCCACCATCTGTGCACCACCTTCAGTCGTTGCCACTGCCGCCGAAAACCACCACCAGCCCGCCGGACCACCACCACTGATCTCCTCCTCTTCTCAGTTCCTTTCACTCAACGTTGTGAGTCTTCTACCTCCATTTCCTCCTATGTATTCTACTTTTTAACACCCAAATATGATACCCCAAGTCTTGGCAAAGAACAACTAACAACTACATTTTAGTTAATCATCAATCTAATCTCTTATCTATCTCTCTTCTTCTTTGATCTCAACATTTTCCTTGGTGTTCTAGGAACTTAAAGTAGCCATTAGGGGCGAAGCTTAGGTCGAAATGGGGATGAGGCCGGACTAAAGGCGGATAGGGCCAGACTAAGTATATAAAAAAATTTTGAACCGAATGAGTATACATTTACACTACGAAGCAAAAAACGGACCGGGCCAAGGCCCGGTCTGGCCCCTTTAAAGCTTCCCCTTGGGCTTGAATATCATCTTAATTTTTAAAGTTTCATATGGAAGTGTTGGGGTGCTATAAATTTTAAATAGACTTAAGAAAGCTCTATTAAACAACATTATATGACCCTACTAACCATTTTTTAATGGCACGTAATTAATTAACATCTCCTTTATAATTCTTATTTTTTAAAACAAATCACCAAATCATATACAGAAAACAAAATTGTATGAAGGATAACAACAACTATCTAAAAGATATGCCAAATGACAATGCAGCGTAAAAATAGACTTAAGAAAGCTCTATTAAACAAAATTATATGACCCTACTAACCATTTTTTAATGGCACGTAATTAATTAACATCTCCTTTACAATTCTTATTTTTAAAAACAAATCACCAAATCATATACAGAAAACAAAATTGTATGAAGGATAACAACTATCTAAAAGATAATGCCAAATGACAATGCAGAGTAAAGAAAGAAAGGAATGATACCTGCACTTTAGAAGACTTATGAAACTGCATTTTTTTTTTGTAAAAATATTAATAATTTAATTGCTTGCTAGTACACCACGAAAAGGAAATACACACGACATCAAGTCGTAATGCCGGGAAGGCGGGCAACAAGCTGCGCCGCCAACCCTTTTTGAATAGCAAAACCTAGACGTATAAAAACGAAGTTCTTCATTCTAGAGGTTGCACTATTCCCGTGTATGACCCTTTGGATCCGCTTCAACGTCACCACCGCCTCCGAGTCAAGATGACCGAAGGTATCAAACGCGAAGGGAACAAACACATGTTGGTTGTCAATGCACGTTTTCTCGTGCTTGTTCACCTTTCCAGCGGCCGCCCTGGAAGTTGCTTGGCCAGCCTTGAAGGTACTGGCCCTCAGCCCTACAAGGGGGGAAACCCCTGTAAGATCGACACAAGCATGCTTCCTATTCTGCCACCCGAAAACAAGAACGTCTACAGGCCTGAGAGTAGAACGACCATCCGCGGGATCAGACAGAAAGTTAACAGGAGCTTTCTTCTTGGCTGAGATCCCAGCCTGTATGAATATATCGAAAAGGACGTCCCGAACCGTGTCATGTCTGTATTTAAATCCAGGGAGATCTTTGCAGTGAACAGCATGCTTACCGAACGAATCCAAGCATGCCTTGTTGCAGACGGGACATCTTTCGTCCATTGGAAATAGGGGGATCATGAGCCGATATTTGAGGATCGCCCTATACTCAATGGGTGACATGTGTTGCCCCAACCCATCGATGGGGAGAGCGTGGAGGAAATCCTGTGCATGCGGCTGGCGGAGGCAGTCCCAAACGGCCTTTTGTCTGACTGTCATCCCATAGGTAGCTTCCATCTCGAGTATGTTTTTACTAAAGAGGGCACTCGCCAAAACGTGTTGGGCTTTTGGAGGGGCGATGTCCTTGTTAGTGAAACCGCTTAGATCAAAGCCTGAAATTGTGTCATGGAGACCAGCCAGAGCATCCTCGTAATCAGAGCCCATACCACAAACTCCACTCCCCCATAGGATATGGTCTTGTAGCGTCTAGGATTACGCTCGCGAGGCCACAAAGGCGTACGACGACGCCTCAACCGCCGAATACACCCCGAGAAAAAACCTCCGTGCCAAATCGGTAAAGACGCAAGCCGCCATTGAAGATCCCTAACGAAAGGACCACCGCTCACAACAACGTCCTCGATAGCAGACCGCATGTCCTTGTCAAAGCCACCTGCAGCCGCCCTCATATGGGTACGGGGCAGGTTCTTAAGCCGAAGAGGAGCTTGGCCATACCCATACACGAACGAAGCAGGAGAAGTTCACATTGCGGGTCACCGATCTTAGGGAGGGTGCGCATAAGATCGGCCGCAGATGTAGCCTTCCTCACGGCCAACTCCTGTATAAACTGGCTGTCACGGCTAACCGCCCCCCCCCCCCCCCAAGGAGTTTAACCCTCCTGGTGGGTCTGCTAATATCCGTAGGGAAAAGGCCCGGCCGGACCTTCCCCCCATCACAGGACGGCCAAAAGAGTTCTGTCTTCTTAATGTTAAGGGCCAAGCCTAAAGGCGACCTCCCCAGCATCCCCAATGATCGTACCATCATCGAGATACCACGCATGGAGCAGCAGGTGGCAATTGTTCCGAATGTGATGTGCAAGAGGGTGTAGGACAAGAGCAAATAGAAGGGGTCCCCCTGCTGAACCCCAGTAGTGGCCCATATGTGGTCATCCCCCGTGTATAATGTAACACCCCAAAACTTCATGACTTAAATCAAATATACGTGTGCTATATTTGTTAAGTAGCTGAAATATATGTGATATAATATATATACGTATAATAGAGAAACGTCACGATTCGCGTACGAATATTTGATACGATATTTGAGGAAACGTCAGGAGACGAATTTATAGAATATGATAGATAACGAAAAATTAAAGATCGTGGGCACAGACGGATCTCAAATCTGAGTTATGACGAAGCGAGAAAATGCAAAATGGTGATTTAGGCCCGGTTTGTAATAACCGTAATTAAGACACGAACGTCACTAAATTAACACCGAGGCGAAAGTAAAATATCAGGTATTGTTAAATACTCGATTTATAATCGATATAAAATAGATTTGCGATGTTCGGCACAAACAACGGTGGAATCGGTAACCGTTGCTGTTACGCGATAATAACCGAAATCAATTCGGTTGACCGTTCGAGATACTTTTATCAACTCGGCAAGGTATAAATAATTATTATAATAATAATTAGGTATTTTAGTCAAGACGACGTATTCGGTTTATGAAACGGCCGTGATCACTATGCCAATTAGACACGCACTTTTACCACGTAATTAAATGAGTATTCACCGGTTGGCGTAATAACCAGAGAATAAATATAATAATTAAATTGAGTGAACTCCCGTAATATTTTAGATGTTCGGGAATTTTTATAAACCGTTTAATATTATTTTACGGGTTTAAAGTACGGGTATAATACCTACTCATTAAAGGTTATACTATATTAAATTAAAAATACCTTTACTTGTTCCTTACTTCTTAACATTCTGTTTGTCGAATTCTTTGAATGACTCAGCTCTCAAATTGAATTATCATTACTATACGTGTGAATTGCTTTGTAAAGTATGTATCTCTTCTTATGTACTACTAGTGTGCAGGCCCGTGCGATGCACGGCCGGGGCGGAACTTTGGCCGGCTATAACACGGAGATTATGTTTATGGTTGTGAAATTGCTTTTACCACACCGGTGGTTGTGAATAAACACTACAGTGTACGTAAAGAACCTGAGACTAAGGACAGCCAAAGATGATGTGTTTAAAACAAATGAACGTACCATTGCAAATGGGCATACGTAAAATATCAGGTGTATAAGAGGGCCATGAAGTTAGGAGTAGTGTGGCATGTAAGTTAAGCGTGATAAACTTAACCATGTGTAAAATTTGTATATGTAATCTGTTTTCAGATGAGAAAACAAATGAAGTGTTTAATGTAGGAGCTTTATGGATCCATGAGTGAGATTATCTTAATTTCTTTCATATGTAGTAGTGAACTCTTTGAGCACTTTTGTAGAATTAAAACACATCAATTGATATGAGAAGACTGTTGGGCATAATATAGTCAATAATAAAGCTGTCCATATGTATTAAATATGAAACTGTTTAAAGTAGTAGAGTAATAGGAGTCCATTAGAACAAATGGTCACACATTTGGTGGGAAACTCGAGTCCAAGCGATCGTAAATGTCTTCTGCCGCTGCGTCCGCGTCCATGCTCAGTGACTTCAGCCTCCGCAGCAGCGCCCTCTTCATATGAAGGGAATCAGTTAGCATGGATGCAGCCGCATAACGCCGGGGAGAAGCATCGAATCCGAGCACAGTATCCAACACCTCTTTGTTTTCTGCGATGCGGCGCTCGAGCACCTGGATGACAGATGCTAGTTCACTGTGGATGTCGTTGGTGCTTGCAACAAAGTAGTTTTTGACATAGTCTTCCATTCCCTAAACACGAAGAATAAATAACGTTAGTAGCAAACATGGTTACGTTAGTATGCGTTGACTGTTTTTGTTTATGAGCTGCTACCTTCGCATCAGTCAAGTTTGATATTACAGCCAACAACTACAATATAGTAATCATATGTTACAATATAAATGTTTTTAATATAGATAACTATTTGCCATGCTCTGACTGCAAGCTTGAAACATAATTCCCACAACTGTGGTGCAAGAAGTATATCAATTTGTGCATAACGATCATAAGTATATATACTTTGTGTTTTCATCATCAGTTATTTATTGATAAGAATGAAGTGATACGACAAAGTCAAATATGTGTGTAGAGTAAATAATATACATAACTAACACAAAGCTAATAGTACCTGAAATTGAAAGCGATTGATATAAGGAAGCGTTTATGTACATGTGTATGTGTTCTTATGTGTACAAATATAAAACCCAACCAATATAGTAAATATATCATTAGAAACAAAAATATGTCTTTATTTCCTTTTCGTTAGCCTTTATGTTAACCAAAGTCGAAACTATAAGAACATAATAATCTGTGGTTTCATGTTAGAGTAGTTGTAAATGTTTTAAAACCGGAAAACACATGAGTTAATTTCAGAAAATGAGTAAAGGAGTGAAACAACTTGGCGATGTAGAAACTGTGCCTTTTGATATGCTTGAACAGCGTTCGTTGGTAAATTGGTTTGTGAACCGTCCTATTTGAATGTGTTAGTAGTAGGGAAAAATGATTCTTATATTAAAAGTGACGGTAATAATAGTAGAAAGATTAATAGGATTGATATCATATTTACAATCAGCCATGAAGAATGATTGTAATAATCATATAAAAAACAATGGACGATAGTAGCATAACAGATTAAGAAAGCCACAACGTATTTTATAAAAACAGGGTATGAAGTGAAACGGTATGAACAGATGAACGAAATTCCGTAAGTTTTGTCCGATAATGCGTGGAGGGGAGTTATAAATCGCAACATAAAGGAGTCCGTTTGAATGGAAATGTCGGTTGAGTTTCCCTCCGACGGTTACGGTGCCTGCACCGGATTTTGGGCCTGTCGGGTGATAGCGGGAACTGTATATGGGCTTAGGAGTTTTGAGAAATTTAGTGGGCCTGGGCGTGATTTCTTGGGACAATTATACTGGGCCAAATTTAGAGTCCATTAGTTAGGCAAGTTAGTATAGTTTATGATTACGATTGTTGTTATTGGCACCGCTGTTTCGGTGCAATATCATCCTATTACGTAATTGTAAGACTACCCACATTAGTAAGCCTCGCAACCCAATCTCTCAGCGAACAAATAGTTCTGCTGTCCTCCAACTATGTAAAACAGGCCGGATCTTTTCTTCGTTTATTCAAACAATCCAATCCAATCAAAATTTTCCTTATGTAAATATAATTTAGAATTAATTTTAACGTATTGCATAACTATTTTATTCCAGATTTAAAAAATTATGTTGTCGGGTGTGTTTTAATAATACTATATTGGCCCATATTAGGAATGATTTATTTTAGTAATAGACTTTGTGACACCTTGTTATTTGCTAAACAGTTTGTTGTTAAAAATGTACCGAGTACATTCAATAAGTTTTGGGACATTTTTGTTGTTTATGTGGGTTTTGTTAGCATCCTTTTGACCCATTTGTAATGTTTACTTTCGCTGGCATATTCTCATTTTTGTTAATTTTTGACGCTTTTGTTAGATGTTCTTTATTTTCGTTCTAATATTTGTGCTGGTTGAAATTTCCAGAATCAGGGATTATTTAGTTACAAAGTTGATGGATTGAAATTTCTGTTCGTTCTTGGTGAAGCTACTGATTAGATACAATGGAAAGTGAGTAATATTTATTGTATATTTTCATCTTTCTATCCCCAGGATTAATTTTTATATATCATTAGCGAGATCTGTTGACTAATGCTCAGTAAGTTAGTGTATATCTTGATTTTTGAAGTGGCTTTTTCCCCGCGAAGCAGAGGATTTGATGTATTCATTTCCAAAATATATTTTGTTGCCAAGTTTTGGTTCGCTTCATATCTCCATCCCAAGAAAATGAACATTCTTTTAAAAGCATGCATATGAGTGTAGTATTAATTTGTACAGAAACGAAATAAAGTAACCACCCGAATGAGTTGAAAGAAAGAAGTGATTTAGAAGCAACGATCGTATTAGTTTCCATACAGAATAATTACTTATCAACGTTGTTAACATATGCTGAAATGGTGGTGAAGTAAGTTTGGAATACTTTAAGCTACATAAATCAGAACAGTTACATGGAACGAAAGAGACAAAGACTAACAGACATGGAATACGGTAGTGTCATCCGCTGGGTGACGCTCCTCCTGAAGCTGGAAACGCAGAATCTTATGTCTCGGAAGGCCTGTAAGGTAGAAGAATGCGTCCCAGTCTGCTTCCATCCTTAACCGAGGATGGCTGCCATGTTGACCTGCCCATAGAATCTTCACCAGGAACTCCTTCAGCCCATACTTTAAAGTTGCTTGATTGGAAACACTGATGGTGTGGTTCTGGAACAGTGCTTTAGGAATGGACTTTAAGAGTAATATATTAGTTTAATGTATAATTAAGTTGACAATTGTAAGTGTTGTTTCGGGCGTAAACATAGGTGTTAGCAAAGTTGAGACAGCTCGCTGAAACCCTCCATGATGTAATCGGTACTTATATATCGCCCATGCACATTATCAGAGTCCCA
>JBCNJP010000003.1:28299968-28364138 GCA_039602395.1 Deinandra increscens subsp. villosa
TACAAGCCCTACAAAAACCCTAGTGAATATCGTAAACACATAAGCCCAATAAGCCCACATCGTAAACATATAAAGCCCAAAAAAAATAAGCCCAATCTAATGTTCATGCCTCATAAAGTATAGCCCAACAAATTATAAAAAGTCTAATCTTTATATTAACATTTTTATTATTGAAGTTCCATATTTATAATATGAAAACTTTCCTATTTTACGGGCATATGTTTCTAGTACAAACACGGGATTTATTTGCGTCGTCAGTTATCAGAAGTTGGTTAACAGTTTTCAGCAATTTAACAGTTTAATCACATAAATCAAGCACATAAATATTTAATTAAAAGTCAAAGCAAAGGGGATTTGACCTTGTTTTGGACGAGGTGTCACATACCAATTGCTTGAGCATTTATAGTTGCAGATAGATTCTGATATAATTATGCATATATCATTATAATAGACTTGCCACTGTGATAGACTTGGACGTTTGGATTCTCTTGCCCTGTGACGCTTGTTTGATCCACCCCCTGTTGATCTGTGAGTTGATAGCTTTTCTCCTACTTTAACTTTTTAACATTTTGGGGTGTACATGAACCATGTCATACTATTGCTTGTTTGTTTGTTACCGTGCTTAGGTATTTGTTACGTGTTATAAATTTAAACTCACATGTTACGAGACGCTCATGTTGATTAGTATGGTTAATTTGGGCATGAGTGTTAGGCCACAAAGACATGTATTGCACCAATACAATTGTAGAGGTAGATCAAGGTGTCTCATACTTGTTTGTTGGACCCATTAGGGGTCTGGGCGATGGCGTATATGCCTAGTCCACAAAGGGAGGCGTGTGGCCGTAGGATCATACCCCCGGAGTGCTGGTTTAACCATAGGAATTTATAGCAGGCACAATGTTGTTACTTGATTTGTGGAAACTTGGTTTTGAGTCAAACGCGCTACGACTCACCAACAACTTTTGTTGTTGACGTGCTTTTGGTTCATGTGCAGGTAAGTAAATCTTTGGATGGGTGTCACGTTTGGATGCCAAGGACGAGTTGGGTTGTGTACCCATTGGGGATGATTTTGTTGATTTTAGAATTTGTTCCTCGTCATGACTATCCTTTGTTGTTGTCTTTTCCTTTGACCGTGTTGGTAGCCTCTGGTTTTTCCTGGGCGTAGACTAATGTGTAACACTTAAGACTTAACATATTTAAGTCCATTATGTTTTGTATTTGTATATGGACGGGTCGTCTATTTGGGTGTGTTGACCTTGTATTCTTGTTTGCTTCCGCGTGTTCTGGTACGGGCGGTCGGTCCCACTCTCCTTTCCCCCACGCCTGGCAGGGCGTGGCGGGGCGGGGTGTGACAGACCCCGAATGATAATTAATCAGGCGATGCGGTCCGCATCTGGCCAAGGGTATCCGGATGATTTTTGGGGGTGACGCGGATCCCAAAGAACCACTAGCAAGGCATCGCGGTCCACATCGACTATTTTTTCGCGTAGTGAATTTTACCATTATTCAGTTTTTATTCTGTTTTGTCAAGTGGGGTATTACTCCATCCCATTCTAGAAATCAAACGACGTGATTCCAGGCACTTAGGCCTTCTGATATAGTGGATCTAGATTCATAACTCAATTAAAAAATAATTATAACCATTTTGTAGACACATCTAGCTAATATATCAATATTTAACTCATTGGTTTCCACTATTTGATTGTCTAAACTTAGTTCAAGGCCAA
This sequence comes from Deinandra increscens subsp. villosa, assembly GCA_039602395.1. Classification (NCBI taxonomy): domain Eukaryota; kingdom Viridiplantae; phylum Streptophyta; class Magnoliopsida; order Asterales; family Asteraceae; genus Deinandra; species Deinandra increscens. Next base: position 28,301,696 of record JBCNJP010000003.1, read on the forward strand.
ATAAGCCGTTGTGACAATCTTGTGTCATCAACCCATATAGCAAATAACTCAAAACGAGCATTTTTAACTCTAAACTCTCTGTACAACAAAATGGGTCTCCACCTTATGACCAAAACCTCAATTTGTAACTCTTTAGCTACTGAGATTGTCAGGTTTCCTAGACCATGACTCACAATGTTGCTAATTCATAAAATTGGTACACACATGCATAAAATGATTGTACCTTAGGAAACAAAAGTTATACAAGAGCTCTCCAAGCCAAGACTTATCTTGATCAGCTCCTCGATGACTCTAGTTCCTAAATCCGGTGTTGCATGCATCATCAAACCCTGATTAGAGATGGAGAATTCCACAAAATGGATTATAAGGCACAATCAAAGTAACCCTAACCTTGATCTTCCTTGTGCTCACTCCCAATAGCCCTAGATCACTCTAGATCATACATGCAAAACCTGAAAAACGAGGAACACCTCCTGATCAGTGATAAACCACAAGAATAAAACTTAAAAATGGGTTTAGGGATGTAACACAGCTTACCATATCTTCCCAAAGCTTGTTGATGGTGAAACAATGCTCCATAAAGCCGAAAATGTGCTTCTGAGTCGGAGAGTGGTCCAGACAAAGAGAGCACTTGGGGAGATTTGGGTGAGAATGAGCAGAAAATGAGGAAAACCACATTTATATCGTCCAGAAGCGATGCGGACCGCGAAGGGAGACAAGGCAGACGATACAGTCCGCATCGTGCTAAGAAAAACACGCGGATCCTACCCGACGGATAACACATCCGACCCAGAGATCCATCGGGTCATGCGATCACGAGGCGCAAAGAAAACCCCCTATGGTCCGCATCGACCAGGGATCAACTTTTCTTATTTGTTTTTCTTGAAATTTTCTAGCCCGATTCCAAGGGTTTTGTCAGTGGTGTTACATGATGTCAAACCAATAGATCTATTATTGTTACCCTGGCTTTTTGCAGTTAATGTTTCGGCATGAGGTAGAGTATGAGGTAGATGTAGATCAGAACACATCAATAAATCACACAAGTTCACATACTAGAATTTACACATAGCAAACATAGGGTTGCATTTGAGCTTAGGTTAAAGTATACAGAGGTTGTGGTTAAGATATCGTACATGTTACACCCCAAAACTATGAAAGCAAAAAGAGGCTATGAATACTCACATGGATATTAGTGCGATAATCGTGGAAGGCATCGAAACGCAAGCGAAATGGCAATCCAAGATTATCCTAATGAAATAATTAATCCAAATGGATAAGAGACACAAGACGACTAATGATTACGTTCCTAAGAAATTGGGGGAAGTTATATTTATTTTTTAGAAAATATTTAATTTAATTGTATTGGCACTTTAGACGTTTCGAACATGTTTTGGCCTAACATACTCTCATCAGGGCATCCCAGGTAAGCATCTAGGTCCGACTATGGGATTTATGTGAACACTTATCATTGACAGAGATCCCAACTACCGGTACACTCACCCTTTCAGTTAATACATATCAAATTTGTTTCAAATACCAACACGAAAATGCTTGATTTATTATAATTCTATTCTAGACTTAAATGTAATTGAGGAAACGTTGACCTAAAGTTTAGGTGACTAAATGGAAATAATAAAACTTAAGTTCTAGAAAATAATAAAACTTAAGTTATAAACTTGGTAATTCCTAAACTACATGGTCAATAATATAAATGTTATAAGTTTTCAAAAATTATGAAATCTACCCTATAATTTCAATAATTATATAAATAGTCAAAAGTTTATAAAATTTCAATTATGATCATAGTTATGATTGCGAACATTACTATACATAAGTACGAAAAGTCCAGAACAGATTTACCATGATTGGATCATTACGAAAACATTCGATTATAGATTTGAATAGAAAAAAGTCTTAGTTTTTAACGGGTTATTAATCAAAGAACTAAACTTTATGATCGAAACCGAGTTTTGTCGTTATAGACACATCACAATAACAATAATAAACTTCTTAGATTGTTTAAAGATCAGTGACATAGCATTTAATTGGATTAATTACAAAATCCCCAATTATAATTAAGAACGAATGTTTGACTTTTTGTAGAACGCTTTAAAAGCAGAATCAAGCAGAGAGGTTTTGAAGAGAATGGTAAAACAAAGAAGTTTCACGAAGAAACTTACCTGAGAAAACCGAAGGAATGTTACAAAATCAGACGGTCAAACTCTGAATCGTTGACTTTTCAAAACACGAACGAGAGCTTCAATGCAACAATTGAGGGAGGGAAATCGCCGAGAAAAAGGTCTATAGACGATATGTGAAGGTATTTATAGGAGAGAAGACGTCTAGGGTTCGAATTGAAGCAAAAGAGATAAAGAAAGTTTGAATACAATGGGAAAACCATTAATTAATGAAATCAAAACGATTTGAGGTTGAGATATGGATGCCAGAAGGTTCCTAGTTAGTTACAAGTGATAAGGGGATGTGTTAAAAACAAGCTAAAAACGAAGTTTGGGTGGTCGAGTCCACACCAAAGCCCAAAATACGACTAGCAATATGCAGGTCTGACTGCGGTGGCTCGCATACCGCGAGGGGGGCAAGTATAATTTTTTCTTTTCTTCTTTTGTTCCATTAGATCCCTTTTTAACTTGATAGCTTCTAAAACTTTACCAACAACTATAATATACATATAATAACATCATGGAACATCAAAAAGTAGAATGTGAAATTCGCGGGTTTAATCAAACACTGAAATCGCATAAAAATTTTGAATTATTTTATTTTTGTTTTAAAATGATTCTACTTATTCAAATACCCAGAAAAAAAAACAATTTGACTTTTGATATTGGAAAATGATTTAAGGAACATTTGAAACGTTTAAACAATTATTTGAAATTCTCCGATAAATATTAAACTGAAAACCGAAATTGCGCGAAAACTCGAAATGGGTCGAGTTTGGTCAAAATGGTTGGTGAAGAATGTTACATGAATGATGCTAAGGTTGATGATGGAAAAATGAGATGAAACATTAAAACCTAACTAAATACATTTGCCAAATTATTAATGAATTACATTCGTCAAATTATAGCATTAAAAGCTTTCAAATTCCTAACTTACCAAACGACCTTTTATATAATCGTTGATATTCAATTACAACATTTCCATAACCTTTTTATTATACTTTTCGTAGTTTGGACCTTCTAACAACACCATTCGGCGGTGCTATATATCTTGAAACTGTGAAAGCACCGGTGTTAGTCTCGCTCATTTCCCATTTAGCTCATCCAATGTACGGGTGTTGAACTGTAATCATGAAACTCCATCTCCTCATCATTAATTATTTTATCTAATCGATTCTCGAAAAATATTTCCTTTACTCGATTCCAGTAAGCATCACTTTCTAGTCTGTTGGGATCATGAAGCTCCGTTTCCTCCGTAACTTTGTGCATAGCAACGACCAACTCTTCCTCCTCCTCTACGCTCCACTACGGTGAAATTACGTGAACCTAAAATTATTAAAAACACTTATTATTAATACGAACAACAAAACGTCAACAACTCTTTAATATTAATACGAACAACAAAACGTCAACAACACTTTAATATTAATACGAACAACAAAACGTCAACAACACTTTAATATTAATACGAACAACAAAACGTCAACAACACTTTAATATTAATACTAACAACAAAACGTGAACAACACCCAAATATTAATACGAACAACAAAATGTCAACAACATTTTTAACTTAAATAACATTAAAAACGCCTCATTGTTCATCGCCTTGGAAACGGTTCAACATGCATGCGGGTATGTCGATGCAATGTGGTTGTGGAAACGGTTTTAAGTATAACAATACATTTTTTAAATCATACCTTTCCACTACCATCCGATATTTCACAAAATCATAATTGTTTCAAACCTCTTGTATCCTCCTTGTCGGAATGACCCTCATGACCGGGGGGGGGGGGGGGGTTGAAAAATAGCAAAAAACCTTTAAAAACAAAGGGCTAGAAATCGACACCAACGGCTATATAACAACTTTATAACCATTATGGGTGTAACGAGTTTGTAACCGGTTTGAGTGCTAGAATGGTGCAAGTGAAATGAAACCGACGAACCGGTTTGTTTTGTAGCGAGGCCTGCCTTTTTCCCCAAACATGTTGCCCAAGCTTTTATTTTTTGAACACCTCTACTCTATAGTTTTGAAATTGGGGTCGAACCGTCGATGATTTCCCTTGTTCCTAAAACATTCAACGTGTTGATTCAGTTTTACTAGACTCGAATTCCCGGCACTTCTTTGAGTTCTTCGAGTACGAACGATCGATCATACATCATGTCTCGTTTAATCCATTCTAGATTAACGCTTTCTAGATACTAGTAAGTTCTTCAATCTCATTTCTCTCTGAATCTCTTAATTTCATCAGTTCCAGTAAGCGTACTTGAAGCTTTGCCCTAATTTCATCAGTTCCAGTAAGCGTAGATCATTTTAGATCGATCAAACGAATTACGAAATTCAGTTTGCTCAAAATGCCAGGTTGTTTAGGTTTACACATGTTGATTCTGAGTTTTCATTCAGTTTTTCGTGTATTATCTAACCAACATTTGTTCGAATTTCTGTAAACCCTAGCAATACGTTAGGTTCTACCTGGAGAGGAAGATGTTCTTTATCGACAGAATCGAATAAAATTGATGAACCGCTTAAAGTAGAAGAAGCTGAAACAGTAAATGTTCCACCTCCTCCAGTCGAGAAGGTAAATTTAATGATTTTTACGTCAGATTAGTTTCTTAAACTGTCTCTGTGTGTGTTTTCTAATTTTTTTTCTTTCTAATCAGTTGCTTGTGCTTGGTGGGAGTGGTTTTGTTGGCTCTCATATATGTAAAGAAGCATTAAATCGCGGCTTGTCTGTTGCTAGCCTTAGTAGGTATGTATTTGTTACCATGTTTTTGCATCATATTGTTGAATTGTATGGTTAAAATATTATAATTATTTCATGTAGCACCCTAGTGGAGATCCTTGTTTGGGGTTCTATTTCTGGTGTGACAGTCCTGTATTTCACAACAATGTTTAGAAAACATATATACCAAAACTACAACAGAGCAGGTGTCAAACCTCCCCAAGAATACTTACGTAAAAGAGTAGTTGATGTATTCCTTATAATTGTGTTACCTAGTCCTAAAACATGGTTTAAACCACTATATAATTGAAAAAATGATCAAGTGACAGGTTATTCTTGTGAATACTTCATGGAATTTGATAATATTTTAATGGATTTCCTAAAGTAGAGTATTGTTGATAATGACATCAATGGTAACTTTCTTTTGCAGATCTGGCAATTCATTTATTCAGGAACCGTGGGCTAACAGGGTGCAATGGCATCAAGGTACATCATCTTGTTTATCAGTATGGTTCCTTATCATATATCTGTGTAGACTCACATGAGAGTGGAAGTTTGTGTTGGGAGTAGAAATGGGAGAGAGCAGAAGAAAGTGGCAATCAGATTTTTGGGTTGGAGTGAGTGGATTGGGTAAAATACCCATTTACACTTCTCTTCATTTTCGAAGTTAAGTACAACAAATGGACTAAGCAAGCAATATGTATCATAATTAACAAGATTCTCGTGGTTCTCAGTTAATGTGTGGTTCTTAATTAAATGGTCATATACACTCTCACTCAATCTCTTCACACACACACACATATGTATTAGAGAGGGAGGGAGGGAGGGAGGGAAGGAGGGTTGCTCAAGAGGTATTAAGCATCTTATGAAGGCAAAACTTATATTTTGCTGACTTGTGATTCTGTTATTATATCAGTTTGATCATCGTTTTTTATTTAAGAGTTATGCCTGGTCGGTAATATTAGTTCAATGCCCACATGACAATCCACATGTGTCAAATGCTATGTGGGAAAACATCTTTACTTTTATAAAATATCACTGTTTTTTTTTACCTACAACCCAAATACCCACAAACAAAATACTTACAGCCAAAATACCTACATACCGATAGAGTAAACAAAAAAACTTCAAAGTTTTCATGGAAAATAGTCTTCCAACACATGAAGTGAACAAAAACAAACATCAAGAAATTTCTTCAATCGACATCGACATCAAGTGTTATCCCTCTCATTCCTACAAGAAATAAAAACAAGTATATGGGAAAAAACGATGGATATATGATATATTAAAAAAACATGGATATATCATTATCATATATGGGTTTATAAATAAATAAATATACATACATACATATACATATATATATATATATATAAATTTTATTTGGTTTTAAACGGATAACCAAATAAACCGAATAAAAACAAAACACAAAACCATATCCGAACCGTAAACCGAATTCACAATTCGGATACGGTTGAAAACCGAACCGTAAACCGAATTCACAATTCGGATTGGTTTATTCGGATATGAATATGGTTCGGTTTGTCAGTTTATTCGGATTTCGGTTATTTATGAACACCCCTAACTGTTGCGCATATATATATGTTCCGTTTTTTAAAATATCTTATAATTAGTTAAAGAAGTTTATAACTTAGTTTTAAGCAAACTAGAAGTATGTTAACTAATCTTATATCCACGTGCTTAGGGGACTTACTGTCTGGAAGCTCATGGAAGGAAGCATTAAGTGGGGTGACGTCTATTGTGCGTAGCTTCTTTACTAGTACTTGAAAATACAGAATCCTGATGGAGAATAAATATTCACTTCCATAAGGGCATCCATAGTGCCTCCGTTGTGAGGCGTGAAAGGCCGAAAACGCCCAGCTACACCGCCCCCCTTGGCGTTTTGGGGGGCGTTTTGCCTTCTGTGATGTGAACAACGGACATGAATTATTATTATTATATTTTTTTCCAACCAATTATATAACTCCACATACTTTTCTCCCTTCTAAATAAAACCCCACATTCACACAACCACCATTCACATCATCACTCACCCACTAGACACTTTTTTCTTCATTTTATCACATCCTACGTGGCACACTTTTCAGCTTTATACCATCACACCACTACGGATAGCCTAATAGTTTATTTTTCTAGAGAAAGAAACTTTTACAATTGATTATGTATGAAAATATTTCCTCTAATTATTCATTTAAAACTTACAGGTGTCTTGTGTTGGTGGTTTTGGTTCAAATTCCTACATGTACAAGATCAATGGGACTGCAAATATCACTGCCATTAGAGCTGCAGCTGAAAAAAGTTGTTGCTAAAACCATTTGCTTCGTTTGTTTTTTATATTTTTTGCATCAAGTAAGAAGCAATGAAAGCCACATGGAATATAACTTAAACATAATGGAACTGCTGTTTTATTACAACATAAGATATAAGTTGATAGTTGCATCTAAATGGATAGTATATTTTTTTTAAATCTCTTTTTTTTTTACATACAGAAGTTAAAAGGTTTGTTTATGTATCTGCTGCTGATTCTGGTGTGATGAATTACATTCTACAAGGCTACTATGATGGGAAGGTAACTGCGAACCACTGATCATTTGTTTTTAGCACTCATAATTGCTGTTGATTCTTAGATTTATTTGCATAGCATCTGTCAAAAAAACTCAAATGTGCTCATTGGGTGATTCGATAGGGATGGCAGTTCTTGACCGGCACAGAATTAATCTGGTTGGGGTTGACTTGTTCGATAAACAAGTTGTGTTTGGTTTGACGTATCTAAGCCTTTTAATAAACGAGCCGTGTATAGATTGCACTAAAATTTCTGGCTAAAAAAAAAGATTGTACTAAAATTTGACAGGTTGTATGCTTAAAATTAAAATAGTAGAATTTATAAGGTCATCTCCAACCTGTTGACGACCCATCTAACACATCTACAACTTCATCACGATTCATCAATTTGTTTACACCACCCCTTCTTTACAAACTTTCAACCCATTATGATTGCTAACCATGTGACCTGTTTAAATTAACGGGTTACATGGTTTTAAGTGTATACACATCAGGATCTGTGCATTTGACATGAATGGGTATATGGGTCGTGTTCGGGTTCACCAACCCAATAACCGTCAACGTGCTAACATGCCAAACTGACACGATTGCCACCCCATTGTTCATATTACAACCAATTAACCTTAATATTTTGTTTTTCTGATTCTTTTAGATTTTTCACTAACTAAACTGATGGTTCTGTAATAATGATGCAGCGAGCTGCAGAAACAGAGTTACTGGTGAGATATCCATATGGACGTGAGTGTTCTGACTTTTTCCTACAATATGTGCCGATAAGTTTCTTTTTTATTCTATTCAAGTATTTATTCTTGTTAGATAAAGAAAATTTTATTACCATGTAACTATTAGTTGGATATTTGTATTTTTGTAAATTTCTTTTGGGATTCAAATACGTAATAAATTTCATTTTTTATTTCAGATGTGATTCTGAGGCCTGGTTTCATTTACGGAAATCGCCGTGTTGGCAACATGGAGCTGCCTTTGGGTGTCATTGGTTCTCCCCTCGAGATGGTACCATGCTACCCGTAGAATTAATGAAAAGCCATTATTAATTATTTATCATACTGAATATATTTAAATCTGGATAAAAAAAGGCCATGGTCAACGCAATCCATCCCGTTCTGCTGTTACTCAAACAATATGACCCATTTTCTTTGCCACATTGCTGTCTTGTCTTCTCTTTTTGCGGTTTGCCTATACTAAGACAATACAACCTAAAAATGGTTGTTTTTTTTTTTTTATAAATGCAGGTTCTCCAACATGCAAAGCCGCTGACCGAGATTCCGCTTGTTGGTCCACTGTTGACGCCACCTGTCAATGTGGCAGCTGTAGCTAAAGTAGCGGTTAGAGCAGCTACTGATCCTGTCTTTCCTCCAGGCATAGTTGATGTCCCTGGATTATTGCGTTACAGCCAACAGAAGTAATAATATCAATAACGCATATATAGTGGGAGGGGGATACTCAAGCATAAGGCGGCAGTATCTTCCTGGTATGTAGTTTGCACTGATCTTTTTCAATCTTTTCCACAATAAAACCAATATTGCATCTTTGGTACCATGGTATGTTAAAAAAATCTTGATTTTTAATTCTTTTAGTTGGAAAATAAATTTTACAAGAAGTATTCTCAGAATATACCACCATGATTCAGACGATTGAACTTTCATTATAGTTGTACATTTATTTAGATGAATCGTTCAACACTTGATATGATATATTTGAAAGTAGGAATAAGTAACTGACATCTGTAATCAAGTAGATCCACTTGTACAATGAATGAAAACGAGGATAGAAATTAATTACAATCCCTGAGCCGACAGAAGAAGCTGAAGCTTTGAATAACCCGAGCAGGTTCTTTGAGATGGAAGAGAACATAGTAAGGAGATAACAAAAGGATGTCCCCTTTTTATAGATTGTTGAATAAACGGATGCCACTTGTGCGATCCAAATCGTATGGTGGCATGTAGATTTGGCAAGAGCTTAAAATTTTAAGTAGACCATGATATTTGCAGCAGCTGTATCATCTTTGGGTAGCCATCAACCGAACCGATAAATATAGGTCGGGACTCGTAGGAACTTGAGCTCTTACATCACCATAAGCAGCTCTAGGATAGTAATTACCTTTCAAACCATTAGCTAGCTATGGCCGTCATTTGGATGAATGCAAGTTGGTCCTATCAAAGGATTCTGAAAGTAAGACATGATCATGACAAACATTGCCAAAGCGAGGCATGTGACAAGACCCTCATATCATAGTAACAAAGGATAGTACAATAATGATTGTCAAACTATTTTCCCTCTAACTATTCTTAGGATATGAAGATCGGGGATTCTATTCAGACACCCCAAAATTTTATTTTTACACCCCAAACCGCCCCCGTTTGATCAAACCGTCCCGGTTTGAATAAAGACAAACCCAAACCGCCCCGGTTTGATCAAACCGCCCCCGTTTAACTTTTTTTTTTTTAAATTTTTGATCACAAAATGAAATTAAAATTAAGTGTGTACGATTATGAAATATGAATGACGACTTGTTAGTTCATCGTTTGCTTTACTCCTTTTCAAATGGAACCCTTTGTCTTGTTTTGTTTTTTTGGTTTTTGACTTGAGACTTTAAATGAAATTTAATTTTGAAAAGTTTTGTGATATGGAAGACGAGAAACCGCAATCTCCTAATCCATATTAGTTAAAATATAAAAAAGTTACAGTCTTTCACCCTTTGTGTTGACATTATAATTATAATTAGTTTATAAAAAATGTTGGGTTTGGTTGAGTTGTTTAATTAACCTGATATTTTACCGAGTTCCGTTTAAGTTATAGAATTATTTGACAAAGAAATTGTTATACTATAAAAATGAGTAAATAAATGTTGCAAAAATGTTAATATTTAAAAAAAATGACCCTTTTTTGTATTTAAACTTTGTATTTTTTTTATAAGGGCTATTAAAAAAATACCATTTCAAAAATGAAAAAAAAAAGGGAAAAACAAACCGGGCCGGTTTGCCCGAAAAGCCCCGGTTTGAACCTCGTATTCTGGGATCTGACGTGAAATGACTTTTTTATTTTTTTCGAACCGGGCCTGTTTGTCCAATCAGCCCCGGTTTGGGGTGTGAAATTTGGAGAGGGGTGTCTGTACAGCAGGTCCCAAGATCATGAAGATAGGCATTCAGTTTCTCACATTAAATGTGAGACTAACAAACAGCCCTAGTAAAATATTACTTTAAAGAGTACGGTCCGGGAAGGATAGAGAGGCGCCACTCTAAATATTTTCTTACTCTCTCTCATGTTAGAGCTTCATCAAAAGGCTGACCCTCGGTGACGGACTAACAACTAGCAGTGTTTTTTTTTGAACAACAAATTTTATTCCCCGATCACCAAAAAAAAAACCCAGCAAGATACTGGGCAGAAAAACACCACGACTCAAACAATACACATATTTGTCCAATCTATACAACCTTTGCCCCTACTTTCACACCAAAGTTTAGAAAGACATTTGATGTTACAAATTACACGACTAACCGTCGGCTCCTTCCCCTGAAAAACAACCATGTTCCGCTCCAGCCAAATACTCCAGCATGCGATGAAAACAACCCCTTGAAGTAACTCCTTCTTTTGCGCCGTGATCCCTTCGCCATTCTGAAGGTTCACCACGTCCCACATGGAATTGGCCACAAAAGGAGGGACCTCAAACCAAGTCATGATCCACTGCCAAATAAAAGAAGCAAACCCACACCTGAATAACACATGAAATGCCGTCTCCCTGTCCAGATTGCAACATCTGCACAGCCCCGGACCAATCTCCACACCTCTTTTTGATAAAGCATTCATCGTGGCAATACGATCAATAACCAATCTCCAAACAAAAACATTCACCTTGGGGGGAACTAACCTGCACCACTTCAAAACATTGCTTGGCCCCTCCCTATTTCTATCAGCCACGAATCTCCTAACCTCCTTGGCAGAGAAGTCACAGCCACCACAAGGATTCCATCTCCAATTGTCGTTCTCCCACACAATCAAACTATCCATATCCACATCTTTTTTACGCAACTCCCGAGCCCCCGAAACGATATTTTTCCACACCCCCCGTGATCGACATCTTACATGGGAACAACCCCGGCCTCCCCCTTACCACATGAATCGCCTTAATAACCCGAGCCCAAAGAGCTCCTTCCTCCTTCTTAAGTCTCCAAAGCCACTTACAAAGAAGACTCAAATTAAAATCCTCCAACTTAACCAACCCAAGACCCCCATCACCTTTATCCTTACAAAGCAACTCTTTACTTACCCAATGAATTTTCTTAGCCTCATTAACTCCGCCCCACAAAAACCTGAACCGAATTTTGTCCAACTCCTCGACAACCGATTTTGGCGCTTTGTATAACGAGAGAAAATAAGTGGGAAGGCTATCCAAAACCCCTTTCACCAAGACCAATCGACCGGCAAACGATAAAACCTTGGCTTTCCACCTAGACAACCTCCTTTTAAAGACCTCCACCAAACCACTCCAATTAGCCTTCCGATTCATGTTAGCCCCAACCTTTATCCCCAAGTAACCAAACGGGACAGCCCCCACCGAACACTTCATCAAAGCCGCCACTCTACTACACTCCGTCTCACCCACATTTACACCAAAAAGCGCACACTTGTTGAAATTCACTTTCATTCCTGAAACAAGATAGAAACATCGGAGAATCCTCACAACATTCACCGCATTAGAATCGCACCAATCCCCAATAATCATTGCGTCATCGGCATAGAACAAATGAGTAATCACCGACCCACTATTAGGGAGCCTCAAACCCCTCAAAATGCCACCGGATCTCGCTTTGCAAATCATCCAATCAAGAGCCTCCATAGCGACAACGAACAAGTATGGAGACAAAGGATCACCTTGCCTCACACCCCGAAAACAATTAAACTTCGCAGTGGGCGAACCATTAACCAAAACCGAAGCCCTCGCCAAAGACAAAACCCCTCTCACCCACATCCTCCACCTAAAAGGAAACGCCATATAATCGAGCACCGAGTCCACAAAGTTCCAGTCTAAAGAATCATAAGCCTTTTGGAAATCAATTTTAAACATCAACCCCTTCTTTTTAGACTTCTTTAACCACGATACCAATTCATTAGCTATAAGAGGCCCATCCAAAATATTCCGTCCAGCCACAAAACCCATCTGCGTTTCCGAAATCACCGACCCCTAAACCTCTTTCATCCGACACGCAAGCACTTTAGAAATGATTTTAGAGATGCTACCCAAGAGGCTAATCGGCCTAAAGTCACCAAGATGTTAGGCATTCTCCACCTTGGGAATCAAGTGAATAAACGAGGAAGCACAGCCCTTAGAAATAGTCCCTTCGTGGAAAAAACGATCCATCATCATAAAAATATCATCTTCCAACTCCGCCCAAAAAAAACTTAAAAAAACCCAAATTGAATCCATCCGGGCCCGGAGCCTTGTCCCCCTCACACTCCCAAATAGCCTTCTTAATTTCAGACTTAGAAAACGGCTGAACTAAGAAATCCCCCTGCTCCATAGTGACCGCATTAATCCCATCACAATCCAAAGAAGGCCTAGGCCTATCGCAGGAAGAAAAAAGGTTCTCAAAAAATCTCTTAGTCTCTCTTTTCACACACCCAGGATCTTCCTCCCACCGCCCATTAATCCAAATCCCATTTATCCTCCCTCCAGCAAGATTGGCATTCACCAATCCATGGAAGTAGGCGGAATTGCAGTCCCCCTCCACCGCCCACCTGACCCTAGCCTTTTGCCGAATATCGCTAAGTCTCGAACCCTCAAGCTCCGTCAAACGACCCTTCTTCTCGCACCATCTCTCCATCTCCTGATCGCTCACCCCATGAATCTCGCTAACACCATCCATCTCCGAGCAAAAATTCCTCAAATCCTCCAATTCCTTGTCACCCTCTTCTTTCGCCCAACTTTTCCACTCCCTGATCGCTCCTTTCACCTTTTTCAACTTATTCATTAACGTCACATCAGGAGGGTCACGAGAGTCTCCCCTATCATCCAACACTCCCCGGATAATATTAACCAACTCCCCATTCTTTAAATAAGAAGAGAAAAACTTAAAAGGCACCGGACCTTAATCCACCGAAGACACCTTAAAAACCAAAGGACTATGATCCGACCACAGTCGAGGTAACGCCTTTAGACTAGCATCCGGCCACCTACGATAAAAATCATCGCAAACCAACACACGGTCCAATTTACTAAAATTTTTACCTTTTCCGTAGGAGAAGGTGAACTTAGCCCCGCCCATATTGTACTCTTGTATACCACCGTCCAGAATAAACTTATTGAACACCTCCGCTGCCCTTGAATTAAAACTTGAAAACTTCCTTTCCTCCGGCGAACGAACTTCATTGAAATCACCCACGAACATCCACATCCCAGTGCCCCGAACCATCAATTCTTCTAATTCCCCCCATAACTCCGATTTTGCCCGAAGACATTGTGGAGCATAGACATTGACAACATTCAACAAGCCAACACCACCCCTTAGCAACCCCGAAGTCACCAAGAAATTTCTCCGTTTAACAACACAAACCAACTGGAACATAGCCGGATCCCAAATGCTAACCAACCTGCCGGACGCACCCTGAGCTTCTACACCTTCGAACTGAAACGCCGATCTCCCCCACAATCGATGAACCGGAATGCACTTTAAATCCGAGCACTTTGTTTCCTGAATACAAATAAAACTGACCTTATGCTCCTTTTTTATACGGCCCAACCAATCCACCTTCTTCAAGTCTCTGATTCCCCAAGAATTACACGACAAGCAGTCCAATTCAACAGCTTCCACCACCTGATCCACAAATCTATCCAACGCCACACCCACACTCGAGCCCACCTTTATTGTATCGTCAACCTCCGCCATCCTCCCATCAGCTGAATCCACCTCCATCTCTTGCTCCAACGAATCCGGCACCAACGGCGAGAACACGGAGGTTCCCACAGTCGAGATTTCAGGCGTCCTTGTAACCTCCCCTTCTGATTCCCCACAGTCCCCATTTCCAGATACTGACTTTAGTCGGTCTCCACATCCCATTTCCCAGACCACCATCTAAAAATCCCTCTTTGGGCCTCACCCCAGCATCCCCCCCGGACAAGCACGATGGGCTAAGCGATTTGGGCCTTGCCCTCTTAACTTTACGGAGCCCAACATTCAAAGACACCCCCCTCCACCAACGGATCATCCCCATTCACACTACCCTCCTTCCCACGTGCACCATCACCCACCTCCAATCCATGCGGGCCCACCTCATCATTATCACCTCCTTCCCCACGTCTAGGAATTTCCCCCTCCTCGAGACCCCCAACCTCTCCATGCATGCACGCTTCCTGCACCACCCGGGGACCATTCGACTTCTCCGGCCGTTCCTCCGCCGATACCGAACCCATCCCTTCCTCCAAGAAGTCCGACTTCCAATCATCATGCACCTCCTCCACCATGTTATATGTCATGTCATTTGTCAATAGTCTCACCTTTGAACACTAAAGAGTTTTAAATAATTTCAGTTTCATATGGTTAAATCCAGGGGGCTTGTAATCATGTGATTTGTTTTCTATTTATGGGAGTCAGAGGAGTCTTTTTTTGTTTGTAGTAGCAATTTCGGGACAACTGAAGTTCTTAAAAGAGGCAAAGAGGACTGGAAATCATGTGTACATATATGAACCTTTATTTTATCTATTACGTTATATGGTTTTGAATCCGATAAGACTGGTGAACAATAGGTGTTTTTGAGTTTTTAGAAACGGGGATATGACGTAAATGACAAAGAGAGGATGCCTGGTTCAATAAAACATCCTCAAACGGTATACGAGTGAAGGAGCGATAGAGTGGGGAGAGATGGAAGAAATGTTTATAGGTTTTTAAAACCCATTGTTGTGGTGGGTAATCTTGATGAGACATGGATCATGATCTATTTTGGTACAGTTGGTGTTGAGGTTCGAACCGATCAAGGAATAAAAATATGTTGATGCCTAGGTTCGAACCGGGTCACAGTTTAAATGAGAAAGCGCGCAAAATCAAAATTCTATTTCCAGTTGTTATTTACTGTAGTTAGTTAACTTAACTATAGTTGCTAGTTAGTTAGTGCTTTAGTTAGCTGGTAGTTAGCTAGTTCCGATTGTATATATGAGTAGATGAGTTGTAATCAGTTGAATCAATGAAATCAATCAATTCGATCTGTTTTCTGTTTCAATATGGTATCAGAGCAGATCTTCCATTCCGTTCAGATTAATTCCGTTCAATTCTCCGATCATCAATTCCGATCATTATCTCCGATCTAATCTTCCTTTTCTGTTTCGTTTTCTTTAAATCGATCTTTCTTTTCGATTCATTCTTCTGCTTGTTTTCAATTTCCCTCCGTTGCTCGAATTAATTCGAATCATGGCAATCGATACATCGGATCCGATGTATTTGAGTCCTTCATATCATCCTGGATTACTACTGGTTTCGAAGAATTTTGATGGAACTAGTTTTCAGGCATGGAAACGATCGATGTCCATTGCTTTATCATCCAAGAATAAGTATGGATTTGTTGATGGAACAATCACTAAACCTACTGTTGAAACTTAAGTTCCTACATGGAAAAGATGCAACGATATGGTAATATCCTGGATTCTTAATACTCTATCATCTGAGATTAGTAGAAGTGTTATGTACATTGAAACTGCTAATCTTCTTTGGACTGATCTTAATACTCGTTTTGGTGGTTCGAATGGTCCTAGTTTGTTTCAAATTCAGAAGTCAATTTCTGAATTATCATAAGGAGCAGATTCCATTTCAGTTTATTTGACAAAATTGAAACTGTTATGGGATGAGTTAAACTCACTTGATCCTCCTATTACTTGTTCTTGTGCTGCTGACTCTACTTTATAAAGAAAATAGAATCACAGAAGTTAATGCAGTTCCTCATGGGTCTTAATTTAGCCTATGATGGTATAAGAGGTCATATTTTGATGATCAAACCATTACCATCTTTATCTGAGGCTTATTCAATTTTGATTCAAGATGAAGCACAAAGAGAGGTTCATACTTCTAGTTCTTTTGTTACTGAATCTGTTGCCATGAATGTTCTTAATCATTCTAGATATGATTCTAAGAAGAATATCATTTGCTCTCATTGCAAAAAGAATGGCCATCCTGCAAGTAAATGCTACAGGCTAGTGGGATTTCCAAAAGATTTTAAGTTCACAAAGGGTAGAAAATTTACTGCATCCGCTTCACAAGATGATTCATTAATCCCTGAACACAAAGAAGTGTCTCATTCTTCTATTCCTAATGATCAATACTCTGAACTATTAAGTTTGCTGCAGAAAATAAGTGCACAATCATCTGATCCTGCAGTTCAAACTATTAGTCATGCAAATTTTGCAGGTATAATGGCTTGTAACTCTTCTGTTATAAATTCTAAATGGATCATTGACAGAGGAGCAAGTGATCATATGTGCAATGATCTACAACTCTTTTCTGATGTTCAAACTCTTGTTAAACCGATCATTATTGGTCTTCCTAATGGTCATGTTGTTTCTGTTGGGTTATATAACTATTTATCAAAACACGAGTACGCAGCGGAAAGAATCCTATGAATTAATCTAATTAACCGGTATTAGAACGTGTACCTTTTTAGCTCGGCAAGACTTGATCTCTTGGAGGATTTGATATAAATCCCTCTACGATCGCACACACGACACACCAATGCTATGTGCTAGCAACCGATCACGAACCTCTTCTTGATTAGGCTTGGTCGAACCACACAAGAAATCGCAAACCCCTAGGGTTTTCTTGTTGCCGAAAATTAGAGAGATTAGAGAGAGAATTAGGGTTTTGCCTTTATCTCATAAAGCAGCAACTAATCCTTAAACCCAGAGGGTCTATTTATAGGATTAGAATACTTGATAAACAAGCAAAAGGGATAGGCATAAGAGCCCTAGCGAAATCGGCCTAGAGGCCTTATCCACAACCTTTTCTCAATTGTAATCCAATTACAATTCTCTCTAATTACAACTAACACCCCTCTGTTAACAATTAACTGTCAGTTTTTAACGAAACTTCGTTAAATGTTCGTGATAAATATTAATTAACCATTAATTAATATTAATACATTTGGTGTCGAGACGTGTGACCCCGTAGGCTTAAATAACTTCCGGACATACTTTTACTATTACATGATCATATCCCTACAGCTCCCACTTGAGCTAGCAATAGTAAAGGTAATAACATTGGTTAGTGTCTAGCAACACGCCAATGCTCCCAGAAATATTTAAGTACAGTTTCTCAAAGTGTATTTAAATGGTACAGTCATTTACTATCCCTTTGTTACCGATACCGTGTTAAATATGGATACGGATCAAAGTCATTCCATACTTTAACGATTCTGTTTCTCATTCTCACAACTAACTTAAGATTACCAAATTGCAAATCGAGACATCTCTAGATTTCATTTGGGCACGGCCATGCAAACATCTTAATTAGTCCAATGAGGGGCCCAGTGGTATCTGCTTCAGCACAAAGCTGAAGGAACAAATCCTCTTGACTACACGTGTCAAGTCACATACTTCACTACACTTACTGAAAATAGCCCTTTTGTACTACCTTATTCAGGATAGTTAGACCTATATCAAGTAGGTGCAATCCATACATGCATGACCTGCTTGTATCTCAAGTCTAAGGATAAATAAAGCAACCATTTACGAATTTCACTCAATGACGACGATCCATAAAGTGACAATTCGTTAGTGGGTCAGTCCAGTATGCATCCAATGAATACCATGTGAGTTTGGTGGGACCATCCTAACCAATCACTCAGATTTTGTCTTAGTTTAACTATACTCCCATATAGTTAATCGACAATGGACAATTTAGAATACTTGACAAGTACTCAAGGATTAAACATGCAAATATAGGACACAACTTAACCATTAAATGAAATCAAACATATCAAATACTTTATTTCATTATATAAACAGAAATTGCTTAACGTCCTTTATCCAAATACCGAACATCAGACATACATGATTTAACCAGCCAATTTAAGTCCCATGCCCTCGGCATGCCTTTCAAGCTTCGGCCTCGACAAAGCTTTCGTGAAAGGATCAGCTAAGTTAATATCTGTGTGAACTTTGAGTAATTTGATTTCACCTAGTTCGATCTGCTCACGAACATAGTGATATCTCCTGGCATAGTGTCTGGCGCCCTTCTGAACTCCAGGTTCTTTGGCGATGACTAATGCACCCGAGTTATCGCAGTACATGTCGATCGGCAAGTTACTTGTGGGGACAATGTCTAGCCCACTAATAAACTTCCTTATCCAGACAGCCTCCATTGCAGCTTCCGAAGCAGCAATGTACTCAGACTCTGTTGCAGACATAGCAACTGTGGTTTGTTTCTTGCTTTTCCAATCCACAGCGCCACCATTCATAACGAAGACGTACCCAAACTGAGACTTCGTGTCATCTCTATCAGTCTGAAATCCAGCATCACAGTATCCGGTCACTTTGAGCTCTTGATCTGGATTTCCCCCATATACCAAAAACAAATCTCTAGTAGCCCGTAGGTACTTGAGAATGGTCTTAACAGCAGTCCAGTGACTTTCACCTGGATTCTGTTGATAACGGCTAACGATATTCTGCGCGAACGCTATATCAGGTCTAGTGCATCTCACCGCATACATTATAGATCCTACAGCCGAAGCATAAGGGACTCTTTGCATACGCTTCACCTCATCAGGTGTAGAAGCACCTTGTTTGACCGACAGACCAAGTCCTTCCTGCATAGGTATATTACCACGCTTGGAATTCTCCATCTTGAATCGCTTCAAGATCTTATCAATATAAGCACTTTGACTTAGTCCAATCAACCGCTTAGTTCTATCTCTATAGATCTTGATTCCAAGAATGAATGCTGCTTCTCCCAAGTCTTTCATGGCAAAACACTTTCCAAGATGGGATTTTACATCTTGCAACATTGGAATGTGTTTTCCTATTATCAATATGTCATCTACATATAAGACAAGGAAAGTAACATTACTCCCACTAGCTTTGCGATATACACATGGCTCATCGGGATTCTGAACGAAACCAAACTTTTTGATTTCTTCATCAAACCGTTTATTCCAACTCCTCGATGCTTGCTTTAGTCCATAAATGGACCTTTGGAGCTTGCATACTTGGTTGGGATGTTTTGGATCAATGAACCCTTCAGGTTGATCCATATAGACTTCTTCATCCAAGTAACCATTTAAGAAGGCAGTCTTAACATCCATTTGCCATATCTCAAAGTCATAGTACGCTGCTATGGCTAAGAGAATCCTAATAGCTCTAATGTCTGCTACTGGTGAAAAGGTCTCATCATAGTCAACGCCAAAACGTTGAGTATAACCTTTCGCCACGAGACGAGCTTTATAGGTGTGTACATTTCCATCCATGTCGGTCTTCTTCTTGAAGAGCCATTTGCTCCCAACGGTTCTTGCGTTAGGAGGAAGATCAACCAGGGTCCAAACGTGGTTATCTTGCATGGATTTCATTTCCACATTCGCAGCTTCAAGCCATTTGTCAGATTCCGGATCTGATAATGCAGCTTTGAAGTTCGGAGGCTCATTGAGATCTCCTGATACGTTATCCTCGGATTCGACTAGACCAATCCATCTATCCGGTTCACGTACGACCCTTTCGGATCTACGAAGTGGAATCGCAACATCATCGACTTGAGGTTCATCTCTTTGAACATTTCCCCCCCCCCCCAAGTTGATGATTGCTAGTTGTTTCAGAAGGTGACACATCTTCTAGTAGTTCTACAATTCTCCCACTGTTCTCTTGAGCTATAAAATTCTTTTCAAAGAATTCAGCATATCGAGCAACACGAACAGTATTTTCGGAAGGATTGTAAAAGTAGTAACCCATTGTTTCCTTTGGGTATCCTACGAAGATGCACTTAGTAGTCCTGGGTTGTAGTTTGTCAGGCGTATCACGCTTCACAAGTGCCTCACATCCCCAGACTCTTAAGTAAGACAACACAGGGACTTCTCCATGCCATAATTGATATGGTGTCTTTTCAACCTTCTTGGTTGGAACCATATTTAGAACGCGTACAGCGGTTTCTAGAGCAAAATCCCAAAATGATAATGGGAGAGTTGTAAGGTTCATCATCGACCTCACCATCTCTAGTAAGGTTCGATTCCTCCTCTCAGACACTCCATTATGCTGAGGAGTATAAGGAGGAGTAAGCTGTTGGACAATTCCACACGCTTTAAGATAATCCTTAAACTCTTGGCTTAAGTATTCTCCACCACGATCCGATCGAAGGATCTTGATGGTCTTACCGAGTTGATTTTCAACTTCGTTCTTAAACTCTTTGAATGTTTCAAATACCTCATGTTTATGTTTAAGCAAGTAAACATAACCATAACGGCTGAAATCATCCGTGAAAGTTACGAAGTAGCTAGCACCTTTTCTTGACACATGTCTAAATGGGCCACATACATCAGTATGGATGAGTCCAAGTAGCTCTTTTGCCCTTTGCGGCTTGTTCGGAAAGGGTTTTCTAGTCATCTTTCCTGAGATACAGGAAACGCATTGATCAAATGATTCATCATTTGATTGTAAGATCCCTTCACGTTGAAGTCTTTCAATGCGGTTTTTGCCAACATGGGCAAGACGACAGTGCCATAGATAGGTAGAGTCCAAACTAGTTTTGGCTCGTTTGCTAACTGTGAACATTGAATTATTTGAAACACAACCACGCATATCAATTTCATAAATGCCATCACAAGGAATAGCATCAAAATAATGAACATTATTTTTAGAAACTGAAATACCGATATCATTAAAAACATTAATGTATCCTTGGTTTTTCAACAAAGAAACTGAAATAACACCTCTAGTGATAGAAGGTGCATAATGACAATTGTCTAATACAATGGATAACCCAGAAGGCAGAATTAAATGAAATTCTCCTATAGCTTCCACAGCTGCTGGCAAACCATTTCCAACGAACAGCTGCAAAGCTCCAGGCTTCAGTTTCCTCCTCTTTCTAAGACCCTGTAACGAATTACAGATGTGAGTTCCACAGCCGGTGTCATACACCCATGAATCACTCTTAGAAAAGGAAAATAATTCAATTGTGAAGATACCTGAAGTACTAGTCCCACTAGTATTCTTTCTCTTCTTCATCAACTCAGCTAGGTAGGTAGGACAGTTCCTCTTCCAGTGTCCGACTTCACCACAATGGTGACAGATCTGGTCCTTAGCCTGATGCTCTTTAGGGGCCAGAGGGGTTTGCTTGGCTTTAGGGATATGGGCAACAGCCTTGCCTTTACCCTTGCCATCAATCTTGCCCTTCCCCTTTTTCGGTCGTTTAGCCTTTTGGATCTTACCCCCCTTGATCATAAGAACTTGGGGTGTTTCAGTGGCCTTTTTAGGAATCGTTTTTTCATACTCGACAAGCATAGCATGAAGCTCAGGTATAGTCTTAGTCATACTATGCATGTTATAGTTGCGCACAAAACCCTCAAAATCCTTCGTAAGCGATTTGAGGATCATGCCAACTGCAACAGCACGATTATACCCATAATTGAGCGATTCCAATTTGTCAAAGTAGCTCTTCATCTTGAGCACATGACTACTGACCGATTTAGCAGTTTCAAGCTTCAAGTCGTGGAGTTCCACAACTAGGTCGAACAATTCGACACCAGCTTGTTTTTCATACATCTTTTTCAGCTCTTTGATCATATCACAAGGTGTATGAAATTCGTATTGCTTCTGAAGATCGGGAGTCATACTCGAGATCATCATACAAGCAACCTCATCGTATCTGCTGTACTCTGCGTTGTAGAACGCTTTCTCTTGCTCAGAGGCATCAGCAGCTGGCTCGGTCGGCCAATGATGTTCAAGGACATCGGTCCTCCGTTCAACTCTAAGGACAATCCTCAGTTGACGGTACCAGTCATTGAAGTTAGATCCGTTCAGCTTTTCTCTTTCAAACATTTGACGAAAAGCATGACCAACATTGTTTTGAGGAGGGTTTGTTGCCATCTACAAAACAGATTAAGTTCAAAAATCAGTATTTTCGATAATCTTTTCCTTAATAAATTTAATTACCCAATGTTTAAACATTTTAAACAATTAAGCTTTATTAAGGCTAGGATCCAATTGACATGCCATCATTTCATCAGTTGATCTGCTAGAAATGATGCATTCAAATGGTAAGTGACGATCACTAATTGTATTCCAAATACAATTCCTAGGTTTTATGGGACCTACAACTTGCACCAAGTGATTTGTAGTCATGTTTCATCCCATCTTTTGCCACGGGCTAAGGGTCTCACCGCCTAGCTCGTTTTAAGTCGTCCAGCCAAGAACTCACAAATTTTCCACCATTGTGTACCAATGAGTGGGAATTTGCCATGCAAATGCCATTTTACCATTGTGTACCAATGAGTAAGATGACATCCACAAGTGTCCTTTACAAGGTGGATGGCAAAGACTTAAATTTGGTTTGGGTCAAAACAATTTTGATGCGTGATCAAAAAAGTTATGTGTGAAGATTCATGCACATCTTCATCACATAATGTGTTTATAAAATTCTTAGTTTGTCATCCAAGTCAAAGGAGCTCGGTAGCTCCATTTGCAACACACAAAGAAGCGTAGGGGTGAGGTTTGCAACTTTTGCAATTAAAAACCTACCACTTTAGGGAAGCAGAGCGACCCGACTTATACCTCTCTTAGAGTGTGTTCAAATGGGTGAGCCGGTGTTTCTTTTGACTTTTAGGACACAAATTTTATTTTATAAACAAAATCATATTTCAATAGATTATTTAAGCAAATTTCGATTTTCATAAAACAAATTTGCAATAAACCTTTTATTATGTCACAATTATCAGATAATCACATAATTTATAGGGTTTCTAATTATCACATATAATTTTAATTTTATAGTCCTCCTTGATTTAAGTAATAACCATGAACGATTTGCATGAAACATCATGGTTTTTACTTCTTTTTAACACTTTAAAGTTTTAAAGGTACAACATGTTGTTCATAACAATTATTTAATAATTAATAAAAACTTGGATTTAAAATTTTTAGATCACAAAAATCAAATTTTAGAACTAAAAATTAGGGTTTCCGATTCGGCAAGAGATTTTCGATTCATTATTTGTGTTTACGATCGGAAAGCAGGGGTTTCCGATCGAAACAGGGTTTTCGATCGGGTACTTTTCGATCGTGGACTATTTGATCGGGTCGAAAAGCTTTCCGATCGGAACCTTTCCGATCGGATACTTTTCGATCGGCCCGAAAAGCCTTTTCGATCGGTTACTTTTCGACCAGTTCGTAAACACTTTACGATTTGGATCGAAAAGTAGGGTTTCCGGTCGGAAAACAAGGGTCTCCGCACCGGAATAGGTTTTCCGATCGGAAATCAAGGGTTTCCGATCGGGTCGAGAAGCGTTTTTCGATCAGGGACTTTTCGATCGGGTCGAAAAGTCCTATTCTGTCGAATTTTTTCGTTTTTACCAATTGCGAAACCTTTTCCAATTGTAAAACACGATTTTTAAATGAATCGAAAAGCTAGAATCTTGTTTTGGTTACCCCCCTTCCAAGTTTTATTCCCGGTAATTAATTAAAATCATAGGTGGCTCGTGATACCACTGTTGGGTTATATAACTATTTATCAAAACACGAGTACGCAGCGGAAAGAATCCTATGAATTAATCTAATTAACCGGTATTAGAACGTCTACCTTTTTAGCTCGGCAAGACTTGATCTCTTGGAGGATTTGATATAAATCCCTCTACGATCGCACACACGACACACCAATGCTATGTGCTAGCAACCGATCACGAACCTCTTCTTGATTAGGCTTGGTCGAACCACACAAGAAATCGCAAACCCCTAGGGTTTTCTTGTTGCCGAAAATTAGAGAGATTAGAGAGAGAATTAGGGTTTTGCCTTTATCTCATAAAGCAGCAACTAATCCTTAAACCCAGAGGGTCTATTTATAGGATTAGAATACTTGATAAACAAGCAAAAGGGATAGGCATAAGAGCCCTAGCGAAATCGGCCTAGAGGCCTTATCCACAACCTTTTCTCAATTGTAATCCAATTACAATTCTCTCTAATTACAACTAACACCCCTCTGTTAACAATTAACTGTCAGTTTTTAACGAAACTTCGTTAAATGTTCGTGATAAATATTAATTAACCATTAATTAATATTAATACATTTGGTGTCGAGACGTGTGACCCCGTAGGCTTAAATAACTTCCGGACATACTTTTACTATTACATGATCATATCCCTACAGTTTCTGTAAATCAAACAGGAACAGTTCATCTCACTCCTGACATTACTTTGTTTCAAGTTCTTTATATTCCTCTTTTTACTCACAATCTCCTTTCTGTTCCACAACTTTGCTAATCTCAAAATGGTGTCATATTTTTTACTCATAATTGTTGTGTTTTTCAGGCCCCTTCCATGAACAGGCCACTGGTTCTTGGTGACTTGATTCAAGGACTTTACATTCTCAAACAACAACTGAAGACTTCTTTTGATCAATTTGTAGCAACTAAGTCTTTCTGTAATGTTGTTGTTAATACTGAAACTTGGCACCATCGTTTAGGCCATTTACCTGCTTATAAACTGAACAGTTAAATGTTCTTTCTACTTCTATTTCTGAATCCATTTTGTCTTGTTCTATTTGTCATAAAGCTAGACAACACAAGTTGCCTTTTCCTCATAGTCAAATTTCAACTTCACATGCTTTTGATATGATTCATATTGATATATGGGGACCCTACTCCTCCACTACTTATAATGGGTTTAAATATTTTTTGACCATTGTGGATGACTTCACTAGAACCACATGGACCCATTTACTGACTAATAAATCCTATGCTTCAAATCCTATGCTTTCACTGTTTTACAGCAGTTTATTGAAATGATACTTACACAATTTGGTACTAAAGTTAAATGTGTAAGGTCTGATAATGCTTTTGAGCTAGGATCTGGGTCAATACAGTCTGCTTATTTTTTACAAAAAGGTATTGTACATCAAACCAGTTGTGTTGCAGTACCACAGCAGAATGGAGTAGTTGAAAGGAAGCATAAACATCTTCTTGAAACAGCTAGAGCTTTGCTTTATCAATCTAAACTTCTTATTCAATATTGGGGTGATTGTGTTCTTACTGCCACCTACTTGATCAATAGATTCCCCTCTAAACTTTTACACATCGAATTAGACTGTCACTTTGTTCGAGAGAAGTTACAAGATGGCTTAATTGCATTACATCATACCTCTACTCATGAACAACCAGCTGATTTGCTTACCAAGAATTTATCTAAGGCACAACACGATAAACTCCTTTCCAAGTTTGGTGTTTTATCACCACAAACTTGAGGGGGGGGGGGGGGGGGTGTTGAGGTTCGAACCGGTCAAGGAATAAAAATATGTTGATGCCCAGGTTCGAACCGGGTCACAGTTTAAATGAGAAAGCGCGCAAAATCAAAATTCTGTTTCCGGTTGTTATTTATTGTGGTTAGTTAACTTAACTATAGTTGCTAGTTAGTTAGTGCTTTAGTTAGCTGGTAGTTAGCTAGTTCTGATTGTATATATGAGCAGATGAGTTGTAATCAGTTGAATCAATGAAATCAATCAATTCGATCTGTTTTCTGTTTCAATAGTTGGGATGAGTTTTTGGTTTGGGTGTCGAGTATGATATCGTATCAGTACCAACTTCATTGCGGTGTATTTACTTTTTCATGTTTTCGGTTTCAGTACTTTATGTTTTTTGTAATTTTTTGGTATTTTCAATGATACCAATACCGATTAATACTGGACCAACAAAATCAGTATGATAGTTGGTTTATACTTTAGTTTTAGTATTGTTATTTTTTGATATGATAATGATCTTAACCTGCAGTGGAGTATTAATATTTCAAAAGACTTTTGTCGTACATTTGTGTCGAAGCTTAATACTAAATCATTTGTGAGAAAAAAAAACATTCTTTTAACATATTCATACCACTAAACTATAAAATTGTTCACAGTGCTACGTCCAAACCTGCAGGTCCGTCCGAGTTAGCCCCGCACGTCCGGTGTGTGGCGTTGTGACGGGTGTCCGTCCTCACATGTCCGTGGCCTCGAACGTTTGAATGGATGCCAACTTTTTTTTTTTAAATTGGAGCCAATTTTTTCTTTTTTTAAATTGGAGCCAATTTTTTCTTTTTTTAAATTGCTTTCCAACGGTAAACTTATTTTTTTTTAATTCTTAATTAAACATAAATACTTATTATTAAACTTAATTAACATTAAACATAATTAATTAATATAAACATATACCTAATTAAAATTTAAAATATTACAACATAAACCTAATTAAATCTAACATACCACAACTAATACCATAAATCGGAAGTGGAACTGGTATTGTCATCCCATGGGATAAATATCGGTAATCGGGGTTGTGTCATCAGTTTTTGGTCACACATGATCTCGTACTTCGGTCGATCTTAATTCATCGGATCTTTGTCCATTGGTTCTGGTTCTTCTTCAAGTTCGACTTCATTGTCCAGTTGGTAATATTCAAGGGCTATTCTGGTGGGTTCTGGGGCAACCAGTAATCGATTGCCCAAATCCAGAAGGCTTCATCATCCCCAAGCTCATCCACATAGGGTGGAGGTTGAGGTAGAACAACTAGTGGAGGTGAAACAAAATATGGAACTGGAAACAGAAAAGGAGGTTGTTCAACCGGTGGAGGTTGAAAAGCCGGTTGAGGAACTATAGGACGTAAATGATTACAGTGTGCCGACCTTGCTCCATGGTATTCCAGTGCATCTCTTGGAGGTGTTGACATCGTAATATTATGAAATTTTCTGGTATTTCCGGTATATTTGACATGGTTTATGGATTGGATCTCAGAAGTTTTATACATAGCTATTAAATATAGCTGTTATTGAATATATTCGTTAAAAGACATAACGACCAGTTTTGTAATATTTATTTTTAATATTTATTTAATAAATTTAATATATTTATTTAACTTTGAAATATTTATTAAATGAATTTAATATATTTATTTAATTTTAAATATTTATTTAGTTATTTCTATTGTTTAACTCTTTAATTATTTAATTATAATTAAAGATTTCATTATAATTAAAAAAAAGAAATGATAATGTGAAAATAAATGTGTGTTTGTGGGAAGTGCAACGTTGTGCCTAAAATCTGCATGTGAGAAAGATTTGAAATGATGGGTTAAAAGTTGATGTGACATGTTGACTAGGTGTGTTTTTGGGAAGAATGTGTGTCTGCGTTGTGGACACTCTAAGCCATATTACCATCGGACATGACCATTCTAGACCACCATGTATTTATGGCATTGCACAGTCCTAACCTAATAACATCGTACTTGCCTACTGGTGATACCGGTGTTTATTATTGTTTATATGATGAGAGTTCAAGTTCTATAAGAATGGAAATTAAGTAGATTTAAAAGGTATTTTTATCTTTCAGAAAGTAATAAACCCTTGGCAGTAGACCATACGTTTCTTATTATTAAATACACAGCTGGCCGGAAAAAAATAAGTGTCGGGGAAATGTACATTCACAAGTAATGCAACATCATGAAGAAGAAAACCCACCACTTGAATAAACCTCCACCCCTTGAGTCAGATTTGAACTTGAGACCTTAAAATCTCAAAACTATAACCATCATTCATTTACCATTAGGCCAAATGCCAAATTCTTGTAAAAAGCATTTAAGGGCGGGAGAGGGCGTCCGACCCTTCGAAATTTTTTTTACGATGTAGGAGGTATATAATTTTCGTGTAGAAAATTTTGATATACTCCGGTTTCGACCCCCAATTTTAGTTATGATTTTTTTTATATACTATTCTCATCTAGTCCGACCCCCCACTTGATATTTTCAAACTTCGCCACTAGCTACAAATACCCTTAGGTTCCTTAATTTTTATGTCATCATATACCTGGTACACACATTATTGAAATAAAAAAAAATATTTTTTTGCTTTGAGACCCTTCCCTGTCGCCTATATCCCTAGCCATCATTTATTCAGCAAAGGATTTCAAAGAGCCTTGTACTATGGACGGTCTAAAACATCTAGTTGGCTAAAAAGAGAGTACAAAGGCAAGTAATGCAACATGACTACATATGTAGAAAGCCACAGTACAGTAAATGCATAATGACATACCCTCGCGAGCCAAATAAATGAGCCTAGAGCTAAAGATAAATAGGTTGTTAACTTCAAAATGAACTATTATGGCTTGGGGTGACAATTTCTGACAAGATATGAAACATGACTTGAACACGATATGAAAATAATCAGGTTTTGGGTTGATTAAATTAACCCGTTTAAAAAAACAGAGTGGGTTAGGATTGACCCGTTTTAAAAACAGTTCGTGTTCGTGTGAAAATGGGTTGATCCAATAACCCGTTTTTTTTTTAAAAAAATTATAATCGTTTTGTTCATCTACTCTAATGGTTTTTATTGGTTTTTTTTAGAACAATAAGAATTTTATTAACTAGCAAGGAGCTAGAAAAAGGGAAGAACAGTACAAGATAAGAAAGCTACAAAGAGATTAAGCAAAAACAAAATATTAGGGAAGGGTAAAACTGGATATATTATAAAAGCTAGTTGAAAAGCTAGTTGAAAAGCTACTCCAACTAGCTTTTCAAAAGCTAGCTTATAAGCTAGCTTATAAGCTAGCTTTTTGACGTTACCAAACGGGGCTTTTAAAAAAAGCTAGCTTTTTTAAAAAGCTCCGTTTGGTAACGTCAAAAAGCTAACTTATGGCGCGCCAAACACGACCTAAGAGTAATGCCTTGAACTTCATCTGGTGATTATGGGATAAAAGGTTCATACTGAGCAGGTTTTGGACTGTGCCCGAGGTGTCGAACTTAAAACTGCACCAAGCCTTTACTTCGTTCCAGATCTGAGCGGAATACGGGCAGGAAAAACACCTTTTTTATGTATTCGTCTAGTTTATTTATTAGTTACAAATAAAATTTTATGTTTCTAGCTTCTAGATTAGGACTCCTAATTCCTAATCTTTGTAGGTTTTCTTAAATAATCTACTTTAATAGTTTTTATGAGATTTCCAATACTCATTTTGGTGTGTTTTTTAGTTAAATTATGAACACCAATACTAAATGTTTTCTATTATTTGATTGTTTATGTTTATATAGAGACTAATTTATCAGGTGTTACTCATTTTTATAAATGAACATAAAACAGGTTGACTTATAACACGATCCGAACATGACTCGATTTTTAGCGGGTCGACATGACACGACACGAATAGCTATATGGGTTGGGTTAGGGTTGAACATATTAACCTGCGAACCCGCCAAGCCGAAACCCATTAACCCGTCATCCCACCAACCAGATACGATTGACACCTCTAATTAGAGCCCAGTCGTTGGATAATTAAAAAGCACTGTCGGACTCATAAACTGGCCTACGACACCCTCACCCTTGAATATCGCAAGAGGCAACCGACTCAAGACTCTAACCAAAACCAAGGTGTAGGGTTCGGTCTGCTATCACTGCCCCAGTATCACTTTACGTTCTAACCCTAACCCTAGATTTCCCGTCGTTATAGGTTGGCCACCAAAAATATCCACTTATTGAGGAATGAATATTGGTCTACACCGAAAACTCAAGCCCCTTTGAGCATTCACAATAGATTTCCTATATTATATTTCTGTGAGTGGAGTCCTTAAAATTTGAGATTTGCTTATGAATGGTTGTGAGTAAATGAGAGAGAAAATGTTACTTTTCATTCCTATATTCGATTAAAAAAAACTATTCATTCCTTATATTTTTTTAATATTTTTTTAAAGTGGTTGTGAGTGAAAGAGAGAAAATATAATAATAAAAATATAAAAAAATATTATTTAATTAAAAAAGAATTTTTTAATGTTTTTCATTGAAATGATAGAAATAGGAATAGAGAAACGGATGTTAATACTCTCACCACTAAGTCAGCCACTGAACATACTGTCATAAACATTTAAACAACCGGTTTTTAAAGAAAACTCGTATACTTTTTACATCCAACTCTTTGTGGTAATCTAATTAAAAGAGTTTTTCATTTATTTATTTTATCAAAATGGAGTTGATGAGAATTGGAGATGATAGGGTGAATGGTGTAATATCTCCGTCACTAATCCAAATATACTGTTAAAAAAATAAAAAAAAAATAAAAAAAAATCCGTCATTTCTGTTTTTCCATCCAAAATCCATTTGATACATCTTTTAATTATTTCTTTTCAAATCTCTTATTTTATTAGAATTTTCTTTACATAGAGCATAACACATTTTGTTTAAGTTTCTGTTTGTGTTTTTCTCATGTTTTAATTACCACACATCAAACTAGAATTATAAGAAGAAACAACAACTTCATAGTGAAATCTAATCTAAAAGATAGGGTTTTGGGAGGGCCAGAAGAAGCTTCCTTAGGCTCGGGAGGGTCCCGACCCCCTCGGTTTTTTTGCTTCGTAGTGTTAATTTTTACTATATTTCTTCTAAAAAAGTTTATATATTGTGTCCCGCCCCCCATATACTGGATATGGCATCCCATATACTAAGTCCGGCTCCCCCTAAGTTTATGTTCAAGCTCTAGCACTGGCGGGAGGGTGGGAAAAGAACAAACCTTACCTTCAACCCGAGGGATAAAGAAGTTGCACCTAAAAAGACCCCTGACTTGTAAAACACCCAAACAAGAAAAACAAGTCACAAATAAAGATACTTACCACATATATAAGGTCAAGCTTGACTAAAAGGAAAGACCCAATTGTAGATCCGAAAGCCAGCTAGTGTAGTAAAAAAACTATGGTTTAGGTGAAACAAACACAAAAACACACACACCCATGACATTTAGCAAGATAGACAACCACACGTGCAGGAAATGGGAGACTCTAAAAATAGAGAAACCTAGATTCTACGTCGCCAAATTCCCCTATCACTGATAATGCTCTCATAAAGGTGCAACTCTAATAAATCATACCTAATGTGCTCATCCCACGTTAGTTTAGGCTCACCTCTATTTCTTTTCCACTCCACATTTAGTCCTCATACGCTCCTCACATGTGCCAATAACGGTCTCCTCCTCACATGCTCGAACCATCTCAACCTCCCCTCCCTAATTTTACCAGAGATACACAATACCCCTAGTTTACCTCTAAACGTCCCGTTCTTTATCCTGTCCAACCTCGTGTGGCCACACATCCACCTCAGCATCCTCATCTCTGCCGTCTCCAACTTTCATGCTTGAGTCTTCTTGATTGCCCAATATTCTGTGCCATACAACAAAGTCGGTCAAATCGTCACCCTATAAGATTTTCCTTTCAATTTCGCAGGGAATATTTTGTCGTCCAAGATACTAGATGTTGCCCTCCACTTACACCATCCCGCCTGGACGCGATGGGTAACACCACTGTCTATATCCCCGTCACTTTGTACAAACGAGCCCAAGTACTTGAACTTGTTCGTTTGCGCAACCAAAACTCCACTAATAGTTAAGTCGACATCATCACAGAGTTAATCCCGCTAAAGTTACAATGGAGGTATTCGGTCTTGGCGCGGCTAATACGTAAACCTTTCTTCTCTAAGGCGGCATCACATTCCTCCAGCCTCACATGCAAATCATGTTTTTCTTCCGCCACCAACACAATATAATATGCGAAAAGCATGCACCATGGGATGTCTACCTGAATTGACTTGGACACCTCATCCAAAACAATTGTGAACTTAAAAGGGCTTAACGCTGAACCTTGATGGAGCCCAATGTCTATAGAGAAGAAGTCTAAATCCCCCACAGACGCCCACACACTTTTGTTTGCCCAACTAACTCCTAAAGACACGTTGGGCGATCAACTAACTCCTAAAGACTCACTATAACCGTTGGAAGACGTGAACCAAGTGGATGGAAAGAGGCTTAACGGTCAAGATAGTTAAGAATAAGATCCCAGGAATCCCGGATAGTTAGTGTTGGGGTATATTTTTAGGATGCTCGCAGGAAGCTCAGATGGCTCAAAAATCCTATTGTAGTATGGGAATCTTATTGATCCAGGTATCCTGATTTATTTTTACTCGACTAACCCTTATTATTGCCACATGTGTATTTGATTGCAGGTACCGTTGTGTGATTAACAACCTCCGAAAGACCTGCTCCAACTATTTAAGAACGTGGACTAAGTGGACAAACGTTGGTCTAACGGATTAATTAGTTGGAGAATAGGATCCTGGGAATACTGGAATGTTTGTTATTCATGTAACTGTTATATAATCGAGGAATCGATCGGTTTAGGAACACACAATTCACTCACACTCGAGCTCAAAAAGCTATAATCATTGTAACACATAGTCCGATCGATCAATCCTCCAAAAACACTTGTATTCTTTTAATTGCTTATCAATAAAAGTGTTAGGTAGCATTCTCTTCAGGCCGGCTCACGAGGTTTTTTTATAGGATTCCTAGAGGCAACTCGAAGGTTTCTAGATTTTCCCTCATTACATCATCGTGTCAACATTCATATTTTGATATTTCGTCATCTTGATCATTAAGCACACTACCTCACATTCTAAGTTTGGAATACGAAATCACTTTGTGGATTTTTGACCAAAACAGTTTGGCGCCCACCGTGGGGCAAGTGGTGCTTCATCCTACAAAATTCTACATTTCATTCACTCCATTTGATCTCCAATCCAGAAATGTCGACTCAACAAAAATCTGTTTCAGCCTCTGTCTCATCCTCCATTCATCCTCTTCCTCCTGCTCCAGGAAGACAGAAGAAGACCAATGATTGTCAGAGAAAAATGGATGAGCAGCCGAGGAAAATGGATTATCCCGTGTTCACGGGATCCCAGGTTCAATCTGTTGATCCTGTTATCATATTAACATGATTTGTTTACTTTGATTAAGCAGGTGAAAAATCAGATGGATCAACAAGAAAAGACTAACCACACTATGATGAGGGAAATTGAGGAGCTCAAGAAGTCTAAGAAACTTGTGGAGGAACAAAGTCCCCTATTCCCCAGGAATCTCGACTTTAACGCCTCAGGATCCTCAGATCCGGTCCGCTACAATTACAAATCGGCAGTAGGGTTTACTATAGCTCCTACAATGACTTCTCAGGCTGCCGGGTATGCGAGGTTTACTGCCGGGTTCTCAGGAGCCGCTCTTCCAGAATCCTCGCAGCCACACTCTAAAGATCCATGGACTCCGTTATCATTGGGATTCTCAACCGTACCATCCCAGGGATATCCATCACATACAGGAAATTCGGGCTAGGATTCCTAGAGATACCAGAACCCTAACCTTTCAGTTTCTGCAGGGATATTAAGGATTACCTCCCTAGAAATTCATGATGGAGATTTCATCCCCATGCAGACGGCGGCGACTACAGAGACAAGCATCCCAATGAGCTATGGATATGGTCCTAGGATCCCAGTCAAGAATCTCGACCCATGTAATGTCTCCTACTCAATTCCTTTAGCTTCTAACCATGGTGCTTCTTTGATGCATGTATTCACCCAAGTATCGCTAGGGAGCTCCAGAAGTTGAAAGAAATGATATCAAGCGTTCCAAGAATCCTGAAACCTAATCCTGAGGTTCCTCTGGAAAGTTACAAGATCTCTAGGTTCACTTGGCCAATTTCTCAAGTTAAGATTCCAAAGCGTTTCCAGACTCCAAGCATGAAGCTTTGAGATGGAACCACAGATCCTGAAGAACACGTGGCACATTACAGGGAGCGCATGGAAATCAACCCTATTCTAACAGAAATCAAGGAAGCCTGTCTATGCAAAGGCTTAGGTTCAACCTTAACAGGACCAGCCATGAAATGGCTACTGAGCATCCCTCCTAACACTATTACATCATTTTCTCATCTAGTTAACCTATTTAACAATCCGTTTTCTTGCAGCAGAATCTTTGAGAAGCTCACAGGTGACTTATATCGAGTAATTCAGAAGCCAATACATCGCCAGATTCAGACGAGAATCCCTCGAGATCCCTCACCTGGATATGGCGGCAACCATTGAGGCCTTCAAAATGGGGTTCCGAAAGGATTCCCATTTTTATGATTACCTTGTCATTACTCCTTGCAGGAATCTCGACGAAGTACACAGTAGGGCTCTGAGATTCATCCGTCTGGAAGATGACAAAAAGATCCACCAAAGGATGTATATTCCTAAATATGATCCTAATAGTAAGAAGTCGGAATCCCCTGGGAAGCAGTATAGATCCCGACCATATTCCAAACTAGACAACCAAAGGGTCAATGCTATGGACCAAGACGATGACGATGAAGACTACCCTAAGGTATCTGAGTATTTTTTTCTATTGATATTGGTGGCTTGATGTGTGCAATGCAGGATCTTGGCGAAAAGGCAAGATGGCCTAGAAAGAATGATAAGCAAGGATCCTGGAAAGACAAAACCAGGTGGTGTGCCTACCACGAGGATTTCGGTTACCTAACCGACGAATGCATAGCACTTCGAAAGGAAATCAGCTACCTGCTTAGCAAGGGGCACCTTAAAGAATTGCTGGGCAGAAAGAAAATCAAGACTCAGGAAGCCGATAAGATTCCTCAAAGAGCAACTTCTCCGCCTCAAGATGCTCAGATAATCAACTTCATATCCAGAGGCTCAGACATCTGTGGCACCTCCTATACCTCAGCCAAGAAACATGCTAAGGAATCTAAATATGAACAGGGCAACAGACCTATCCGGATATCCACCCTAACTTAAGACAAAGTCATATCCTTTGATGAAAGCGACCGTTCCAATGTTCAGGATCCTCATCACGATAGTCTTGTGATTACTTTATATGTTGCTAACCAATTTGTTCGCAGGATCCTGATTGATAATGGAAGCTCAGTAAACATAATCCGTCTCGATGTGCTAAAAAAGATGGGGATCCCAGAAACTGAACTAGTTGCAAGATCCTCAGTCCTGGTCGGCTTCAGTGGTGAAACTAAAAGCACCGTTGGGGATATCAGGTTACTAGTGTACATAGAGGGGGTAAACTCTATGCAAAAATTTTGTGTTATACATTCTCTCTCTTGTTGCAATATAATTCTTGGCAGGCTATGGATACACGAGATGAAAGTTGTCCCCTCAACTTACCATCAATGCATCAGGCTTCCCACACATTGGGGAGTTGTGAGGATTGAAAGCGATCAACAGGAAGCCAAGAATTGCTACTCGACTTCGATGAAGAACATAACCAAATTGACAAAGGGATAGCAATTACAGAAAAGAGCACTTGAAGAACAGGAGGACAGGGAACTTGACGTTAAAGAAGTTCTTTTAAGCCCTGAGAATCCTGAAATCAAGGTGCTCATCGGAATTGGTATCCCAGTGAATTCTAATCAGGAACTGATTCAGCTTCTGAAAGCCAGGACCTCAACTTTTGCTTGGAAGCATGAGGATATGACATGTATATTACTCACAAACTTGGTTTAGATCATTCTTTCAGGCTAATCCAACAAAAGAGAAGAAAGTTCGCTCCCGAAGAGAATGCAATCATCCAGGAGGAAGTTGACAAGCTTCTCAAAACAAAGATGATTATGGAAGTCAAATATCCCAAGTGGCTAGCAAATATGGTGGTGGTCCAGAAAAAGAATAGAAAGTGGAGAGTTTGTGTTGATTACACATATTTGAATAAGGCCTTCCCTAAGGATCCTTTCCCACTCCCCCATATTGATGCAATGGTGGATGCCACGACCGGGCACAAGATGCTCACCTTCATGGATACTTTGGCAGGATTCCAATAGATCCAAATGGAACCATGTGACCAGGAGCATACATCATTTATGACCCCAACATGTATCTAATATTATACTGCCATGCCCTTTGGTTTAAGAAATGCAGGTGCCACCTATTAGAGGTTAGTCAATATGATGTTTAAAGAGCAACTGGGGGACACAATGGAGGTCTACATAGACGACATGGTGGTGAAATCCAAGAAGGCTAAAGATCATATCAGGGATCTCCAAGCTGCCTTTGACATCCTTGACCAATATAACATGAAGCTCAATCCCTCCAAGTGCCACTTTGGGGTGCGAGCTGGAAAGTTCTTAGGCTACATGGTTACTGAAAGAGGAATGGAAGCAAGCCCTGAGCAAATCAAAGCAATCTTAAATTTAAAGTCCCCATCAAATGTAAAAGAGGTACAAAGGTTGACAGGAAGGATCGCAGTACTTAACAGGTTCATCTCAAGATATCCTGAGGAAAAAATAATAGGTTTGAGTGGACTGAAAGGCACGAAGAAGCCTTGAGATGCTTATAAGACTGCCTGTCAGCAGCCCCGTTGTTAATGAAACCAGAAGATGGGGAGCCGCTGTATTTGTATCTTGTTGTTTCCGGAAGCTCAGTCAGCGCAGTCCTAGTAAAGGACCACCAAGGTCAGCAGCATCCGGTATATTACGTAAGTAAAACTCTGGTAGACGCAGAATCCAGGTATTCCTACCTTGAAAAATTAATTCTAGCTCTTATAATGGCTTCTACTAAACTTAGACATTATTTTGAAACTCATGTTCTAATTATAAAATCTAACTATCCTATCAAGGCAGTTCTCAGGAAGCTGGACATGTCAGGTAGGATGGCTAAGTGGGCAGTCAAGTTGAGTGCCTAAGACATCAAATATGAGCCAAGGGCAGCTATTAAATCCCAAGCCTTGGCTGACTTTGTGGCGGATTTCCGTAGCGACATAGAACCAGAAGTTAACAGGGAAGTCCAGCATCTTGAGAAGCTCGAAGAAAACTGAATCCTTCACACTGACGGCTCCTAAAATGTTAGAGGAACAGGACTGGGCATCCTGCTAAAATCGCCACAGGGGGACATAATACCACTATCCATATCTTGTGAATTCCAGGCTACCAACAACGAAGATGAGTATGAAGCTTTGATTGCTAGGTTGCATTTGGCTAGAGATATGGGTATCCGGTCTATTCAAGTATTTGTTGATTATCTTCTATTGACTAACCAATTTCATGGATCTTATGTAGTGAGATGGGAGAATATAATCAAATATCTAGATATTGTTAGAAAATTATCTTTGCTTTTCGAAAATTTTAACATTACACAGGTTCCAAGAGAAGACAATTCAGAAGCCGATGCTTTAGCAAACTTGGCTTCATCACTCAGGATCCCTGAGGATATCAAGATTCCTATAACACACATCCTGACACCGGCAATAGCTCAGCATGAAGCTCACGCGATTGGTGACAATGAAGATATGGATGCTAGGGATCCCAAAGACATTCAGGGAATCCTGGATTTATCCAATCATTTTATATCTTAAAGATGGGGAGATTCCTAAGGGTGAAAATCCTAGGGCTTTTCGCGCCAAGGTAATACCTTATTTTATCTTAGATAACATATTATATAGAAAATCTCTTGCAGGTGTCTACCTGAGGTGCCTAGAGAAATCAAAAGCTCTTCAGGTGCTTGAAGACATTCATAGTGGAGATTGTGGAAACCACACTGAGGGGCAGAGCACTCTTCTCCAAGATCCTCAGGTTCGGGTACTATTGGCCTACAATTAAGAAGGATGTCATGAGCTTCTCCTAAAAATGCGATGCCTGCCAAAGGCACAACAATATTCTGCATCAACCAGCTGAGCATCTGCATCTCATAGTATCCCTGTGGCCATTCATGAAGTGGGGCATGGATATTGTAGGTAAGCTGCCCGAGGCTCCTTGAGGAAAAGTATTTATGCTAGCAATGACAGACTATTTCTCCAAGTG
Organism: Deinandra increscens subsp. villosa; assembly: GCA_039602395.1. Lineage (NCBI taxonomy): Eukaryota > Viridiplantae > Streptophyta > Magnoliopsida > Asterales > Asteraceae > Deinandra > Deinandra increscens. The sequence goes on from JBCNJP010000003.1 coordinate 28,339,980, forward strand.
GATCGAAGCAGAAGCCTATGTGCAAGTAAGAGAAAAAGAGTTGATATCCTTCATTAAGAGAAACATCCTCACTAGATTTGGGATTCCGGCAAAAATCACATGTGACAACGGCTCCTAGTTTATCGGGAAGAGAACAAAAATTTTTGTGCAAGCTGGGGCATAAAGATGATTACTTCAACACATGTCCACCCTCAAGCTAATGTGCAGGCGGAATCCAGCTGTAAGATCATCATTAACAACCTTAAGAAGATGTTAGGCTCCAAGAAAGGCAAGTGGGCTGAAGAGCTACCGTTTGTTCTTTGGGCGGATAGGACAACACCCAAGAATGCAACATGCCAAACTCCATTCTCATTAGTGTTTGGAGCTGAGTCCATAATTACCACAGGAATGGTGCTACCTACAGCCATGATTAACTGCCAGGATCTTGAAGCCAACAACCAGAATCTGCTTCAGGATCTCGAAACAGTTGAGGAGCTCAGAGATATGGCCAGGATCCGGATGGCGTCTTATCAACAAAGGGTGGCAAAGTCTTATAGCAGGAATACCAGGATAAGAATATTTCAAGTGGGAGACTTGGTACTAAGGAAGGCATTTCAAAATACTACTTATCTAGCCGATGAGAAATTGGCACCCAAATGTGAAGGCCAAACTTAATAGATTCTGAAGAAGGAAAGGGGGCATATCGTCTGGTGGACATGGAAGGAGAACCTCTACCAAGAGCCTGGAATGCCATTCACCTCAAGGCTTACTTTATGTGAGAATCCCATTAGAATCCCAAGGATCCTCACTGCCTAAATACTCCAAGGTATGTATAGTAATCTGATTTCAATATCATTCTTATTATTTCCATCACATGATACTGACTTTGGCATCGAAGTGGTGTTAGCTAAGCTAACACCCACCCCTCACCAAGTGTTGAGTGTTTTGCAAATTCTGAGAATCCTAACTAAAAGTACTTTGGGTATATTCCCAGTTAGAGGTTGGCCACCTCTCCTACGTTTAAGGTATCCCGCATACCTTCTAAGGTTTAAAAGGTTTTCACCTTTTCTACGTTCGGGTAATCGCCAGTAGCGCACGACCCTCGCCAGGAGCGCACGTTGTCCACCAGTATGCTCAAGATGGCTGGACCAGTTCATCTTATGGGTGGCTGACAATCTTGTCATTGTAGGCTGCTAGGCGGATTCTCAAAGTTTTTAACACGGACGTGTTAACTAAGGTTTTGACATTTTCATGTCACTCACGATGGCTTAGTCCGAAGTATATAAGGGCTTGTCCCCAGATTTGGCGTAGTCTCAAATATCCCGGGTTTATCCCCAGTGTATTTCTAAATTGTTCTCAGAAAAGCTCCTTCGGCCACTGTGGTCGGGATCCTTTTTAAATTCTTTTCAGGATCCCAAAGTAGGATGCCGAGAAGAACCAACAAAGTCATTCTCTCAGGATCCCTGTCAAGATCCCGAGCATGATATTGAAAGAGGTAACAGTTTAAATCAAGAAATCGACTAAGGTAAAACTTGAGGGTCAGGTAACTTATGTCTTTATTACTTGATTTTCCAAATCTACAAATGTTCTTTGAGGTTCTTGATAAGATTGGACATTTATAACACACTCTATATGCAAAATTTAAATTTGAAACACAACATATGTAGCCAAAAGATAGTCATATTATTAACATACTGAAACGGGTTTTGAGCTCCCCAAGGTTCATCCTGAAATCCTCAGGATCCGTCCGCTTGGGAAGCTCAGAGGTCAAAAGTTTTAGGAATCCTGGTTTCGTCTTGTAAAATACATGATCCCTCCACCAGGATCCCTACCATTGTCTACCATTGTTTGTTACTTGTTTGTTTCTAGCAGGAACCACGAAAAGTAAATTGTTTTACAACCACCATTATCCAAACATGAAAACATAAAAACTAGGCTCAGACTTTTGCATTATTCTCATCGCCCATCACCTTCCCATCCTTCTCAAGCTTCTCTCCCTCGCCAAGCTTCAGCTCGAACACCTCTGTCATCGCATCTGGAGATTCCGGAACCGTATTCGAGGAGCAGGCTTCATTCCCATTCTTCCCAGCTCCAACCGCTTCACTATCGCCTCCTTCCAATGATTCCAGAATAACCTTCCGCGTTGCAACATCCCAGCTAGATACCTTGAAGCCAGCCTCACCCGCCATTTGGATTTTGCATTCCAGGACGCTTCGGGTAGCCAAGAGCTTGTCGATTTTGGCATCCGTGACTTTCTCAACTTTAAAATCAGGCGCTGCTCAGGAAGCTTGTGCTCATAGTACAGGGTCTTTCTCTTGGCGATCTCAGCTTGGGCTTAGATCTTCTCCTCGGCCTCAGCCAGCTTCCGCTCCATATCCATAGCCTGGGTGCTGAGCTTCTCGATGCGTTGCATAGGAAAACGAGAATCCTGATCAATGGTTGCATCAAGTATGAAACTAATATGTGTATTTGTTGAGCTTCTTACCAGGTTGATCATGGTCTGCATCGAGAGAACCTTGTTGCTCACCTCAGAAGGAGCCAGGACTTCGAAATTCTCCAGGTACAAGGTGGCTTCGGTGACCTTCCTCTTCTTGGAAGTAGAGGAGTTAATGCGAAAAAATAGATTGTCAACATTTGGGATTCTCAGATATAATACAGCTCAGGATCCTATGAAAACTTACCAGACATCTCAGGAATGTGGTCGGATGAATAGCTTTGTTCGTTGGCTACTGCTTCAAGGATCAGGGCTCTCTCTGTGGCTGGAATCTGGTAGACTGCTTCAAGCTTCTTGGGATCCGGATACGCTTTGATGAGATTCTCAAACTTGGGTGCTGTAAAAAAGATTAAGGAAAGTTAAACACAGAATCAGGGTCTTGCGATGCAAAGGAAATCAATATCCTACCCTTATCAACCCACTTCAACGACAAATCTTTACCCCTTGGAATCAAATTGAACTTCACAAAAAAGAAACGCTTCTTCAAATCATGATCGTTATGGGAAGCTCGGGGAATCAATTGGGAGATAGAGGTGTGAGCCTTCAAAACAATCGGCTACAGCCGTGGGTTCTGAGTTGGTGGGCTTCACAAACAGGAATCCCGATTTCCAGGTTCTGGGTTTGGTTCAGTTGGTCAAGAGAGTATAGAATTTGCCAAACCATATGTGACACCCGCCAAAAAAATCCAGGTAATTCTTGACGAACACGAACGATTATGTATTTTAGAACATTCATGCATTCTCACATCTTTGAGAGTTTTAGATGTGTCAACGAGTCCACAAGCTTTCACACTCGAGTCGGTCCTGAACGTTGATGACTAATTAACAAAACTTTAGACAAACGAGCATGAATTGTTACAAAGTATTTTCATGGCTCGGTGCGACTATATATACTAAATGAGTACGTAACTATTACCTTTGTATATACCATGTGACATTTAGGATATCATATTTCAAATTGCAAGTAATGTGTAACACTTGCGTAATGTTAAAATGAAGACTAATGTTTCACTCATGGGTGTTAGCCGAAATTTTTAGGACTTGTAAGGGGTTTGGGATGTTATGAACCCGTACCTAGACCAAGCTAAGGCCCAACCAACCAGCCCAGATAGTAACCCAACAAGAAGAAGATCCACCAACCCAAGTATAAGAACGGAAGCATACATCAGAATTAGGGCATCGAAGATTATTGATTATGTGGTTCTTCTACTTCCCATCTCCATGTCTGTATTCTGATTTCCCATCCCCTTTCTAATAGTTTGCTTGTAGTTCATCTCTAATTCTCTATCGATGGTAAACTTCATGTGATTTGATTTCGATCGTTGCTCTTTCAAAATTAGTTCATTTCATTGGTGCTTTCATTGATCCGTTAGCACAAATGGCTGACGGAACGAGCTTTACAAGCTGTCTGGATGATTTGAAATTGAAGGAGTGGAACGAGATGCTTAATGATCTCCGTCGTTATACAGAATCTTCTCCTCCAATTGCTCATCGCGACGACAATTTTGCGGACATTGGCGATCAGGTACTTGTGAGTCTCTCTCGATTTTCTGGTGTTAATCCGGTCAAATGGCTTTCTGAAGCCGAACGTTATTTTCTCTATTACGCTATCACTGACGATGAGAGATTTCCTTATGTTATTGAGTTATTCGATGATGAGCCCTTCCGGTGGTTTAATTTCTGGCATCGGAGCTCCCAATCCGTCACCTGGGAGGACTTTACTACTGCTATGCTTAATCAGTTTCAAGTTGGTACCCTAGATGAACCTCAAACTGATACGTCTCCGCTTTATGATTCAATCGAATCTGATATTGCAGTTGTTACTACTGTTGTTGTCGAGTCCGATCTGGACGAATTGACTACAAAACCTGCCAACATTGACTGTGACGTGAAGTTCTCATCAACGGTGGATATTCATCACCTCCCTCCGAATGTTGTTGTTCATCGCGACTCGAGATGTGGCAATTTCACTTCTCCCTTTCAGGTATATCCTACACCAACCATTGTTGATTGTGCATCGCCTAATACTATTAGTTATCTTGCTAAATTCCTTCCATCGAGAACTGGGGCTGATTGGTTATGGCGAAATTTTGGATTTGATCCCGGTTTAGTTAGTGTCCCTGCTAGTTCCCCCAATCCTATTTATTTGGCTCCATGTTCTATCAAATCCACCCATAATGTTATGGATATTATTAATGGCCATTGCAAGCGTCAGATACAAACCACACATGTGCCATCAACACAAGGGAATAATAGGTTTAGTCTGCAAGAACAAGTGTTTGAATGCATTCGGGTCTTCTTGGTAGCTCCGAGTCCTTCTGCGACTGTCATTATGGGTCTCCTAATTCAGTCTGCTCCTAAGTCGAATGATCGTTTCAACACAAATATGGGTCTATTTGATGATCATAATCACATTGAAGCAATCAATGGTTCTATGCCGGAGTTTGTAAGTGTTGGTACTAACCTTAGTAACACATTAAACGGTTCAATTGGAATTGTTCCTATGTGGGAGCTCAAATCTGTTGGCATATTTGGTCCATGGAAGGGTATAGAATTTAAATATCCGCTACTCGTTTTGCTAACGGTGAATACTCTTGACGCACCACTTCTTGATTTATTTAAAGCTTGGACTCATTATCCTGTTCCATTCAGTTATGTTCATAAGTTGTTTGGGTTCATGGTTACTTCCAACGACTTCATCATTTTGGTCATGGACATGTTTGAACCACGCCCTTGGGATGTTTGGTATTCTTTAACTCAGTTTATGGAGCCAATAGAGTTTAACATTGATGTAGATGAAATATTGAGTGTTGATCCTAATGCAAATGGTCAGAATACTAATGCGTGTAAAGTGTTTGATGGAATGCCTGCAGAAACTGTTGTTTCTACTTCTAAGCAATCCGCCTTTGAAATTGTTCCTCGTCATGTTGCCAATCGTGTTCCACTTCTAGGTGCCATTCCTTTTAAAGTTAAGCCATTATGTACCAGTACTACAACAATATTCAATGATCAAACCTCCTTACCTTCATCAAGTCTAGAGTTGCCCACGGAGGAAACATCTAAAGCTCTTGATTGGATTAGCATTAATTGCATTCTTGGTACAAAACTGTCTAATTGTGAAATTCTATTAAAGCAACCACATCTAACTTTGTTAACTCAAATTTTGAATAGAGGATCACAATCTCCAATTTCTCTCCCCCCTAACCTCTAACGTCCGTAATACACTCCTCCCTCTCTCATTATTTACGGCTGATCTCTCCCCTACGTCCCCTCCTCTTCATAATCGATCAACATCAACATCGCTGCTGCTCTACAAAATTTCGAGGAGTCAAAGGCTGATATGGTGTGTAGCAACATCAATTCAACGTTGGGAATTCACATGTTAACCGAGAAGAACACCCGAGAGGTAGCGGTCTCTTTTCCTTTCTTGATTTCCGAAAATCCTAGAGGGTCAGACCTCTGATTTCTATCGCTGCTAATGTGCAGTACTGATGTGTTAGAATGAATGATTTATATGTATGCTAAGCCTTCAGATTTCAACGAACATCATGCTCGAATCCAGAACCGTGAACTGTTAATGTGATGGAATTGTATTGACATTTTTGTACGCATGTTACTTGATTTAATATTAGATGTGATGCATAAGGTTTAGGATTTTGAGTGTGGTTATGGATGCACAAATACAGTGATGTGGCAAAATTTCTAAACCATACGTAATGTTCATTTTTCTTGGAATTTTAAGTGCATAAATTTAAGTGCAAAATTATTTAGTTGTGGGGGTGATAGTTACTAGGGGAAATTAATCTGTGTTGTGGTGGATATGGGTGGTGGAAAGAGTAATAACAGTCCCATGATTTGTAGAGCTCATCGAAGTGATCAAATGAAGTTTTATACAAATCTAGATGAATCACGTTTTTTTGACAGCTTGTTGTTAAGTTTTAAGGTCAGTTTTAAAAGGGCATAACTCACTCAATTCTTGACGGAATTGAGTGATTTTTTTTCCGGAATTTACCTCTATGTGTTATCTTTCAAACCCAAGTGATAGCACTCAAATTAACTGAGATTTAGACCCTCGTTCTGCTTATGCAAAAACAGTGCGCATCAGCCCTAAATATTCTGAGTTATGGTTATAAAATAAATGGTTGGGGCTATCTAAGAAATCGGCATGATTATGATTTTTGGTATGAATGATATTAATATAGTTGGGCTATTGTGGTTAAAATATGAAACACTAATTGGATGCCGAAAGCTTTGAACTTGAAAGTTTTATGAAACGGTTTGGATAAATCTTAAAAGCTTGGTTAGTGACTTTAAATTATCTTGGTATGCTATGTGTCCAACTTGTTGAATTGGGAAACTCTTATATGAAACTTGAATAATTCACAATTTCACATGGGATATGTGTTATGCATGAAATATGTTATGTGGGTTAAGAAGCTAGCTTGTGATCACGTGTGTTGATGCTATATAGCAATTAGGTGCATGCTAGATTTAGTGTTATATGTTCTCGCATGGTTGTTTGATAACTTGCTATACTTTGTGTTATGCTATTTACGGAAATCTACTAAATATAGAAAGATGCTAATTATGAAAACTTTCCTAATATAGAAACTTTCCGGATTTGGAAAGTTTAATTGAACAAACCAAACTCAATTGTTAACGAGTCACCAACGTGTCGTCAGGGTCGATTGAGTGAGTCTAGTTGTTCATCCAATGTAGTCTTACACAGTTACAAACATATAGGTGATTCATAGGAAATCATCAACATTTTGTCAAACTCTTGCCGAGCACCCAAGGTGAGTTCACTGCCCCGCTTTTTAAGTATCTCATTTGGGGGAGAAAACATGCTTACAATCATACATAAAAACATGCTTACAAACATTGAGATCTGGTAATTCAGTTATCCTCTCTTTCCACTGATGTGCTTACATAACACGCTTAGAAGTCCTTAACATATTGAACCGTTAATATATGGATTATAGCGAGGAGGTATTGAGTAGTACTACTGGGTCTGACAAACCCCGCCCGAGTTAGTCGCTCTAACTTGAATGGAGGTCAAACAGGTGTAATATTTGTCCTAATCAATGCCGTTGTTCGTGTTAGACAAGGCGGGAAGGCAACAAACACAAACAGTCACGCTTCGGTTGCGAACGCATAATGGTATTGAAACACAACCTAGCTAGCTAACGATATAACTGTGATTACATTTCTGCAAACTCTTGGCTTACAATTTGTTTAAACCTTTGAACTCACCAACCTTTGTGTTGACACACTTTAGCATGTTTTCTCAGGTATCTAGATACGGAGCACGATTAGGATGCATGCATCTGATACGGTCTGAAATTCGGTTTAAAACATTTTGGGTGATTTATTTCTTATTAAAGTTTTGGGCACGTGTTATGCGTAACGTATTTACTTATCTTTAATTACACTTCCACATGTGTTAAAAACTGTTTTCTTGCATGGTTTAGTATGGCTAATGACTCAGGTCCTGGTTTGTCACACGCCTCGCGGCTATACTCCGCAGGTGGATTTTGAGGGTGTGACACCATAGGCATGGTTTGGGCATAACTAAGTCGGGTGGTCTTGAAGAATTGGGTAACAAGCTCAGAAAAGGGGAAAGTCATGCCTAGCAAGAAAGGGTAATACATAAAGCATACCCAGGTAGTGGAGGTAAAATCAGACTTAACTCGAGAATCAAAAGGACGAAAAATAGTACCTGGAGGAAAGATACCGGAGTTTTTCAAATCCTGGATATCGCCATTGTTGAAAGTGCAGGTTTCTTCCTCGCTGGGATTACATACCCCTGATCGTGAAAATCATCGGTCACTGGAATGTTTAACGAAGAGAACGATCGGGTATTTTTCTTGGCCATGGCCAAAAAATCAGAAGAAGGAAAACAGAGAAGAAAAGCGATTAGAACTGAACTGGATAATCAGAGAAGCTCGAGAAGTATCCATAGGAAGATGGAGATAAATGAATTCAGAATCTCAAATTTAAAGTAGAAGTAATGATGCTTGTCACATCCCTTGGATGCCGTAAAAACGTCTAATCTCAACCAATTTCACCGTGATAGCACCGTAGAAAAGGCATCTTTTTTGAATTTTGACAGCTGTTGAGCTTATCTGCAACTGTCAAAATCAAGGGGCAATTGTTGGGGGTATATTTTCAGGATGCTCGCAGGAAGCTCAGATGGCTCAAGAATCCTATTGTAGTCTAGGAATCCTATTGATCCAGGTATCCTGATTCATTTTTACTCAACTAATCCCTATTATTGCCACGTGTGTATTTGATTGCAGGTACCGTTGTGTGATTAACAACATCCGAAAGACCTCTAACTATTGAAGAACGTGGACTAAGTGGACGAACGTTGGTCTAACGGATTAATTAGTTGGAGAATAGGATCCCGGGAATCCCGGAATGTTTGTTATTCATGTAACTGTTATATAATAGAGGACTCAATCGGTTTACGAACACACAATTCACTCACACTCGAGCTCAAAAAGCTATAATCATTGTAACACACAGTCCGATCGATCAATCCTCCAAAAACACTTTTATTCTTTTAACTGCTTATCAATAAAAGTGCTAGGTAGCAGGCTCTTCAGGCTGGCTCCCGAGGTTTTTTGCTAGGATTCCTAGAGGCAACTCGAAGGATTCTGGATTTTCCCTCGTTACATCATCGTGTCAACACTCATATTTTGATATTTCGTCATCTTGATCATTAAGCACACTACCTCACATTCTAAGTTTGGAATACGAAATCACTTTGTGGATTTTTGACCAAAACAGTTAGGTAGCGTAATATCTGTTATATAATTGAGGTCTTGATCGATATAGAAACACACACATCCGACATTTAGCTCTCATTAGCAAACGATATTTGTAACACATAGTTCCATCGATCATACCTCCAAACACTTGTAATCTTTGAGTTTATTATTAATCAAATTGCTAGGCAGCAGGCTCTTCAGGCTAGCTCCCGAGGTTTTTTTCCAGGATCCCTAGAGGAAACTCGAAGGATTCCGTATTTTCTCTCGTTACATCATCGTGTCAACTTTACTTTTTATTGCATCTTTCTCACAAATCAATCAAGCACACTACCTCACAATCTAAGTTTGATCACTAAATTGCTTAGGCGATTTTTGACCAAAATAGGTTGGCGCCCACCGTGAGGCAAGTGGTGCTTTAACCTTACCAAAATTCTCAGGTTTCTCTCACCTTATTTGATCCCTGATTCAAAAAAATGTCGACTCAAGCGAAATCTGTTTCAGCCTCTATTTCATCCTCCGTTCCCCCTCTCCCTCCTCTGCTCCAGGAAGCCAGAAGAAGGCTGATGGACGCCAGAAGAAAACAGATTATCCGATATTCACGGAATCCCATGTTCAATCTATCGATCTCGTTATTACTAACAGTGACATATTTGCTTTGTTCTAACAGGTGAAAATCCAGATGGATGAGCAAAACAAGACTAATCAGACGGTGATGAAGGAAATCGCAGAGCTCAAGAGATCCAAGAAGCCTGTGGAGGAGCAGAGCCCCCTATTCCCCAGGAATCTTGATATTGATGTCTCAGGATGCTCAGACCCACTTCACTATCATCCAAGATCTTCAACTGCAACAAACGCGAGCTTTGCTACAGCCCTTACCACCATCTCTCAGGCCGCTGAACATGCAAAGTTCACCGCTGGATTCTCGGGAGCCGTTCCACCAGAGTTCTCGCAGTCGCACCCTAAAGATTCTTGGGTTACACAGTCGTTAGGATTCTCAGCGGTTCCGTCCCAAGGATATCCATTTTATGCGGGATCCTCGGGTCAAGATTCCCAAGGATATAGGCATTTTACCCCTTCTGTTTCTGCAGGAATATTCCGAACTAGCTCCTCATATGTACACGACGGAGACTTCATCCCGAAGCAGACAAAAGCGAATACAGAGCCAAGCATCCCTATGAGCTACGGATATGGCCCAAGAATCCAGACTCAGAATCCTAGCGCAAGTAATGTGTCTAACTCTGTTCCTTTGGTCTCTAACCAGGGTGCTTTTTATGATGCAGGTATCAGTCCAAGCATCGCCAGGGAGCTCCAAAAGCTAAAAGAAATGATATCAATTGTTCCCGAGATCATAAAGCCCATTCCCGAGATTCCCCTAGGAAGCCACAAGATCTCAAGGTTCACTTGGCCAATTTTTGATGTTGAGATCCCCAAGCATTTCCAGACTCCAAGCATGAAGCTTTATGATGGAACCACGGACCCCGAGGAACACGTGGCACATTACAGGGAGCGGATGGAAATCAACCCTATTCCGAAGGATATTAATGAAGCCTGCCAATGCAAAGGCTTCAGCTCCACTTTTATAGGCCCAGCCATAAAAATGGCTACTGAGTATCCCTCCTAACACTATTACTTCAGTTTCTCATTTGGTTAATATGTTTGATAATCAATTTTCTTGCAGCGGGAACCTTTGAGAAGCCTACATGTGACTTATATTGAGTGGTTTAGAAGACTGATGAGCCGCTCAGAGACTATGTTGCCAGATTTGGCCAGGAATCCCTAGAGATTCCCCATCTAGATATGGCAGTAGCTGTTGAAACATTCAAAATGGGGCTCCGTAAGGATTCCCATTTTTATGATGACCTTGTTATGACTCCTTACAGGAATCTCGAAGAAGTACGCATCAAAGCTCCCAGGTTTATTCGTCTGGAAGATGATAAGAGGATTCATCAAAGGCTTGATGTTCCTAAATATGATCCTAACGCCAAGAAGCCAGAATCCCCAGGAAAGCAGTACAGATCCCGACCATATTCCAAACCTGACAACCAAAGGATTAATGTTGTGGATCAAGATGATGATGAGGAGGAGTATCCCACGATATCTAAATATTGTTTTTCAGTTGACATTGGTGGCTTGATCTGTGCCATGCAGGATCTCGGAGAAAAGGCAAGATGGCCTAGGAAGAACGACAAACAGGGATCCTGGAAGGACAAGACGAAGTGGTGTGCCTACCACGAGGATTTTGGCCACCTAACTGATGAATGTGTAGCACTTCGAAAGGAGATTAGCTACCTGCTCAGCAATGGGCATCTCAAAGAGTGTTGGGCAGAAATAAAAGCAAAATCCAGGAAGCTGAGAAGCCTCCTCAAAGGGCAGCTTCTCCACCATCAGATGCCGGAATAATTAACTTCATTTCAGGAGGCTCAGATTTTTGCGGCACCTCCTACTCATCAACGAAAAAGCATGCAAAGGAATCTAAATCTGATTAGGGCGACAGGTCCGGACGTCAACGTTTACTCAGGATAAAACGATATCATTTGATAAGAGTGACCGCTGCAAAGTTCAGGATCCCCACCACGAAAGCCTAGTTGTAACTTTATATATTGCTAACCATTTTGTTCGCAGGATCCTGATCGATAACGGGAGCTCAGTCAATATAATCAGACATGATGTGCTAAAAAAGATGAATATCCCGGAAAGTGAAGTTGTTCCAAGATTCTCAGTACTAGTTGGCTTCAGTGGTGAAACCAAGAGCACTGTTTGGGATATTAGGTTGCCAGTATACGTCGAAGGGGTAAATTGTATGCAAAAATTTTGCGTTATAGATTCTCTCTCTTGTTGCAACATAATTCTTGCCAGGCCCTGGATACATGAAATGAAAGAAGGTCCTACAACCTGTCACCAGTGTATCAAGCTTCCTACACCATGGGGAGTTGTAAGGATAGAGAGCGACCAACAGGAAGCCAAGAATTGCTACTCAACATGAATGAAGAATACAAAAAAGTTGACGAAAGCATAGCAATTACAGAAACAGGCACATGATGATCAGGAGAACAGGGAACTCGATGTTAAAGAAATGCAATTGGATCCTGAGAATCCTGAAGTTAAGGTGCTGATAGGGACCAGCATCCTAGCGGATACCGAGCAGGAGCTCATCCAGCTTCTAAAATCTAGAACCTTAACTTTCGCGTGGAAACATGAGGATATGTGTAGGTTCAGAAAAACAACCAAATCACGATATTGCTATCACAAACAAGTGCGGAATCCTCGTTAGTGATTGATTCGAGAAGAAAGAAGATGAAATAGGTCCTCTGAAAAACTCCTTGAACCACAAATAACTGAGATTCTAGTTAATCTGGTTCGCTGACATCAGCACTGCATCAGCTACAAACAAAACCGTGAGATATAAACAAACTCCTCTTGTCTAGCTCACTCTCACCCACATCTATGCTATACTTCACAGGAGTAGGTCCTCTGAAAAACTCCTTGAACCAATTCACTTGTCCTTCGGGGGCCATAGAGATATATCTTCCACCACGTACATATTCAGACATTTCAATGGTGTCATCTCCTTCATCTTCTTGATTAGCACTTGTACCCTGAACTCCTTGAGATGAGCTTTGGCCTTGATCACCTGAAGCACTTGACACCATAGCACCTTTCAACTCATTATACTTCTTTTTCAAGTCCATCAAGGTCTCATACAAGTACTTAAACCTATTCTTGTCAGCCACCTCATTGTCTTTTAGTTTTCTGTTCTCAGCCTGGAGTGCTTTTATCTCAGTCTCTCTAATTCTGTTCTGAGACATCAGAAAGTTAATGTGAGGGTCTGCACTTATCCTCATCTCAATAGGGAGCTCAGCAGCTTGAAATGGGCGAAAACTTGGAATAGCTGTTGGCGGCAGACTTGTTCCAGTAGAGACACTCACTCTGATAGGGCTGGGTGCAACAAAGGTGTTATCAACCTCCAGAAATTGCCTTTCTTCATGAACAGGGCTACGTTCATTCAGAATAGGACTTTCAGTCTGAACCTGGGCAGGTTGATCATCAACATTCTGATCAGTTGTTTCTTCTTGAAGTGCTTGACTTTAAGAGCTGGACCCAGCTGGATGGACCATCAACAGACTTGAGCTAGTCTTTGTGAACTTGAACCGGATACTCCTTGGATCTGTCCTCTTCCTGGGAGATGGTTCACGAAAAGGGACAGGCTCTTCAATCATCTCATTCACATTGAACTGAGTATCCAACTCTTGAGGGATGGAGTCACCACTAGAAGAGGAGTTCAGGACATCCCTTGATCTTTTAAGATTTATAGGTTCTAAGTCCCCATAGATATCATCATCCACATTCCCTTGATCAGCGAAGATATCGTCCATCACGTTTTCTTCATCAGACGGTATAACGTCTGTTTGTTCCAGAACATTCACTGCAACTGTTGCTGTCACATCGTGATCTTCAGCAACAGTCACATTCACAGTCGGCACATCTGGTTGAGGTTCAGCCTCTGGATCTGACTCTATCACCTGCTCTCTAGCAACTTCAGGAAAGGCACCTCTTTTGGCCCATTCAATCCTTCCCTGAAAGCTGTTCTTTCCTTTTCGGTCTTGTGTCTGCAGGCCAAACACCCCACTATCCATGAATTTGATGTCCAATTTCTCAATTCTTTCATCGATCATCGGGTACTTCTTTATCACCACCATTTGTACGAACCTCGGAGTCATAAGAAACTGATCTCTCGCACTTAAATCTGCATTCCCTACCCAATCTATCAGCATCATTTTGGAGAAGTTAAAGTCCCAGTCTAAGGAAAGTGCTACAAACGCAGTCCCATGTAGCTTGTTCAGCTGATCAAAGGTTGTCCTCTTCCCCAAGAAGGACTTCTGCAAATAATGAGCCAAGCACCTCCAGTAGTGCGGCAACAACTTCTTGAATATAGGAGGGAACTTTCCTTCATATCCCATCAGCTGAGCACCTTCTAACACACGAGCCTGTGGGTACTCGATTGGATGTTCAGCACTGTCATTTATGTTCAAACCCTGGCGGATGTCTTCTTCGAGTATCACTATTTGACGATTCTGAACAGTTGTTGTGATCCTCGTCTTGTCAGCATTCGCCCTTGCTGTTCCCCAGAATTCTCTTACAAGCTGCTCATCGATAAGCACACTTGTCCGCAAGGCATGATTAATTTTGCATACATTCAGCCCAGCCACCAAAGAGTAGAAGAGTTGCATGTGCCTCTCTGGTGGGTCATCAAGATATGCAGGTATACAGTGATCCCTTTCAAAATGAATTTCTTCATCAAGCATGTTTTCTGCCATCTGAAACAACGAGACAAGTGTATCAAGTTTAAATTCAACATGAAATTATGTTTGTCATCAACATCTTGAAGTTCAATTGAGAGTCAATTTTAACTTGATAATTTCTGAAAATCTCAATTTAAACGTTTGATAAAAATATTTGATTTTGAAACACAAGTTGACAAACACATTCTTTAAAATCAACACATTCAATTTTATCTTAACACGATTAAGTTTAATAAGATAATAAAATCATTTTGTGTTAAATTAAGTGTTTACGATTTTAACTCCAATTTTTATTCAGTTTACGATTGAACTTCGGGTTTACGGTTGGAATATGAGTTTACGATCAGAGTCAAGTGAAACCAGGTTTAGCCCAATCGTAAACAATGAGCCCGATCGTAAAAAGCATCGGAAACACTGATCGTAAACACCGATCGGAAACACCGAAGGGTCGTCTTCTTTATCTCGACGATCGTAAACATGCTAATCCTGTGTCGGCCCAACGTTGTTGGCCGACTCTGTGTTCAGAAAATGCGTGACAGCTGTGGACACGTGTTGGGCTCTGATGGGCCTCGGGTGATTGAGTGATGGGATTGGGTCACCCAACCGTCGTTTAGGGTTTCGTCGCCTATATAAACCCCTTTTTACTTTCATTTTTACCATCAACGTTCAAATTTTACTCTTTCAAAATCCGTCTGCTCCGCCCTCCGTTCTTCTCTGTTATCCCTGTGCGCCAACCTCGTTTCCTTTTTCGGTACGTTTTCCTTCCTTTCGTCTTTTTACATCTCTTTTAATGGCGCCTCGGGGGATGAAAGATTTTAGGTCGTCCCTCACCTTAGAGGAGTTAGGTGAGCATTGCGAGCGTTTCGGCGTTTCTGCCAAATTAGGTCCTATCCTTCCGACGCCGACACAGTCTATTAGAGATCCTCCTAATGACATGGTTGGTTTATACACCAAGTCATTCAGTGTCGGCCAACTGCGGATTCCTCTGACTCGCTTTTTTATAAGCATCTTGAAGTATAATATGGTGCATATTAGTCAGTTGCATCCGAATGCTATATTGAGAGTGACCCATTTCGAGGCTACCTGTTGGGCATTAGGTAGAGAGCCGACCTCTGGTGATTTTCATAGGTTTTATAGGATAAACCATCAGGGGGATTGGTTTTCATTCGAGCAACGCCGAGAGGAGTATGAAGACGAATCGGTCAGCCCTTGTTACTTGAACTGGCTGCCGACGAATTGTAAAGATTTCAAGGATAAGTTCTTTTTTGTTTCTGATAAAATACTTGGTGTCGACCTTCCCTGGAGGTCGACCAAGGTGAAGAGGAGGAAGCGTGCTGAGTTGCCGTTTAGTGCAGAAACGGTGGGGGGGTTGGCTTCTTTGAGCCTGCCTTTGAAGAAGTACCCTGAGAGGGTGTTGATCCTGACTGGATTGAGTCGGAACTGGTTGTCTCGGACGGAGAAACCAGCTTTTACTCTTGAGGGCCGGGGTAATCCCCTGTCGGCTTTTACTTTTTGTCTATTGTTTTGTCGGCTTGATATACTTATCCTTGTTTGTTTTTCTTGTCAGATATGGACTTGCTGGACTTCATCACCTTGGATGATCCTGCCGACGTGGTGCAGGGGAGTAAACCCTTGGCTGAGGGTGAGAGGGGCCCTGTTGATGTGACTGCGGGGCGTCGGTATGAAGATTTTACGATCACCCGTGGTGATCGGACTTTTTTAGGGTCGTCCCTTGGTGGTGAGTCGACCATTCTTGTTGATAAGGAGGCTGGGAAGACCATAAGGACAAACCTAGCCGCAAAAGGAAAACTGTCGAGACCGACCCTCAGGCTGATAAGTCGGAAAGTAGTCGTCGCCAGAAGCACTCTGCTCTGCGCAAGCGGTCGACAGATGGGCAGTCATCCCGGCTTAGTGGTGATGGCTCGGAGTCTGACCTTCAGGTCATATCTCCTGAGGATAAGGCCGACGAGGGGCCAGAGGAGGGGGAGATTGCTTCCACCATTAAGGGGAAGAGTAAGGCTGACTATACTGCTGCCGGTGTAAGTGTCTCTCCCTCTCCTCTGATTAACTATCAATTGTGTATCGACTTTGATGATTTCGCTCGCAATTTGCAGGAGAAAGGCTCTCGGTTTACTGAAGCCGGTCGGTTGACCGTGCTTGACCAGCTGAGGCAGATGGGCCGGGGTGCCGAGTCGAGGCCTGAGCCTTTCATTGTGGACGATAGTGATTTCGGCTCTTCCCCCCTTCGCGAGGTTGATCCTGCTGTTGCTGATGCGGTATTTGTGCCAGATTGGCAGATAACGAATGGCTCTCGGCTTGAAACCACTCGATTATGCCGAGAGTTTGCTCGCCTTAGTATTCCGGCGGGTGCTCGTGTTGAGATGGAGAATGAAACTCCTGAAGAAGCCCGTCGGAGGGCGACATTCAAGTTTACTCGTGCCTACGTTGCCGGCATAGGTATGGTTCGTCGCAATGCGCGATTGGAGAAGACTGTGGAGGGTTTGCAAAAGCGTGTTGCGGCGAAGAGGAATGAGGTCGGCAAGCTGAAGAAGGAGATTGGCGACCTCCGAATTAAATACGCATCTGTCGATCTGGAGGGCATCTCTACTCTTGAGAAAAAGCTGGCCGACCTCGAAGCCGGGAGGCGAGCCGATGCTGAAGCTCTTGCTACTCTCCAGGCGTCGGCCAGAGAACATGAGGTTGCCTTTGATGATCTTCGGAAGCGATGTGATGACGATGCTGCTCGTCACTCGTCCGAAGTGAAAAGGTTGACTGCTGAAGTTGAGAGACTGAAGGTCGACAAGGAGCGCTTGTCGGACCTTTACAAAGGTGTTCAGGGCCAGGCCCAGGAGCTGGGCGATGATCGGCAATGGCTGATCGAGGAGGGGCCGCGGTTCATTGTCGGCCAGCTGCTCGGTAGCCGACCGTTTAAGACGAGGCTTGGCAAGCTTCAGAGTGCCGTCATGAAGCGTGGGGCTCATCTGGGTTTTGTTGCCGGCTTTGAGCATGCTACTGCTGGTAAGCCTCTGGCCGAGGGAAAGTTTTATAGGCCCGGGTCGGAAGCCGATTTGAAGGCTGCTGCTGCTGAATATGCGCCTGTCAAGTACAAGTATTTGGACAGTCTGTCTGAGTGCTTGAACAAAACTCGTGCCGACTTTCAAGCCATCGACCCGAACATCGACTATCCTGAGGACGAGCCGTTTGGGACGCTCTCGACTCCTGCTGGGACGAGTGAGGGTACCGGTAAAGATCTAGTGTAGATATGTAATTGTTGTAAATATCTCTTTTTACCCGTTTGGGAAGTATTGTAATGCCTGTGGGCCATATTATGAATGGAAGTATCTTTTATTTATCTTGTGTATCACTTTAAGTTTCAAGTGTTTGTGATGTGTGATAGTGTATATGTTTGTATGGACGACTACTGATTTTGTACCGTCTCGGCTTTGTGATTGTTGCCGAGAGTGAATAGCTCGAGTGTAGCGTGTCGACTCATATCCCTAATAATATTGAAATTGTTAGGTAGGTGTATGGGAGTATTTGAACATTCGTCAATGTCCGCCTGTCGACTCCGTTTGTCGGTAAGTTTAAGTATATACCGACTGTTGAATAAGATATCGTGTTGGCGTAGCTTATTTATATTATGTAGTCGTGCTGGTGACGGCTGTTAAATATTGTAATGTGTCTGTCTCGACCGCTAGTGTATTTTAGTGGATGTACGGTCCACTAAGTTGTTAATTAAAACATACTTTTTTGCGCATTTAAACCTAGGTTCGACCGAAGTCTTTCAGTCTATGTGGTCCGGCTTATGCCTTCCTGTTTCGTGTGTCGGCTGTTAACAGGGCTGACTAGAAACTTCGGAGGTCTGCCGGTCACCCACTTATAAGAGTTGTGAGAGATGAACGATGAAACGTTTCCCTGTATAACCCAGTACGGATAACCATCTTACGAAGACTGTCGTCCCGTTGTGGGTGTCGTGTCGGTTAGGGTTTCTCATGCCCTATCGGCGTGACATCCTTGTTCTGGGACGACAGATACAAGTGCCTTTCGGCCTTGTTATGAAGTTAGGTGAATCGTGTGCTATAGTCTTGTGACTGGTTTAGCCGATTGCGAGTCTAAATCATGTGAATATTGATCTAGTGTTTATAATCTGGCCGACATTAGCCAGTCGGTTCGAACAATTATAGTTAGATGCAATTACTTGTATAAAAATTGACAAGGTTAAAGAGAATTCAGTGTCGACTTTTCATTAAAATGGGATGTATGAAAATCCCTTTTGAGGTACATATGTCGAACACATTGAGATGTTTTACAAGTAGCATTTTTTGAGCTGCATTGCGTTCCAGTGTCGTGGAACGGCTTTTCCTTCCATGGTTGTCAACTTGTAAGAGCCTTTTTCGTGTGCTTCACTGACCTGGTACGGACCCTCCCAGTTTGGTCCCAGTTTACCTTGACTCTCCTGTCGGCTTGCCTCGTTGTGCCGAAACACATAATCTCCGGGTCGGAAGGTGACTTCCCGGACCTTTTGATTGTAGTATTTCTCCATCTGTTTTTTGTACCTTGCTTCGTTGATTGCGGCCATATCTCGGCGTTCTTGCGTTAGGGCTAGGTTAACAAGCAGCTCCGAGTCATTTGTTATCTCCGAGACGTTTTCTGTCCGGTATGTCGGCATGCCGATTTCTGCCGGGATTACTGCTTCGGAGCCGAAGGTCAGGCTGTATGGGGTGTGTCCGTGGCTTGTTCTCTCAGTGGTGCGTATAGCCCATAGGACGTTTGGAAGTTCATTTAACCAGTTCTTTCCTTGTTCACCGAGTCTTGCTTTGATGCCGGAGACTATGGACCTGTTTGTGCGTTCGACCTGGCCATTGGACTGTGGGTGTGCGACCGAGGTGAATACTTGGGTAATCTGTAGCTCCTGACACCATGTCTTGAATGGGTTGTCGGCGAACTGTTTGCCATTATCCGACACTATCTTCCCGGGCAGGCCGTATCGGCACACGATTTGTTCCCAGACGAAATTAATTACTTGCTTTCCCGTGATCGTGGCGACTGCTTTCACTTCTGGCCACTTGGTGAAGTAGTCGACCGCTACTATTAGGAACTTGATTCGGCCAGGTGCCTCCGGGAAAGGTCCGACGATGTCGATACCCCATTTGTAGAAAGGCCACGGGGATGTTACCGGTATTAAGTTGTGCTTCGGCACCCTTTGCACACTGGCGTGCATTTGACATCCTCGGCATTTCTTGATTTCGTGCTCGGTATCCATGTACATGGTCGGCCAATAGTAGCCCATCGTCATCATTCGTGTCACTATCGACCGAGGGCCGGAGTGTGTGCCGCAGATTCCCTCGTGGATCTCCTTGATAACGTAGTTTCCTTCTTCAGGTGTTAGACACACTAGCAATGGCTGTAGATAAGACTTCTTGTATAACTTGTCATTGTGAAGCGTGTATTGCTGGGCTTGGGCTTTTAGTTTTTCTGCTTCGAGAGATGAGTCTGGGAGAGTGCCATTTAACAGGTAGAGTCGGATAGGTGTTATCCAACTGTTGGCCACTGTGTCTGTTTCCAGCACTTCTTTGAGCTCGTCGGTTCGGCTGTGGATGATTTCGACCGGCACCTGTTTGCTTAGGTGGGCGAATGCGAGGGATGCAAGTTTACTCAGCGCATCGGCTTTCTTGTTTTGGCTTCTTGGGATTTGGGTGATCTCAAATCCTTCGAATTGTGCTGTTAGTTCTTTTACTTTGTTTGCATATTTCTGCATTGCTTCGCCCCTGATTTCGAAATCACCTTTCACCTGGTTTGTTACCAACAGTGAGTCGACTCTGACGGCTAGTTTTTTGACTTTCATCTTCCGTGCCAACCGCAACCCTGCCAGCAATGCCTCGTACTCGGCTTCGTTGTTTGTGCTTGGGAAGTCGAGTCGAATGGCGTATGTTACCTCTACCCCGTGGGGGTCAATTAAGACAAGGCCGGCGCCTGACCCTTCGCTGTTTTTGGCCCCGTCTGTATAGAGGGTCCAGACGTCAGTGCCGGTGACCGGTGGTGGGGGCGTGTAGTTATCGAGCGTCGGCTTATCTGTGTTAGAGCCAATTTGCAGTTCTGTGATGAAATCGGCCAACACTTGGCCTTTGATTGCCGTGCGCGGTTTGAAATGCAACTCGTGTTCACCGAGCTCGATGGCCCACTTCGCGAATCGACCCGATGTTTCCGGCCTGTGGATTACCTCCCGTAGGGGGTAATTGGTCAGCACGGTGATCCTGTAAGCCTGAAAGTATCGGCGCAAGCGCCTGGCTGTATGGATTAGAGCTAATAATAATTTTTCAATTTTAGTGTACCTGGTTTCCGGGTCTTTCATCGCTCGACTCACGAAGTAGACGGGAGCTTGCTGGTCTGCTCTTTCTGTGCACAAGACTGAGCTGATGGTCTCGATGCCGACAGATAAGTATAGTACTACCTCTTCACCTGTTGCCGGTGCAGTGACCGGTGTGAGGGATGCGAGACTGTGTTTTAATTCTACAAATGCTTTGTCTGCCTCTTCTGTCCAAAGAAATTGATTTTTGTCGGTGGCCTGTTTGAGAGTTCGAAAGAAAGGCATCGACTTTTCTGCTAATTTCGAGATGAAACGATGGAGCGCGGCGAGTCGGCCGTTTAAACATTGTAGTTCCTTCAGACATTGTGGTGCTTTCATCTGCATGATTGCTTTTACCTTCTCAGGATTTGCCATGATGTTCTGGTCTGTGACGATGTGGCCCAGGAATTTTCCTTGTTTCATCCCAAAGGAGCACTTGGCAGGGTTGAGCTTCATGTTGACAGCTCTGAGTCGGCCGAAGGTTTCCTCGATGTCGCTTATCATTGTTTCTTCTGATGCTGACTTGATGACCAGATCGTCTACATATGCTTCCATGTTTCGGCCAATTTGCGGGTCGAAAACCTGATCGATCAGCCTTTGGTAGGTGGCACCTGCATTTTTTAGGCCGAAAGGCATCTTTCGGTAGCAGAAAATGCCTTTGTCTGTATGGAAAGCTGTCTTTTCTTCATCGTCTCGGGCCATCTTAATTTGGTGATAACCTTTATAAGCATCGAGAAAGCATTTGTATTTATAGCCCGACAGGGCGTCGACCTTTGCATCGATTGCCGGCAGTGGGTAGCAGTCTTTCGGGCAGGCATTATTGAGGTTTGTGAAGTCGACGCACATTCTCCATGAGCCGTCAGACTTAGCGACCATGACTGGATTGGCGATCCATGTGTGCCACTTTACTTCTCTTAGGATTCCTGCTTTTACTAACTTTGTAACTTCTTCACAGACGGCCTTACTTCGGTCTCGGGCCATGCTGCGTTTTGCTTGGGCCATTGGTCGTTGCTTTGGGTCGACCTTTAGTAGGTGCTCGGTAATTTCTCTTGGGACGCCTGTCATGTCGGCTGGTGTCCAGGCAAATACGTCCGTGCTATTGCGTATCAGATTGTACAATTTTTCCCGTGTCGGGTTTGATAGTTCCGGGCCGATCGTAACCAATTGGTCAGGGTATTCTTCATTCACTTTCCATTTGTTTTGTGTTGCTTCTTCAGTGACATCTGCCGTGAGGTCGCAGTTGGAATGAGCAGACTGGATGGTTGCTATGCCACTTTTGGTCGGGAACTTCATAAGCCCATGCGCTGTGGAGACGACACAGCCGAACTGGTAGATCGCTGGTCGACCGAAGAGAATGTTGTAACGTGATGGTCGGTCGACCACGAGGAAGGTTACCTCCTCGGTTCTTGTGTACGATCTGTCGGTCAGCGTTACTGGCAGGGTGATCTCTCCCTCGGGAAAGACCATATCGCCGCTGAAACCGACCAATGAGGTTTTAGATGGCTGGAGCCGTCGCTGTATGTGTTCCGGTAGCTTGGAGAAACAATTCTTGTACATAATGTCCGACGCACTCCCCCCGTCGATGTATGTTCTGTGGACATCGTGGCCTGCCACATCGGCGATGATGACCATGGGGCTGAGTGTCGGTATGGCCGAGTCTAGTGCTGGAAAAGAGATTGGCTTGTTGGCCCAGCTCTCTCTCCTTATTTTTGGTTTCTTGTGCCGAGAGGCATGTGTCATGAGTATCGGAGCATTATCTTTTGCTTTTTCTTTCTTATTCCTCTGCTCTTTGATTTCCTTCAACAGGTGTGCTAGCTGACCAGTTTTAACAGCGTGTGCGATCTCCTTTTTCAACTGGTGGCACTCGTCGGTGTCGTGACCCCTGTCTAAGTGGAAATCACAGTACTTGGCCATGTTTCTATTAGTAGTGTTGGAGCCCATTGTTCGAGGCTTCCCGAACTGTCGACTTGCATCCTCTGTTTGTAATATCTCCCTGGGAGTTTTGGTCAAGTTGGGATAATCTCTTTTGTCGCTCTTTTGAGTGGAGGGAGACGGCCGTTCATAAGGTGTAAAACCCGAGTGTCGGCGGTCGTCTCTGTTTCCTCTGTCTCCGCCCGACTGCCAGGGTCGGCGGGAATCTCTGCTGTGTTGGTGCCGTCCTTGAGACCTTTGTTGTCCGCCCGACGACTTGTCTCGGAGCTGAGCCGCTTCTTCTCCTCTGATGAAGGCTTCGGCTCGGTCGAAAGCCTCTTGGATTGTTGCCGGGACTCTGGCGCTCATTTCCTTGATCAGTTGCCTTGTTCGTAGGCCATGAATGAAGGCCGATATCTTTTGTCTCTCATCGGCATGGCCGATGGTGAGGGACTCGGATTTGTATCTTTCTAGGAAGGTCCGAAGGGATTCTTGGTCTCCCTGCCGGATGTTGTGTAACTCGATCGGGTCCTTGGTGCATTTCCTCTGTTGGCCAAAGTGTTTTGAAAATAGCTGCTTCAATTGGACGTAGCTGTCGATCGAACCATCAGGGAGTGAGTTAAACCATAGCCTGGCCGGGCCGGAGAGGGTTTGAACAAACATTTTACACCACACAGGGATGGACCATTTCTCTATGCCTGCTGCGGACTTGAAAGCGTGTAGATGATCTTCTGGGTCTGTACTGCCATCATACGTCTTTATTGTGTTCGGCAACTTTGTTTTTGGCGGGCATTCAAAACTTTCGATCCTTTCTGTGAACTTGCTTTCCTCTTCAGGGATGTAGGGTAGGGAGAAGTCGTCGGCACTTGTGTCTTTCGGGCCTTCTACCCTTGGTGCTTCGACCCCTGTCTGTGGCTGTGGCCGAGGGCCTGTGCCTGGGTTAATCGGGTGTGTCGGGGTTGGCTGCTGTAATGGCATTCCATAGGGTGGGTACATGGGCATTTGGTACGGTGGCATCCCATATGGGTTCATGAATTGCGGATAGGGGTAGAATTGTTGACCTTGGAACGACATTTGTTGTTGCTGGTTGAATGGGAATGGTGTCGGCCCAGAGCTGGTTTGCATCTGCGTTGGTCGTGCTCCTGCGACTGGGGTTGGTGTCGGCTGTGTGGGTCTTACCGCCTGAGCCGATACTGTTGTGCTATCAGTGACGGTGGCCGTCGGCCTAGTTTGCTTGGCCGTGAACCCCGGTGGTGGTGGCATTTCATCGTTGATGACGAGCTCATCATCGTCATAGGATAGCTGAACGCGTATCCCTTTTGCCCTTTCCGTGGCAACATGTTCGTTTAGCATTTGT
>JBCNJP010000003.1:28364638-28563950 GCA_039602395.1 Deinandra increscens subsp. villosa
GCCTCTCATGTATAGCCCAACAATATGACAGGTTTCCCCAAACATATTATAACTCATAAACTTGGTATTGATAACTCTTTCAGGCCCATCCATCAAAAAAGACGGAAGTTCGCACCCGAAACAAATGTAATCATACAAGAAGAAGTTGATAAGATCCTCAAGACAAACATGATCAGGGAGGTTAAATATCCCAAATGGATCGCAAACGTGGTTGTGGTACAAAAGAAAAATGGACAATGAAAAGTTTGTGTAGATTACACAGACTTAAACAAGGCTTGTCCCAAGGATCTTTTTCCACTTCCACATATCGATGCAATGGTGGACGCGACAGCTGGACATGAGATGCTCACCTTTATGGATGCCTCATCAGGATTCCAACAGATCCAAATGCAACCCTCTGACCAGGAGCACACGACATTCATAACTCCAAAAAGTATATATTGTTACACTGCTATGCCTTTTGGTTTAAGAAATGCAGGTGCACGTATCAAAGTCTGGTCAACATGATGTTCAAATAGCAACTGGGGGACACTATGGAGGTTTATATTGATGACATGATGGTCAACTCCAAGAAAGCTAAAGATCACGTCCGGGATCTCCAGACTACATTTGATATCCTTGATCAATACAACATGAGGTTGAACCCCTCCAAGTGCCATTTCGGAGTCCGAGTTGGAAAATTCTTGGGTTATATGGTGACTGAAAAAGGAATAGAAGCAAACCTCGAGTAGATCAAAGCAATCTTGAATCTAAAATCTCCATCAAACATCAAAGAAGTACAGAGATTGACAGGAAGGATAGTGGCACTCAACAGATTTATTTCAAGACCCTTAGAGAAGAGCAAAGAATTTTATGATATTCTGAGGAAAAACAAAAGATTCGAGTGGAATGAAAAGCATGAGGAGGCACTCAAGTCCTTGAAAGCCTATTTATCATCAGCTTCCCTCCTAATGAAACCTGAAGACGGGGAGCCACTATCTCTGTACCTCGCAGTATCTGGAAGCTCAGTCAGCGCTGTCCTAGTCAATGATCATGAAGCTCAGCAACATCCAGTATATTATGTAAGTAAATCTCTGGTAGACACAGAATCCATGTATTCCTACCTTGAAAAATAATTTTATCTCTTATAATGGCTTTACAAAACTAAGACATTATTTTGAAACACATGTTATTATTGTGAAATCTAATTATCCTATTAAGGCAGTTCTCAGGAAGCCGTAAATGTCAGGTAGAATGGCTAAGTGGGCAGTCAAATTGAGTGCCTATGACATTCGTTACAAACCGAGGACAACAATTAAATCCCAGGACTTGGCTGAATTTGTGGCTGATTTCAGCAGTGACATTAAGCCGGAAGCCGATAAAGAAGTCCAGAAGCTTGAGAAGCTCGATGACAATTGGATTCTTTAAACAGACGGATCCTGAAATGTCAGGGGAACAGGTCTGGGCATCCTGCTAAAATCGCCACAGGGGGACATAATACCACTATCCATATCTTGTGAGTTTCAGGCTACCAACAACGAAGCTGAATATGAGGCTTTGATTGCTGGATTACAGGTAGCCAGAGATATAGGAATTCGGAGCATACAAGTATTTATTGATTCCCTTCTATTGACTAACCAATTTAATGGTTCTTATGCAGTGAGAGGGGAAAATTTAATTAAATATCTTGATATCGTTAAAAAATTTGCATTGTGTTTCGTAAATTTCAATATAGCACAGGTTCCAAGAGAAGAAAATTCGGAAGCTGATGCTTTAGCAAATCTGGCATCATCACTCAGGTTACCGGAGGATATCAGGATCCCGATTACGCACATTCTGACTTCTGCAATAGCTGAACAGGAAGCTCATGCACTCGACAATGATGGAGATATGAACGTTAGGGATCCCGAAGATGTTCAAGAATCCTAGACTTACCCAATTAGAAAATATCTACAAGATGGCGAGATCCCCGAGGGTGAAAATACCAGGGCTTTTCGCAATTTGGTTATTTTTAGCCTACAATGAAGAAGGATGCAATGAGCCTCTTCCGAAAATGCGATGCCAGCCAAAGGAACGGAAATATTCTGCATCAACCAGCTAAGCATCTGCACTCTATAGTATCTCCATGGCCATTTATGAAGCGGGGCATGGATATAGTGGGTAAACTTCCTAAGGCTCCCGGAGGATAAGTATTTATGATTGCAATGATAGATTATTTTTCCAAGTAGATTGAAGCAGAAGCCTATGTGGAAGTAAGGGGGATGGAGGTGATATCCTTCATTAAAAGGAACATTATTACCAGATCTGGGATTCCGGCGGCAATCACCTGTGATAATGGCTCCCAGTTTATTGGCAAAAGGACTACAAGTTTCTGTGCAAGTTGGGGTATCAAGATGATTACTTCGACGCCTGTTCACCCTCAGGGCAACGGACAAGCGGAATCCAGTAACAAAATCATTATCAACAATCTCAAGAAGAAGTTGGGTTCCATAAAAGGAAAGTGAGCTGAGGAGCTGCCATTTGTACTTTGGGCAGATAGAACAACACCCAAGAATGCAACAGGTCAAACTCCATTTTCTTTGGTGTTTGAAGTGAAGTTGTGATCCCTACAGAGATGGTTATCTCTACAGCAAGAATGAGTTCCTGGCATCCTGAAACCAATGGTCAGAATCTGCTTTAGGATCTTGAAACAGTTGATGAACTCAGAGACTTGGCCAAAATCCGGATGGCATCTTACCAACAAAGGGTGGCCAATTCATATAACAAGAAACCATGCTTAAAATATTCCAAGTCAAAGACATAGTGCTTAGGAAATCGTTCCAGAATACTACCAACCCCGTTGACGACAAGTATCCACACTTGTTTAAACGGTCTTCTCGAATTTAATTTCGGGACGAAATTTCCTAAAGTAGGGGAGACTGTGACACTTCGGTCAATCCGTTTGTAAATACCCGACCCATTTTCGATCAAGTTTGATAATCAATAAAGAATCATTTCTCATTTGATATTGTTATTTCACTGATTATATGATTAAACTCTTTAAGCACAATATTCGTAACATTCAACTTATCACTTGATCGCAAATCGAATCTTTAACTCGATCGTTTTTGTTATTTATGTAAAACCATAAAACTTGAGTATTCCAAACATGTATGATGCTTGTGGGTAATACTAGTCATGCACACGAGTAAATACAAGTGAGGTTTCGCGAAAGTTCGAGGTTTAAAACAAAAATAACGAACCTACGATTTTACGCGTGATTTCGGTATGAACCAAGAGTCTCGTGATTTATTAAAAATTATTTTACCATCCCAAGATTAGAAATCAATTAATCATGTATCTTGTCAAGTTCTAGGGTTCAAAATGGTAAATTATGAAAGTTTAGAGGGTTATAGTGCACACAACTAAGCTGTAGGGACCAAAATTGTAAATATCAAAATTCTATCAAAAATGGCGGCTGGGCGGTACGCCCCAAATGTTTTCATTCTGGGCGGTACGCCCCAGAATCAGATCAGCAGAAAATCGAGAGTTATCGCTTTGGGGCGTCGATTTCAACCTCCTACGTGTCGTTTTTGTGCGATTAATCACCATAGGACATGCCCTTACCTCCCTGCGGTCCCAACCCCTATAAATACCCTTCCAATCCATCAAATTTGGCTGCCAATTTCGTGATTCAACACTCTAAAAACCCTAACCCGTCACAGCAACTTGTTCCTTCAAATTCGATCGATCAACAGATCTTATGAAGCCCATCTTCTGCAGTCCTACGTTATTAGGTATGTAGATCAAAAGCCCTCAATCAATTTATGTTCATATGACGGTTTGATTAGAGTTCTAGAATTAACCTAAACTAGGGTTCTTAATTATGTTTTGCTCAATTAGAGAAATCTGTGATATTTTAGGACCTGAAATTTTGCATAGCATCATGAAATAACATGTAATAAGAAAGCCCTAAACTAATTTTATGATTGGCAAAGGTTTAGTATATGTTCTTGAATCGGGTAAAAAAATTAGGGTTTTCTTGACGTTATTTTGTCAAAATTAGACTTTTGGGATCAAATTAAGGTCTCACCTTTTGAGGTATATCATAATATCATATTACAAACAAAAGCCCTAATTTTATTTTATAAAATAACAAGTTTTGATATTTATTTGAGAAATACGTCAAATTAGGGTTTCTGAAAACAATAATTAATATATCACAGTCCGGAAGGAATTGTAATTTAATTTTCTGAACCAAGACATGTTAATATATATATTTATAGATTCACAAGTGAAAAATAATAAAATGTTAATATACCGAGTTATTCGGATATTTTGAAGTTCGTGCGGACCGAAATGGTAAGCGCATGTACACTGGGGTTTCTGGCAAAGCGGGGGTATCGCATAAATCCCAATTGGGAACTGGCATAACTCACTGGGCGATCTCGGGGTGAGCGTTTACTTATAGGAATGCGCGTCTTCATATTATCATTTAACTATGACTATAAAGGATAAAACGGTAATTTTAACTCAATTAAACATAGCGTTTCTATAACTCTTGAGATACTTAGAACTCGGTTCCTTTTTGAATTCTCTCATTTATATAGCCTATTTGTGTCATTAGGATAATCTCAGGGTAAATTACCTTTCGCGTTTCGGTGTTATCTCTCTTTTCCGATCTTCTTATCAAGTGAGTATCCATACCCCCTCTTTTTATTATTATGGGATATGATGCGATATAAACTCTTGTTATTATTAGGAGGGTGATTCCTTTAAATGATAATTTGAGTAATGAGTACTCATAGCCCTTCTCTTTTAATACTTTGGGGTGTAACAGGTATCTCTATCTCAAACTCAAACTCTATATATATTACTCTAAAAATATATGCGAACTCTATGCTCGTTATGTGTATTTGTAAGTGTTTTGAACTTGTTTGGATTATTGATGTTGTTGTGCTCAAACTCAAACTCGAAGCGGATTCATTAACATACCGATTTGGGGTAACAATAATAGATCTATTGGTATGACAACCCACCCGGTAAATTGAAACGTATTTTCAATGGGTGATTGAAAACCTAATTGTCAAGGGTTTGATACGCTCATATTATTTACTCTATTACATTACTCGTTTATCATACTCTACGAATGTTCACTTAACACATAGATCGCATGTTTTATATAAATGATATACACAAAACCTATGTTTACCACCAACTACTTTTGTAGTTGACACTTTATCTTATACATGTTGTAGGGAACCATGCTTGAGCCCTTTTGTAATCATACTAGGATGCTGGACCTAGTTAAGGACCTAAATCAATGTTTGTGTTGTTTTGTTATGTATAATTATGTTTGTAAGATGTTCTTGATTAAATAAATAAAAAGGGCATGTTTAAGTAAACTGCAACTTAAATTAGTTGTCATGAGCATTTGGACAATCATTATGTCCCGACAAATTCCGTCGTCGGTTGGGGTGTGACACATACCTTCTAAGGTTTAAGAGGTTGTCACGTCTCCTACGTTTGGGTAATCGCCAGTAGCGCACGACCCTCTTCAGGAGCACACGATGTTCACCGGCATGCTCAGGGTGGCCGGACCAGTCCATCCTAAGTGGTGGCTGACAATCTTGTCAATATAGGCTACCGGGTGGATTCTTAAGGTTTTTAACACTTACGTGTTAACAAAGGTTTTGGCATTTACATGTCACTCAAGTTATTGGGCTTGTCCCTAGAATTGGCTTAGACCCAAGTTTATAGGGCTTGTCCCCAGAATTGGCTTAGTCCCAAGTACTCCGGGTTATCCCTAGTTTAACTATGTTTCCTAACTTATTTTAAGTTCAAGAATCCCACCAGCAATATACCTAAGCTACGCGCCAAGCTATCAGTGAGAATCCTCACAAGAATCCCAACTGGTATACCAACAAGGACACCGGAAAAGGTAATGAACTAATATAAAAGTTGCCTAAGGTAAAACTCATAGATCAGGTACTTTATATCTTCGTGTGTTACATTTGTGAATTATAGTTAGTGACCTCACATAAATTACAATATGATCTAGCATTAAAATTTTCTAAATTGTTTATTGAGAAGATCAATTTTAACGCCATGCTTAGCAAACTTTTACAAACAAAAAACATTGACAAGACAAAAATTTAATAATCAAAAGGTCATAGCATATTATTAACAAAAATGAGCTCCCCAAGCTTCATCCTGAAAACCTCAGGATCCCTCAACTTAGACAGCTCAAGGTCAAGGTCATTGTTCCAAGAATCCGGGTTTCGTCTTGAAAACCACACGATCTCTCCACCCGGATCCATACCATTGTTACTTGTTTGTTATCCTAACATTGTTTAGAATAGGAAACCACCAAAGAAAATTATTTTTAAACATCACCATTCAAATAAAAACCGGGCTCAGACCGTTGGAATGTCCTCATTGCTCGTTGCCTTCTCGGAGGCCACCACCTTCTCATCACCAACATCCTCACCTTCCTTTCCTACCAGCTTCCCAACTTCTTTCACCACCTCATCGCCACCATTAGCCTCGAGTTCAGGAGCCTTCTCCTTGCTAGTCGGCTTCTCACCTTGAGTTGCTGCCTTCTCTAGCCTTTCCAGGGAGAGCTTCTAGGATTCCACCGTCCATATCTTTCTCACAAACCCCTCATCTTTGGCTTCATTTGTCATATTCAGCATGCATTGGAGGACGCTCCAGGAAGCAGACTGCTTGCCAATGGCGGCTTCTTTCAGCGCTGCAGCCTCGAACCTGAGTCGCTGCTCTGCGAGCTTTCGCTCGTAGTATTAGGTCTTACCCTCAGTAATCTTGCCTTGTACGCAGATGGTCTCCCTAGCCTCGTCAAGTTCTCCCTGAACCCTCGTCAGTTTGGATTCAGTCTTCATGAAGGTGGTGCTCAGCTGCTCAAGACCCTGTAAATAATTGAGAATCTCAGTGGGAAGCCAGCAGTTATTAATATGTGGGAATCCTAAGTTCAAACTGACCAGCTTCATTGTGATCTGCAAGCTCAGAAGCCTGTTGCTGGTTTCAGCAGGGCTCAGCCCTTCGAAGCTCTTCAGGTAGATGATAGCATCAGTAGTCTTCCTCTTTTTGCTCGAGGAGGCCTTGCCCTGGCTGACAGGTGGCTTGAAAGTGGCTAGAGACTCAACCTTTGCCTCCTTTACTTCCAAAAAGGAGGTCAGATCCTCGAGAGAGTAGGCAGAACTAGACTTGGGGACTGAAAATACAAATGAAAAGTGTCAGTGACAGGAAATTCACAACCGAAAAAATGGGAATCCGGGTACTTACCAGACATTTCAGCTTCTGTATGGTAGACGGAGTAACTCTACTCATTGTTACCCACAACAGCAAGACTTTCAAACTTGGGAGATACAAAAACAGAGGAACAAATACTCAATATCAGCATGATTCAGGATTCTCAATAAAAATAAAAGACGGCATCCTACCCTTTCTAACCCATTTCATTGGCAACTTTTCACCCCCGGGAATTGACTCACGCTTCACGAAGAAGAATTTCTTCTTCCAATCATGGTCATTGTGGGAAGCTTGAGGTATCAATAGGGAATTGGAAGAACGGGCTTGAAGGACGAATCGGCTGCTCCCATGGGTTCGCAGCTGGTAGGCAGAGCAGACTTCGGAGATTCCTATGTCCATATTCCTGGAATGATTAAGGTTGTCGATAGAGAACAGGATTCGCCAAACCATAGGCATGATCTGGGAGTAGGAGAGGCCAGTGATTCTGAAGAATTCGTTCACAATGTCGGGAAAAGGGTACGACATACCAAGAGAAAACGAGTAGAAGAGAAAACAGACCCAGGTTTTGGAGACGAAGCTTTGAGACAAGAATCATACTTGCGAATAACTACAGAGGAGGGGAACAGACCAGAATCTCTGAGTGATCGAATGTCTTGATCGGTGAAGGAGCAGGTTTCCTCCTCAGAATGACGAGAATTCCTTGATAGACAAAGTCTTTGATGTCGGGTATGGTTACAGGAAGAGGTCGACCAGGTGGATTTCTTCACCATTGTCAAAAGATTCGAAATTGAAAAAGAAAGGGGGAGTAAAGAAACTAACCTGAGAATGGCGAAGAAGCTCGAAAGGTTTCGGAGAAGTGGGGTGAAGAAGAAAGGCTTGGTAATCCTATATTTAAAGAAAAAGTAATGATAAGCCATCAGGTCGTGTGGGAGGCCGTGAAAAACGTCTATTCCTAACTGCTTTTACTGTTTAATTAATTGCAAGGACGTTGGGCGATCAACTAACTCCTAAAGACTCGCTGTAACCGTTGGTAGACGTGGACCGAGTGGACGGAAAGAGGCTTAACGGTCAAGATAGTTGAGAATAAGATCCCGGGAATCCTGGATAATTAGTTAGCGCTATTTCTGTTATATAATTGAGGTCTTGATCGATATAGAAACACACACATCTAGCACTTAGCTCTCATTAGTAAATGATATCTGTAACACATACTTCCATCGATCATACCTCCAAACACTTGTAATCTTTGAGTTTATTATAAATCAAATTGCTAGACAGCAGGCTCTTCAGGCCGGCTCCCGAGGTTTTTTGCCAGGATCCCTAGAGGAAACTCGAAGGATTTCGGATTTTCCCTTGTTACATCACCGTGTCAACTTTATTTTTTCTTGCATCTTTCTCACAAATCAATCAAGCACACTACCTCACAATCTACGTTTGATCACTAAATTGCTTAGACGATTTTTGACCAAAACAGTACGCCTTCTCCAGGTCAATATAAACCATATGCAAGTCCCGTTTCTTCTCCCTGTACCTCTCTGACCAAAACAACACCGTCAACCATCGAACTCCTTCTCCCGCTAAGCATAAAATAACAATGTCAAATAAACCCAAGTAACAATTGGTCTTAATATCAAATATAAATCAAAATAAAACATGCCAAAGGAATTCAACCCGATTATTTTCTTAAAAACAAGTAATTGAATTTTAGATCATAAGGTGTAGTTTGTCGTTTAAGAGGTAAAATGTATGCAGTCTGCGTATCATATCTGCAGACATCTGTAGAAGAAAATTATTGACCAAACCTCTGCAATGTGTAAAAAGAAGACGGTTTGTTTTTTAACTTTTGCAGACTGTTAAAATAAACTAAAATTTAACTAAAATGATTTTTTAAACTTAAAATAGTTTTTCAACATTGAAATTTAAAAAGTGTTACTATTTGTACCCCTCTTACATCTGTAGATAATTATCATTCAAACATTTTGATTTTCTTTCCGTATATTTTAACAAATAACTTTTTTAAAAGAGTTTTTTTAAATAAAATAAAAAAATATTTTATAAAAACTGTTTAAAATGCGTTTATTAAAAAATGTTTAAAACAGATTTAAAAAACTGTTTGAAATATTTTGTTAGATAACTGTTTTAAAAAAGCTTTTTAAAAAACGTTTTAAAAACCGTTTACCAAGGTTTTTTGAAAAAGTAGATTGAAAAACGTTTTTATATAAAAAATTGTTTAAAAACATTATTTTTAATTGTTTAAAACAGTCTTTTTTTATACTGTTAATTTTTTTAATAACTGTTTAAAAACGTTTTTTTAGAATTTTTTTATAAACGTTTTTTCTTTAACTTTTAAAGAGAAGGTTAAAAAATGGTTTTAAAAAAACTGTTTACAGAGAGGGTTAGAAAATGTTAAAAAATGTTAGAAGTAGTTAAACATCTGTATAAAAAAAATGCGTGCAAACTTTTTTTAATGGGATATCTTCAAAAGGACAAGCAGCCTGCAGACCTAAATGTATGCACGGCCC
The DNA here is from genome assembly GCA_039602395.1 of Deinandra increscens subsp. villosa. Taxonomy (NCBI): domain Eukaryota; kingdom Viridiplantae; phylum Streptophyta; class Magnoliopsida; order Asterales; family Asteraceae; genus Deinandra; species Deinandra increscens. The sequence goes on from JBCNJP010000003.1 coordinate 28,374,388, forward strand.
AAAAGTAAGGAAAAAGAATAACTTTTTAAGAAAAACAAATATTAATAGGAATGATAATTTCATGAGGGTAGGGTTTCATGCTTTTAGGTCTTAATGAAGGGTAGGGATACAAAAACAAAACAAAAAAAATCAGTCAATAGATATAAAAACTTTATGTTCATATTTTTAGTATATTAATAAATAATAATATAACAGAAAACATTCACAGAAAGAAATTTGATTTTGAATCGAAAAAAAAATAAAACGTTTGTGAAATTGAGGCGGTTTACTAAAAGGATTTATTAATTAAATAAGAGATTAACAAGAAAACAAATAAAGAAAAACATTTTGAATAGTTTCTTAAAAACACTATTTTGTTAAATACTTTTCAATCAACTCTATTTTGATCAAAAAATAATAATTTCTCAAGATTAGAAAAAGTCCCTATTTTGATAAAAAAAAAATTAAAGATTAGAAAAAGTTGAGCGTATGTTAAAAATCTAATGGCATTAAATTTAACTAATTAAAATAGGGGGAAATTGTTTCTCACAAACATTGATCTTCGGAAAGAAAGTTATAAACATTAATAAGTTAGGGGGAACTTTTTCTTTTAAACATTGATCTTCTAATAAAAAACAACCTACTTTAACACCACACTTTAATATCATGTATACCACACTTCGTGTTAAAGTGTCCTGTTATTCAGTCATAACCCATGTGTCACTTTAACACCACCAATATAACACAGGTATACCACATGCCCTAATAAAAAGTTACAACATTAATGCAAACATAAAAAGTTACAACATTAATGCAAGAGTAAATTACGGATTTCGTCCCCGTGGTTTGTTGAAATTTCACTTATCGTCCTAAGTTTTTAAAAATTACAAATTTTGTTCTCAACGTTTGTCAAAACGTTACGGATATAGTCTCTACCATTAACTTTTGTTAAAAAAGTATGTTAAGTTGATGTTGAATGACCACTATACCCCTGCTTTTATTAATATAAAAAAAGAAATAACAAAGAAATACAGGCTCCTCCCCCCTCCCCTCCGTCATTTTCAGCGGACCCGACCTCCATCCCCGGCAAACTGTCGATGAATATCGCCGCACACAGTCACCGAACATTTGACAGGTTGTACGTTCCACTCTTCAACTAAAATAGTCCTGTCCTGATCGTAGAGCGTCTGCACCTCAGCATCCGGCAGCGGCTTACAATCCATCAGGTGATCGATCTGACGATCTAGATCCGATTGCGACGACATTTTTACGGATTTTGTTTGTTCGGAATTGTAGATCTGGAAGGAAGATTAGCATTTAGGTTATGCAGAGCTCGATTGGAGTCGCCGGAAAATTTGGTCAAGGTTCGCTCATATCTGCCAGCGACTGGAGATATTCTAGGTTTCTGGAGTACGATGGGGGCGGCTTTTGGATAGTTTTTATATTACGATAAGTCTTTAAACAACCAAGATCATTCATAACTAATACCCGTAATACAATAATCACTCGATAGTCATTTCCATCTATGATCATCACCCAGCTCCCGTAATCACCCACCACCACCCAGCTCCAGTCGTCACCTTACTAAAAACCAGAAAACCATAAATCCATCCGGTGGCGACGATGGTCTGAAAAAGGTTGGTGAAGGAGGTAAATTGGAATGAAGATTAGCCAGTGGGGCCCATCTTTTATTTTTTATGTAATTAATTAGTAAAGACAATGGTATATTAGTCATTTAACAATAACTTAACAAGATTTTTTAACGGCCATCAATCTCCGGGACTATATCCGTAACGTTGAGGATGAAATCCATAATTTTTTAAAACGTAAGACGATAGATAAAATTTCAACAAACCACATGGACGAAATCCGTAATTAACTAACATTAATTCAAACATTGATCTTCTAATAAAAAGTTAGAACATTAATGGGCATCGAAATATCAAAATAACATTACTATACATTGCAAAAAGTCCATTACAATTTAGAATCTAAAACAAACCATTAACATTACATTATTACTGAAAATCACTTACATTCTAAACCAAACCATTAATCAAAATACATTGTTAGTCTAACATGATTTTAGAACTATTTATATCACGATGTATGACTATCTACGCTAACAACAAAGGATTATGAGGGTAAGCCAGCCCACACACAACACAGATACCTATCTAGAGTAGATCGGTTCACACGTGAGACATGAATAACACAATTTTTGGAACATACATGTCTCACACATGAACTAATGCCTCTAGATATTTATCTATATTGTTTGTGGGCTAGACTACCTTCATAATCCTTGTTAATAACTATACATAGTCATACATCGTGACATAAAGAGCTCAAAACACCTGTTACATTATACTTAAAATAAAGATAAAAAAAACACTTAAAATAATTATACTGAGGTTAACTATCTCAGAAATAATTACTACTAAACCATGTCTCTTTAGATGATCTTTGCAACATGTGGACCCTTCCAAATGACAGAGTACCTGAAAAAGAAAAACAAGATAAAAATTATTACAACATTCATAAGATTTTAAAAAACCGGATCTGAAGAAATTAAACATAATAAAACTGAAGTTTATATCTTAACAACTCTGCTAACTGATCTGAACTCAAAACTACGCTTTCGATACAACAGAAACAATCTAAACGTAACAAGATGACATGACCATGATTTAATCATAATTATGAACAACCAAATATCATAAAGAATAAAAAAAATCGAACATACCAACGATTGCAGAAAAGCACCGATGAGAAGTAGATCTAGGGTTTTTTAAGAGACCGCCGATGCGGCCGTTTGTGCGATGTTGAAGACATCAGACGAAATCGGCGATTGTGAAGTAGTTTTAGGGTTTGTTGTTTTATAATGGTTCGGATACTTTTATTTGGTCCTTGTACTATTACCTATTTCTTTTAGTTGATCCTTGTTCCTTTTACTATTTTAAATCAAGGCCTTTCAAATGGGTCCTAAAATTCAAAAGTATTTGCAAATAACTCCTTTTGGTCCTTTGAAGTATACTTTGTACTGGATAATGATTTAAAGGTATTTTAAAGATTTGCAAATTGATTTTTTTCGTTTTTTAAATTTTGTCTTTGACTTTGTTTGAAAGTAAGATTTTACAAGTGCTGGGATAACTCAGGTATGTAAAATAGTGACTTTCTTAAAACCGCACTTGAAAAATAAAAATACAAAAATTATATGATCACCTTAAAATTAGAAGCGTAATTAAAGATAACATAAAAATTAGATACCTACGATATCAAATTAAAACTAATGAAACTTTTCAGAAAAGCTATTTAAAATGAATTAAAAACGATATAAAAACAAATAATAAAGACTAGTACGTGAACTATAAAAAATTAAACATTTAAAAGCAACGGGGTAAACTAAAACCAAGAAAACCGCTTTAAAAATACGATTTAAACCACCAAATTATGTGTTACATTTGCTTCGTTTGTATAAAAACTAAAATTAAAAAAAAAATAACTACTTTGTTATATAGATATTTTCACATGACATCTCCACATGAAAAATATTAACTACTTTCACGTGACATTCACAAGTGCAAATTTTCTATAGTGAAACGACATTACTGTCCCTAGCATCAACTACTTTGTTATATAAATAAATATAAAAATAAAAAAGTCTACATGATCTAGTTTAATTATTTTTGTATCTATGACTTTTGTGTAAGATTGTTTTTATTTGTATAACATGTAGAATGTTTACAAAGAGATGCATTTCCCGTCTTACATTGGTGTGGTATTTATACTATAATTTTAGGAGACAATGAGACATAGCTAGTAAGTATATGAGTGTAAGAATGATGAAACTTTTGTGTGGGGAAGGTTGCATAGTTGATGTGAAAGTGGTGGGTATCTAAATATGTTGTCTTGATATTTCATAATACTCCCCCTTGGATAACACCTTTCACACTTGGGCTTCGGCTTTGGAAAAACTGCCTCATTAACAACCTTGCTAAAGAAAACCTAGTGGGAAAAAACTTTAGCTAAGGAAAAAAGAGTGCAGTGCTCATCCTCAAGTTGGCATTTGTATATCATCATATTGTTTGTACACGTCTAATTCCAATATTATGAACGTGTTTTCTAAAAATCGATGTAGGGAGTGCTTTAGTGAAAAGATCTGCTGAGTTGTTTCTAGATTGGACATATCTCATTTCGACATGTTTGTCTTTGATAAGCTCTTGAGTGTATGAAAAGAATCTTGGCGGTATATGTTTTGTCCTATCACTTTTGATGTAACATTCTTTCATTTGTGATACACAAGCTGCATTGTCTTCATAGATCGGAGTTGGGTGTTGTGACAACCGGCAAATTCAGGTGATCCTCTAGACGAACACGAACAATTATTTATGTCAAACACGCATGCATTCATACATCTAATAGGGTTATTAGATGCGTCGTTGAGTCCACAAACAAGCACACACACATGAGTCGGTCAGTCCTGATTGTTGGTGACAAATTAACAATACTATAATTGAACGAACGAACGTAATTTATGCAACCTATGATTACATGATTTTATGTGAGCTCATTGTCTAAGTATTTCGAGCATGTAGGATTCGATACGAGATTAAGTGTACATTTTATGTGGCTTTAGTTGTTAACAACTTTCGGTTCTCTTGTACTATATTTATTTATGTGTTTTAAAAAAAAAATAAATAAATAAATAAATAAGGGATAATTATGTACGTAAGGAATGGATAAAGGATTAGGAAATTTGAAATTTGTGATGAACCAAATTCGGAACCGCCTCTCGTATTCGTTAAAAAAAAACCCCCTTAACAAACACCCTAATCTTATCAAGTTCTCCACAAATCCACAAACCCTATTATTCTCCCGATCGAAAACAGTAGAAGAACCTCCTCCCATCTCTTGATTTTGGCTTCTCCACGAGTACAGTGGCAGCCACGAACGGAGGGGAAACCCGCAGCGAGGATCGGAGGCAACAAAGACGCGCGCGTAATTACTCGAACGTACGAATCGAAGGTACTAATTTACAAAAACCTGGTTGCCTTCAAAACGTTTTTTTTTTAGTCAACCTCGCATGGGGATCATATGTTTTCGCGAACCTGTAAATCAATGGTGTATATATAAGTTTGATTATGGGGTTGACGGGTTAGGTATGTTATGGGGAAGATGATCCCAGTTATGCGCATGTTTAAAGTTGTTAAGGACTGGTATATAACACAAATCGGAATGTGGCCTGGTGGGTTGGGTTTTCGCTGGTGACTCAAGGGTCACGGGTTCTAACCATGTGCACAGCCACCTTATTCTCCTTTTTATTATTTACTTTTCTCTAGTTGGAAAATGATACATGAATACAAGTTAAATAAATTAGGAACTGGGTAAACAATAAACTAAAACTGGCCTGGTGGTTAAGGCCCTGGGTTGCGACTGGGTTGTCCCAGGTTCGAACCACGCGCTCTGCAACTTTTATTTCTTTTTCAGTTCTGTTTCATTAACATGGTTATGACTTCATAATTGAGAAGTGCTTAAAACTGTAAGGGACTGGATGAGAAAATAAATCGGAAACTGCTCTAGTGGTTAAGCCTCTGGTTGGCGATTGGGAGGTCGTGAGTTCCAACCCAGCGCACTACATCAGTTATTCTTCTTTTTTAATTCTGTTTCATTAGTAGGAAGTTCACACCAGAATTCTGATTAATAAATTAGGGACAGGACTAAATAAATAAGCATGAACCTAGCCCAGTTGGTAGTATGTGTTGTTGTGGACTGAAGGGTCGCGGGTTCAAACCCAGCGCCCAGCACATTATTTTCCTTTTTGTTTCTGGATCCCTGTTTAACCCTTGCAATCCTCCATGAATTGATATGGTATACTTGTTGTTAGTGATAGATAAATTGTATGTTTTCATAAGGAGGGTTACTTTTGATGCAAAGCATGACACACAAAATATATAACTACACTTTTAGATTTTTGTAATTAGCGTATTTATTTTACTAAATGATCTAATGACACCGCAAAGTATCTCGTATGTTAAAAAGGTTATGTGATTGTGTGATCTTAGGAACTTTATTAGTCGAGCTATATCATGAATGGTTTTGTATGTGGTTAACATAATTATTTAATCGTGAATATATTATGTGCTTCTCATTACCGTTTTGAGATGACTAGAATGCATGCTAGAAACGTTTGACATGTGTTTACTTGATATAATTGGAAAAGATTAACCGAACAAACAAACCTAATTATTAACGAGTCACCAACGTGTCATCAGGGTCGATTGAGTCAGTCTCGTTGTTCATTCACTGTAGTCTTACACGTTCACAAACATATAGGTGATTCGTAGGAATTCATCAACACTTTCATTTAACTTTCTTGCCGAGCTCCCAAAGGTGAGTTTTCGAACATTTTCTCTAAGTATTTCAGTTAGAGAAAGGAGCATGCTACAAACATTCTGGTAATATAATTGTATTGGCTGATCACGTATGTGCACACATAACACGAATTACAAGTCCTTACATTTCGAACCGTTAGTTTATTGGAAAGCGAGGTAATCTTTGGTAGTACTACTGGGTTTGACAAACCCCGCCCGCGTTAGTAGCTCTAACTCGACTGGATCTCGAACGGTTGTAAAATTCGCCTAGACAGTATCATCATCGTCCGTGTTAGGCGATGGTGGAAGGCATTACAAACACAAACAGTCACGCTTCGGTTGCGAACCACATAGTGATAGCATTATTGGCCTTGCTAGCTACGATTACTATTATGATTACCATGGCACGAACATTTTACAAACATCTTGACAAACATTTATTTTTTTCTTACATTGACATTATGAACTCACCAGCCTTGCGCTGACCCACATAGCATGTCTTTCGCAGGTCTTTGAGGTACGAGCACGCTAGGACGCATATTGCATGAAAGTTGAACATTTTGATTTGCATTCCACTTTTACGTTTGAGTTTATTTTTGTGTTTGGTTTGAGGGCGCGTGTTTTGCGCAACACTTTTTACTTACATGTTACGCTTCCGCATTTCTTAAATTGTTTTGGTGTGTTTGCATGGTTTGGTATGGCTAATGACTCGGATCCTGGTTTGTCACACGCCTCGCGGTATAAACCCCGCAGGTGGATTTTTGAGGGTGTGACAGATTGGTATCAAAGCCATTGGTTATAGTGAACCCGGTCTTGCATTTAGGCCAACTATAGCCTTAGAGTTGGATTAGTCATACACGAGAGCACACACTTGATTTAGTTATATACCGATATTTCATCCATTACAAGCATTTTAATATACATAAATATATATATATATTATACAGACATGGCTGGTTCATCATCCGCTCCTTCCTCTACCCCTTCGACAAGCAACAATGGATCCGCACCTGATAACTAGGCATGGTATCCTTTCGCGGTGGACCTGATGATTCGCAATGAAGGAGTGCCTCCACTTCCCCAGGAGCCAAACGCACACATGTGGCCATGGACCCTACCTCAAATACTCTATCCCTCGGAACGAGTCGTTGCATCCCTTGTGTCCAAATGGGGGAAAACAACTCAGCAGTGTCAGGAAATGGCTGCCTCAATCGAAGAGCTAAAAAGGGAGAACAGGGAAATGCGTGGGAGATTACGCGTTCAAGATGAGAGGTTGCTGAAACAAGAACGTCGTAGTAAGAAACTAAAGGAGGATGTGAGATTGAATGACGAGGGGCGTGGAAGGTTGTTGGTACAACTTGAAGAACTACGAAAAGACCTTCGAGACCTTAGACAGAAGTTTCATACTGAAAGAGATGAGTCCAAGTTCAGAGAGGAAGATTTAGAACAACTCAGGGGCAGAATAGAAAATTTGGAATTAATGTTGTTGGCCCAACAGGGTGATATAGCACCTGCACAAGCAGAGCCTGCAGAAGAACTTGAGCCCGAAGAGGAACTCGAGCCTGAAGAAGAACTTGAGCCCGAAGAAGAAATTGAGCCCGAAGAGGAGATAAAACCTCTGGAGGAAGAGGAACCTGCAGACGACGACCATTCAGATATCTCCTCTGTTGATACTGATGTTTAATCATGGACCTAGATGGGTTTGGGTTGTTCCCATCAACTAGTACTTTGAATATTAATTTCTGAATTTTTGGATATTTTTGTGAACTAGTTGCAAATTTATTTGAATTGAAATTATCATTTAATTTATTATGTTGTGTTCAGACGTTGTTAAATTCGTTGTGTTGTGTGTATGTATCTGGGTGATATATTACATTAGATTCTTTGTCTCATTTTGGATATTTGTGATTGAAAGGATAATGTCGGGACGTAGAAGCGGAAACCCTGCTAACTTGACGGCGGCTCAAATCAACACACTGGTGAACAACAGGGTCAATGCTGCACTGGCAGCCTATCAACAATAGCACCCGCCACAAAACCAAGGTAAGATTTTACCCTCATACTAACATGCCAACTCATCAAGGACATGACGTAACCGGTACGTCTATCCCCATGAATTGCAGGTGCAGGCACCAGCGCCCATAAGCAATTTATGGATGGGAAACCACCCACATTTACCGGAGAGACTGGCGCAGTGGGGATGCTGCGTTGGGTTGAAAAGACCGAGTCTGTGTTTGCTGTATGCAACTGCCTTCAAGCGAACAAGGTGAAGTTCGCTGCTAGTACATTGGAGGGCCCGGCTCTCACATGGTGGAACCTACAGGTACAGATGTTGGGAATGGCTGAAGCTAACGCCATGTCTTGGGATGATTTCAAAGCAGCACTAACTGAGGAATACTGCCCAAGAGATGAACTTCAGAAGCTTGAACGAGAACTCCAGGATTTGAAGATGCAGGGGTCAGAAATTGAAGCCTACACTCGGCGCCATAATGAACTAGCAAACTTGTGCCCGAACTTGGTACAACCGGCATACAAGCGGATCGAGATTTATCTTGGTGGGTTAGCCCCACAAATCCAGGGAATGGCCGTCTCCAGTAACTCTACCACTATACAACAGGCCATCCGTATGGCCCATAAGCTGACTGAAACAGCCGTGAATCAGGGAATTCTGCCAAAAAGAGGTGCCTCTGCTAATGCATCAGAAAACAAAAGGAAATGGGAAAACAGTGACTTGAAGTCTTCATCGTCTCAGCAACAACCGCACAAGCAAGGAAGACATGATCACAACAATCGAAGTAACAATCAAGGTGGTTCAAGCAATCAAGGCAAGTACAATGGGAAGTACCCCAAATGTAACAAGTGTGGGTACCATCACTATGGTCAGTGCGAGAAGTTTCAATGCCGACGTTGTGGGAAAATAGGCCATGCCGCCAAAGATTGTCGCGGAGAAATTCAGACAAATCAACAGCAAAAGGGGTGCTATCACTGTGGAAAGGAAGGCCACATCAAACGAGATTGCCCACAATTGAAGCAGAATAACAATAATGGTGGTGGTGGTGGTGCTAGGGGCAGAGCATTCACTATTGGCAAAGGAGATGCTAAGAATGACAACAATGTGGTGACTGGTAAGTTCCCTCTAAATAACCGCTTTGCTAATGTTCTTTTTGATTCGGGTGCCGATAAAAGTTTCATATCAAAAGACTTTAGTAAACTGCTAGGGATCGAACCAGTAGAATTAGAAACTACTTATTCCATAGAATTAGCTGACGGAAAAGTTGTGAGTGTAACACACATTTACAAGCAATGTAGGATAGAACTATCTGGCCATAGTTTTCATATTGACCTTATGCTCACACCTCTCGGAAGTTTTGATGTCATCATTGGCATGGATTGGTTGTCTGACCACAACGCTGAGATCGTATGCAACAACAAAGTCGTCCGTATTCCACTCCCTAACGGGGAAGCCATTTCTGTTCAAGGTGAAAGAAGCGGTACTGTCAAAGGAATTATTTCCTTTATGAAAGCGCAAAAATGTCTGAGAAAGAAAAACTGCACAGCATTCTTGGCACTAGTAACTGACAATGCTCGGGAAGAGAGAAAGATAGAAGACATTCCTGTGGTACGCGATTTCCCTGATGTTTTTCCAGAGGACTTGCCTGGTCTTCCGCCCCATTGTCAAGTCGAGTTTGAAATCTCACTCGCCACCGGTGCAGCGCCAATTGCTCGTGCTCCCTACAGATTAGCCCCACCTGAGCTGAAAGAATTATCTACGCAACTGCATGAACTGTTAGATAAGGGCTTCATTCGACCTAGCACATCTCCATGGGGAGCTCCTGTCCTCTTTGTGAAAAAGAAAGATGGGACTTTCCGCATGTGTATAGATTATCGAGAACTAAACAAGGTCACTATAAAGAATCGTTACCCCCTGCCTCGCATAAATGACCTGTTCGATCAACTCCAAGGGTCGAGCTATTACTCAAAGATCGATTTAAGATCCGGCTACCATCAACTGCGTGTAAAGGACGCAGACATTTCCAAAACGGCATTTCGCACAAGGTACGGTCACTTTGAATTTTTGGTCATGCCATTTGGACTAACGAACGCACCCGCAGTATTTATGGATCTCATGAATCGGGTGTGTAAGCCGTACCTGGACAAGTTTGTCATCGTTTTTATTGATGACATTCTCATTTACTCGAAGAACAAGGAAGAACACGAGGAACACTTACGGTTGGTTTTGCAATTGCTGCGACAGGAGGAATTGTACGCAAAGTTCTCCAAGTGTGATTTTTGGATTCGAGAGGTGCAATTTCTTGGCCATGTGGTTAATGAAAATGGAATCCATGTTGATCCGGCAAAAATCGAGGCGATCAAAAACTGGGAAGCACCCAGGACTCCTACTGAGATTCGACAATTCTTGGGTTTAGCTGGTTATTACCGGCGCTTCATAGAGGGCTTTTCGAAGATTGCTCAACCCCTTACAGCGTTAACACAGAAATGCGTCGTTTTTAAGTGGAGTGACAAGCATCAACAGGCATTTCAATTGCTTAAGCAAAAGCTGAGCAGTGCACCTATCTTATCCTTGCCAGAAGGAACAGAAGACTTCGTGGTGTACTGTGACGCGTCCAACCAGGGTCTCGGTTGCGTATTGATGCAACGCGAGAAAGTTATTGCTTACGCTTCTCGGCAGTTGAAGGTACACGAGAAAAATTACACCACTCACGATCTAGAGTTGGGAGCTGTGGTCTTCGCACTAAAGATTTGGAGACACTATTTATATGGTACAAAGTGCACAATTTTTACGGATCACAAGAGCTTGCAGCACATCTTTGACCAGAAAGAACTTAACATGAGGCAGCGTCGGTGGGTCGAGCTGTTAAATGATTATGAATGTGCGATAAAGTACCATCCGGGGAAGGCTAACGTGGTAGCCGATGCCCTCAGCAGAAAAGAAAATGTCAAACCGAAGCGGGTTCATGCTTTGCAATTCACAATACACACAGGGCTACCTGATCAGGTCCGCAACGCTCAGATCGAAGCATTAAAGGATGAAAACCGAGCAGCTGAATCGCTTCGTGGGATGGACAAACAGTTAGAAACAAAGGCAAACGGTACAAGATATTTCCAAAATCGGCTATGGGTTCCCTCCTTTGGGAATTTACGTGAGCTCGTGATGGACGAATCTCATAAATCCCGATACTCAATCCATCCTGGTGCAGATAAGATGTACCATGATCTAAAGGTAGCTTACTGGTGGCCAAACATGAAAGCAGACATCGCTACCTATGTGAACAAGTGCTTGACGTGTTCCAAAGTTAAGGCAGAATATCAGAAACCTTCGGGGCTACTTCAACAACCAATAATTCCCGAGTGGAAGTGGGAACACATATCAATGGACTTTATTACAAAGTTACCAAAGACCTCTAGTGGTTGTGACACTATTTGGGTGATCGTTGATCGACTAACCAAATCCGCGCATTTTCTAGCTATCAAGGAAGAATACAAGACTGAGAAGCTCGCTAAAATTTATATAAAGGAAATAGTTTCTAGGCACGGGGTGCCAATCTCCATTATCTCGGATCGGGATGCTCGATTTACCTCCCACCTTTGGAGATCACTGCATAAAAGGTTGGGTTCACGACTTGATATGAGCTCGGCATACCACCCTCAAACAGATGGCCAAAGCGAGCGAACTATTCAAACACTTGAGGACATGCTGAGAGCATGTGTTATTGATTTCGGGAACAGTTGGGAGACTCACTTACCCCTAGTGGAGTTCTCTTACAACAACAGCTACCACACGAGCATTCAAGCAGCACCATTTGAGGCACTGTACGGGAGGAAGTGTCGATCCCCTATCTGCTGGACAGAAGTTGGGGATAGCCAACTCACCGGTCCAGAACTGATACTCGAGACATCAGAAAGGATCGTTCAGATCAGAAACCGGATGAAGGCGGCTAGGGACCGTCAAAAGAGTTACGCAGACAAAAGACGAAAACCACTTAAGTTTGATGTTGGTGACAGAGTTCTTTTAAAAGTGTCACCTTGGAAAGGCGTCATACGCTTTGGCAAACGCGGCAAACTGAACCCACGCTACATTGGACCATTTGAAATTGTCAGCGAAGTTGGCCCGGTAGCGTACGAGCTAAACTTACCAGAGAAATTGCGTGGTGTGCACAATGTCTTTCATGTGTCAAACCTGAAGAAGTGTCTTTCAGACGAAAGTCTAGTAGTACCACTAGACGAGATTCAGGTCGATGAACAATTGCGCTTTATCGAGGAACCGATTGAAATCATGGATCGTGAGGTCAAGACGCTCAAACGAAGTAAGATCCCGATAGTTCGAGTTCATTGGAACTCGAAACGAGGACCAGAGTTCACGTGGGAACGTGAAGAGCAAATGCGAAAGAAATACCCACAACTCTTCGACAAACAAGCAACGACGGGTAGAGGTACAAACTAAATTTCGGGTCGAAATTTTATTCAACAAGGGGATGATGTGACAACTGAAAATTTTTATTTTCTTTGTGTCTAGCGAATGAGCAATGATCTTGATTTTCGGGACGAAAATTCCTTCAACAAGGGGATGATGTGACAACCGGCAAATTCAGGTGATCCTCTAGACGAACACGAACAATTATTTATGTCAAACACGCATGCATTCATACATCTAATAGGGTTATTAGATGCGTCGTTGAGTCCACAAACAAGCACACACACATGAGTCGGTCAGTCCTGATTGTTGGTGACAAATTAACAATACTATAATTGAACGAACGAACGTAATTTATGCAACCTATGATTACATGATTTTATGTGAGCTCATTGTCTAAGTATTTCGTGCATGTAGGATTCGATACGAGATTAAGTGTACATTTTATGTGGCTTTAGTTGTTAACAGCTTTCGGTTCTCTTGTACTATATTTATTTATGTGTTTTAAAAAAATAAATAAATAAATAAATAAATAAAAAAGGGATAATTATGTACGTAAGGAATGGATAAAGGATTAGGAAATTTGAAATTTGTGATGAACCAAATTCGGAACCGCCTCTCGTATTCGTTAAAAAAAAAAACCCTTAACAAACACCCTAATCTTATCAAGTTCTCCACAAATCCACAAACCCTATTATTCTCCCGATCGAAAACAGTAGAAGAACCTCCTCCCATCTCTTGATTTTGGCTTCTCCACGAGTACAGTGGCAGCCACGAACGGAGGGGAAACCCGCAGCGAGGATCGGAGGCAACAAAGACGCGCGCGTAATTACTCGAACGTACGAATCGAAGGTACTAATTTACAAAAACCTGGTTGCCTTCAAAACGTTTTTTTAGTCAACCTCGCATGGGGATCATATGTTTTCGCGAACCTGCAAATCAGTGGTGTATATATAAGTTTGATTATGGGGTTGACGGGTTAGGTATGTTATGGGGAAGATGATCCCAGTTATGCGCATGTTTAAAGTTGTTAAGGAGTGGTATATAACACAAATCGGAATGTGGCCTGGTGGGTTGGGTTTTCGCTGGTGACTCAAGGGTCACGGGTTCTAACCATGTGCACAGCCACCTTATTCTCCTTTTTATTATTTACTTTTCTCTAGTTGGAAAATGATACCTGAATACAAAATAAATAAATTAGGAACTGGGTAAACAACAAACTAGAAACTTTCCTGGTGGTTAAGGCCCTCGGTTGCGACTGGGTTGTCCCAGGTTTGAACCACGCGCTCTGCAACTTTTATTTCTTTTTCAGTTCTGTTTCATTAACATGGTTATGACTTCATAATTGAGAAGTGCTTAAAACTGTAAGGGACTGGATGAGAAAATAAATCGGAAACTGCTCTAGTGGTTAAGCCTCTGGTTGGCGACTGGGAGGTCGTGAGTTCCAACCCAGCGCACTACATCAATTATTCTTCTTTTTTAATTCTGTTTCATTAGTAGGAAGTTCACACCAGAATTCTGATTAATAAATTAGGGACAGGACTAAATAAACAAGCATGAACCTAGCCCAGTTGGTAGTATGTGTTGTTGTGGACTGAAGGGTCGCGGGTTCAAACCCAACGCCCAACACATTAGTTTCCTTTTAATTTCTGGATCCCTGTTTAACCCTTGCAATCCTCCATGAATTGATATGGTATACTTGTTGTTAGTGATAGATGAATTGTATGTTTTCATAAGGAGGGTTACTTTTGATGCAAAGCATGACACACAAAATATATAACTACACTTTTAGATTTTTGTAATTAGCGTATTTATTTTACTAAATGATCTAATGACACCGCAAAGTATCTCGTATGTTAAAAAGGTTATGTGATTGTGTGATCTTAGGAACTTTATTAGTCGAGCTATATCATGAATGTTTTTGTATGTGGTTAACATAATTATTTAATCGTGAAAATATTATGTGCTTCTCATTACCGTTTTGAGATGACTAGAATGCATGCTAGAAACGTTTGACATGTGTTTACTTGATATAATTGGAAAAGATTAACCGAACAAACAAACCTAATTATTAACGAGTCACCAACGTGTCATCAGGGTCGATTGAGTCAGTCTCGTTGTTCATTCACTGTAGTCTTACACATTCACAAACATATAGGTGATTCGTAGGAATTCATCAACACTTTCATTTAACTTTCTTGCCGAGCTCCCAAAGGTGAGTTTTCGAACATTTTCTCTAAGTATTTCAGTTAGAGAAAGGAGCATGCTACAAACATTCTGGTAATATAATTGTATTGGCTGATCACGTATGTGCACACATAACACGAATTACAAGTCCTTACATTTCGAACCGTTAGTTTATTGGAAAGCGAGGTAATCTTTGGTAGTACTACTGGGTTTGACAAACCCCGCCCGCGTTTGTAGCTCTAACTCGACTGGATGTCGAACGGGTGTAAAATTCGCCTAGACAGTATCATCATCGTCCGTGTTAGGCGATGGTGGAGAGGCATTACAAACACAAACAGTCACGCTTCGGTTGCGAACCACATAGTGATAGCATTATTGGCCTTGCTAGCTACGATTACTATTATGATTACCATGACACGAACATTTTACAAACATCTTGACAAACATTTATTTTTTTCTTACATTGACATTATGAACTCACCAGCCTTGCGCTGACCCACATAGCATGTCTTTCGCAGGTCTTTGAGGTACGAGCACGCTAGGACGCATATTGCATGAAAGTTGAACATTTTGATTTGCATTCCACTTTTACGTTTGAGTTTATTTTTGTGTTTGGTTTGAGGGCGCGTGTTTTGCGCAACACTTTTTACTTACATGTTAGGCTTCCGCATTTCTTAAATTGTTTTGGTGTGTTTGCATGGTTTGGTATGGCTAATGACTCGGATCCTGGTTTGTCACACGCCTCGCGGTATAAACCCCGTAGGTGGATTTTTGAGGGTGTGACAGGTGTCCTTCTTTCTCTAGCCCACAGGAATTCGATATGAGTTGAGTCATAGATCTTAGCCATATACATTCCCTAGAAGCTTCGTATAGTGCAATGACTTCAGCATGATTTGATGATGTTGCAACAAATTTTTGTTTTTTAGAACGCCATGAAATTGCAGTTCCTCCATTCATGAATACATACCCAGTTTGAGATCTTGCCTTATGAGGGTTAGACAAATAACCTGCATCTGCAAAACCAACCAACCCTTCTTTTGAATCGTTAGGATAAAACAAACCTAGATCAACAGTTCCTCGAAGATATCGAAGAACATGTTTAATCCCATTCCAGTGTCTTTTTGTAGGGGCTGAACTAAATCTTGCTAGTAAATTAAATGCAAAAGAAATATCAGGTCTAGTACAGTTAGTAAGATACATGAGAGCCCCAATTGCACTAAGGTATGGTATTTCAGGACCAAGAACCTCTTCACTATCTTCACAAAGGAGAACTGGATCTTTGTCGACATTTAGTGATCTCACAACCATTAGGGTGCTTAAAGGATTTGCTTTATTCATATTGAAACGTTTCAAGAGTTTTTACAGTATAATTTGGTTGATGAACAAGTATTCCATTTTTCGCATGCTCAATTTGTAAACCAAGGCAATAGTTGGTTTTGCCAAGGCCTTTCATTTCAAATTTTTTTCTTTAAAAGAATAATTGTTTCATGAATTTCTTTATATGTCCCAATTATATTTAGATCATCAACATATACAGCTATGATCACATATCCTGATGTTGTCTTCTTAATAAAACACATGGACACATATGATTATTTATATATCCTTTGCTTATCAAATAATCACTCAAACGATTGTACCACATCCTTCCATATTGCTTCAACCCATATAAAGATCTTTGTAATTTGATTGAATACATTTCTTTGGGTTTTGAACCTAAAGCTTCAGGCATTTTAAATCCTTCTAGGATTTTCATATATATATATATATATATATATATATATATATATATATATATATATATATATCACTATCAAGTGATCCATATAAGTAAGCAGTAGCAACATCCATAAGACGCATTTCTAGGTTTTTAGAAACTGCCAAGCTGATTAGATATCTAAAAGTAATTATGTCCATAACAGGGGAATATGTTTCTTCATAATCAATTCCTGGCCTTTGAGAAAAACCTTGTGCCACTAGTCTGGCTTTATATTTAGTAACTTCGTTTTTCTCATTTCGTTTTTTGCACGAAAACCCATTTATACCCTACAGGTTTTACGACCTTGGGTTAAGAATAATAGGCCCAAAAACTTTTCTTTTCTTAAGCGAATCCAACTCAGCTTGCATAGCATCTTTCCATTTATCACAGTCGTGTCGTTTTTGACAATCATTGACAGATTTTTGTTCAGAAATTCATCTCACTCCATGATATCACTTGCTATAGAATAAGAAAATACTTCATCAATATTTTTCATTTCTGACCGGTTCAATAATGTTTGTGTATGACCATAGTTAATTGATAACTCGTTGTTGTCGTCATTCACTTCCTCCTCATGAAACACTTTCAATGTTTCGTTAGGATCATTTTCTTTATGGTCAATTTCGTTTTCAGGTCCTTTTCTTTTCCGGGGAATTTTATCCTTTGAACCAATTGGTCTCCCACGTTTTAAACGTTTCTGGGATTCATGAGCAATGTTATTATCTACTTGTTTACTCGGAATATCAACTCGAGTTGGAGCATTTACAGCAGGTATGTGAGATTTAGTTACTCCTTTTGTATCAGTAAATGCATCCGGTAGTTGATTTGCAATTTCTTGTAGATGTATAATCTTTTGAACCTTTGATTCACATGGCTTTGTCCTTGAATCAAGATGCAACAATGAAGGCTCACACCATGAGATATCCTTATCTTGGTTTTTCTTTTCTCCCCCAAGTGCTGGGAAGATTGCCTCATTAAAGTGGTAATCAACAAAACGTGTTGTAAATACATCACCAGTTAAAGGTTCAAGATACCTTATGATGGAAGTTGTTTCATATCCAACAAATATCCCCAACCTTCTTTGAGGACCCATTTTTGTGCGTTGTGGTGGGGCAATAGGGACATATACTGCACAACCAAAAATTCTAAGGTGAGATATATTTGGCTCATGGCTAGAAGCAAGTTGTATAGGAGAATACTAGTGATTTACACTTGGTCTCACACAAATTAATTATCCAACATGTAAAACTGCATGGCCCCAAATAGATACAGGAAGCCTTGTTCTCATTATTAATAGCCTAGCAATTAGTTGGAGGCGTTTGATTAATGATTCAGCTAAACCATTTTGTGTGTGTACATGAGCAACTGGGTGCTCAACAACTATTCCAACAGACATGCAATAATCATTAAAAGCACGCGATGTAAACTCTCATGCGTTATCAAGCCTTACTCTTTTAACCGTATAGTTGGGAAAATGTGCTCGTAATTTAATAATTTGAGCGAGCAATTTGGCAAAAGCCACATTACGAGTTGATAACAAAGATACATGACACCATCTGTTAGATGCGTCTATCAGGACCATGAAATATCTAAATGGTCCACATGGTGGATGAATTGGTCCACATATATCACCTTGAATTCTTTCAAGAAACATAGGTGATTCATTTTCAACCTTGAGTAGTGAAGGCCTAGTAATTAATTTCCCAAGAGAGCAAGGTGTACATAGGTGTGTTTTATTATTTTAGGGAATCTTTTGGTATTTCAGTGGATGACCATGTGTATTTTCAATTATCCTTTTCATCATGGTGGATCCTGGATGACCTAATCTGTCATGCCATAAATTGAATGAGCCATGATCATAATATTTTTCTTTGACTGCCATGTGTGCTTGAGGCACACCAATATGTGTATAATGCAAGCCTGAGTTAAGCATTGACAGTTTTTCCATTACATGGCTTTTGTTCATGATATACAAATATTTTTCACTATCGACAGTTTTTTATTGAGTATCATATCCGTTATGGTATATGGTTTGAAACTTAATAAGTTTCTTGTCGATTTGGGGGAGAATAATGCATTTTCTATGAAAAGCTTTGTTCTATTTGGTAACACCAAATTAGCCTTTCCAACTCCTTCTATTAAGTCAGTAGGGCATGAATGCCTGATATCGTATCGATGGTACCATTTGTTGGCTTCAGTTCGTAAAAATATTTCTTCGATTTAAGAATAGTATGTGTGGCACCACTATCTTCTATACACATACCACCATCATTTGTTTGATCTTTTGCTCCAATGAAATTCATTTTTAAACTTCACATATGAAGAAAACAAAAACTAGTAAAAAATTATGAAATATTATAACAAGAAAAATTATTTTCAAAAATATAATAAAAACATTTATTTCAGGAAAACATATTACATCAACGAGAGGGAAACACTAGTTGAACATAAATTAAGAAAGTGAAATACATGGATAGCACATAAGAGCGTCAAGTTCCAACAATATTTTTTCAGGTTTCATAGTCATTGAGAAAATCCAAGTTATTCAGCTTAATATCGATATTTTCAAAAGTACCCACATGGTTCACTTCTTTCTCTTTTCCTTTAAGGGATGTTTGGTATAACCTGCATAGATAAACAAGTGTGCAACATGTTTTTGACCAGTGATTCATCATTCCATATCTATGGCAAGAATCACCACGATTTTGAGAAGAGCTAGCTTCATTCTTAAGCTTATTCTGCTCGTTGAAGTTACCCTTTTGTGGAGCATGATAGGTGTTGTTTCTTTGGTTGTGACCATGACCATAACCACGATCACGTCCACGATAATTGTTATTTCCTTTAAAGGAATGGTCGTGATTATGGAAATGGTTTCTATTAAAATGGCCACGACCACGCCCACGTCCACGACCTTGTCCACGACTTCGTTCCCATTTTCACTCAGAAGGCTTGATATCATTTTTATTAATAACATGCACTTCGGGGATAGTTAGTGAACCTTGTTGAGGCTAGATTATGAGGCTTGTAATATTAAATTAGTTGGGCTGGGCTTAGAGGGTTTATTTAGATTAGTGGACTAGTTTACTATTAGATATGGGCTTCGGCTTGGGTTTAAGATCAATAGGGGCCCAATAGTAAACCCAATGGGGTGGCTATATAAACCCCATTGGTTTACCATTTAGGGGGGCTGATTCTAGTTGTTCACGATCGTAAACCCGAGAGATAGAGTTTACGATTTCTTATCTTGTACCCGACAAGTTCATCTTGTGTGCAAAGATCAAGTTTTTAACGTTTAATCTTCGTATTCTTCGTGTTTCTTCTCATCTCTTATCTTGAATCAATCAATCACTTGGATTCCGCACTCGTGATTGATAGAATATCGTGAACGGTTGTTGTTTTCAGACCTACAATTGGTATCAGAGCTAAGAAACGTGTGTTTCGAGGTTCTCACGATATTGGATTCAAGCTTTTTCTGGAAAAGGTTCGAGTTTTTGAAGGTTTGAAGCTGCTTGAGGTGTTTACGATTGGTGTTGCTGCTGTTCTTGTGTGTTTACGACCATTTTCTGGGTTTGGTTGAGTGTTTACGACTGCTGTTCTTGAAGATCTTCATCGGAAACGTGTTTACGACTTAAAGCTTCGATTTTTTTCTGTTTACGATCCGGAAGTTTGAGTTTATGAGCGTACTTTGTCGGAATCAAGTGTTTACGACTTTTTCGTACTGGAAACAGAGTTTACGATTTTCTTCAACCGGAAACGTGTTTACGACTGGAAGTTATCGGAATCAGAGATTACGATTAAGGTTTACGATCAGGGTGCATATTGAAATCGTAAACAGTGTTTACGATTGGGAACAGTGTTTACGATCGGAAACTCTTCTTTTGTGGCAAAAAGTCATTATTTCGCACCTTCACGGAAACGGACGTAACTTTTGACTCGTTTGGAGTTAGAGGCTCAAATTTGAACATGACGTTCGTGAAACTTAGCCCCAGAATTACCCTGACTAATGTCCAGGGGAGCTCGTTTGGACCCCCAAATTCTACTCCGAAGGCCTCTGTTTTTCAGTTTTAAGTTTCTGACACTATTCTTCGAATAGTGATTTTGCCGATTTTGCCGTTTTTGCTGATTTTTCAAAATTTTCAGAAGCTGCATAATGAGTTCAGTGGTTGAAGAAAAGAATATAGTTGAGGACAAAGATGATTTCACAGATGAAGTTGACAAAACTGAGATATGCCCCAATCCCACTTGTGCTCGTATAATTCCTGGACTTAGGCAAATTTGTAAAAATTATCAGATAGAATTATTTGAGATAAAATGCGAGAGGAGTTCCTTTAAGGGTAGATGGCAAAAGAATGAGGAGAAGGTAAAAGCTCAGAAACGAGACATTGAGAAATATCAGAAGCTAGCAACGGAGAAGACTATCTTATATGATCGGGCTAGGATTGAGATATCTGAGCTTACACAGAAATTAACTGAACTGCAACAAAAATTTGATGAGCTACAGATTAAGTATGATTGCAATCAGGAAAGAAACAAAAGAATGCTCGATGCTGGAAAGGAATTGTCACATGCTGTTGTGACTGGTCAAGTTGGGAAAGACACATCTGGGTTTGGGTCAGAGAAAACTGATAAATCTTTGGCAATGAACAACATCATTCCGCCACCTGTTCCCAGAGAAATTATAGGAATACTTCTTAGTGAGGAACAGGTTGAACGAACCAAGTCTGATTATAAAGAAGCTCCTCCTCCTATTGATAGTGTCTTGGTTAGAACTACACCATTGACTCAAGAAGAAATTGATAATGAAGCAAACATGACTTATGGTGAAGGGAGAGTAAAGGATATATCAGACAATGATGCTGAGTGCCAGAAATATGACAGGTGTCACAACTCTAAGTCTGATGAAGCTAGGATAGAGTTGAAACCATACCCTAAAATTGAAACCCCGTGCTTCAAAGTAATTGACGAAGTCAAAAGGGAAAAGGTGATCTTGACGACACGGCCTGAGGGGAAGATCTTTATGACATCTGGATCAATGTTTGACCAAGAACCAGATGTAGGATATGAATTACCATCCTTCTCCTCCAAGTTCAAGGGAATAACCGATGGAGTGATAAGTGAACCTAAAGTTGAGAGGCCAAAGATCACCATCAAGCATCCAAGTACGAAACCAACAGCTGGAGTGAAGAATGAAAAACTCAAGGGAGTAGCTGTGTCTCCCATTTCTTCTGTTGGATCATGCAGTTGTTGTTGTAATTGCAAGAATGGTGCTTCAACGTCAATGAATCAAGGAAGCACAAAGACAGTAAAGACAGGTTCGACACAGGCTTCGACAAACCAGCAGAAAGTCAAATCTGAAGCTGCAGTCAAACCAAAGAAGCATACACAAGGAAAACCAGCTCCATATCAGCCACCGAAGACAAATGGGTACACGTTTGACTTCTATCTAAATGAGCAGACTTGTTTTAATTGTGGCATCGCTGGTCATATTGCTAGAAACTGTCTTTATCGCCCTTATGAACCCTATTATCCGAAAACTCAAAGGGTTTCATCTCAGGAGTCTGTGAAGTCTAAGCCGATGATGGTGCAGAAACCTAAGGTAATAAAGACTGTTACTCCTAAGGTTAAACCCTCTGATCAACATTGGGGCGCTGCCAAAGCTGAAAGAAAATCTATGAATCAAAACAACAACTTTCCAAGTTACAAAAATTTCCAAAAACAGGTGAAGAAACCATTTTCAAAACAATCAAAGTCTGAAAAACCCAAGGTTACCCCTCCCAAGGTAACTAAAACTGTTTTGAAAAATGATTCTAAAATGAAGAAGGTTGAAATACCTAAAGTCACAACTCCAAAGGTGACTAAAACAAAAACTGTTTTGAAAAATGAATCTAAAACGAAGAAGGTTGAAATACCTAAAGTCACAACTCCAAAAGTGACTAAAACAAATGTTAAATCACCTGGAACTTGGAAACCAAAAATCAAGGCAGCTCCATCACAACTTCCTGATTTTTCAAAGGGGATGTTCTTACAAGAAGTATCTTTTATTGATTCCTTAGGTGTACCCAGAAAAACAATGGCCTGGGTACCATTAGCTAACTAATCTCTCACTCTATGCAGGAACGATCAAGGAGGATTATCACTAACGTTTTTATTACTAATTGTTTGTTGATAAGTGATTGTTCCAGGCACAGTTTAGGAGACGTATCTTCATGTCATGTCAAGTAATCTATACAATGGAAGGTATGTCTCTTTGAGAGGGAAAATGTCAAAATCATCATGAAAGGTACTGTTCTTAATTTGGTTGTTTGAATGATGAGGCAGCAAATGGTCTTTTGAGTCAAACCTATTTCATTAAAGTGTCAATTAAGCTGTTGATTGATTATGTGTTTGACTTCAAATGCAATGAAGTGTGCATGTCATGAAACCCAATTTTCTAAAATTTTCAAATCAATACTTTGAAAGTTAGCTTGGCCAGATATCTTCAAAATTTTGTGTTTTGTTCTTTTAAGTGTGTTTGTGTGTTTTATTTTTTATTTAAAAAAAAAACTGAAAAATGATGTTCTCAAGATTGTGACATTAAAATCAAAAAGAAAGGGGGAGAAATGTAAAGATGAAGAAAAAGTTGACCCCTCAAAAATAGTTTGTAAAGATGAAGAAAAAGTTGACCCCTCAAAAATAGTGTGCTTTTCAATTTTTAATTGTTTGTGTCTTTTTTTTGAGAAGTTTAGAGGAAGTAAAATGAATGTCCGGGTTGGAGATGGCTGACACGCGTAAGGCGGAAGTGAAAGGCAAGCTCCACGGTGATATGCTCGGTAGGCTCGTCCTATTCGTATGACCACCAATGTAAGTGCAATGAACTTAAAAGATATATATGTTTAGTTTCTCATCCCAGGTTGCATGGTTTAAAAGACTGAGTCCCGACAAAAATGGGTTGAGAGTGGTAATTACCTAGTATTCACTCTCTCACACGCCATGTCTCTGCTGCCATGACTACACCACATAATAAAAAAAGAAAAGAAAAAGAAATGAAAAAGAAATAAAAAAATGAAAAAGAAATGAGAATAAATAATCACTCAGTTGGTCTTCTTTGCGTGCTTAGCGGTCGACCTGATCACCAACTGATGGTTAATGAAATAAGTGGTAGTCATAACCATGTTGCATGGTTCCTCAAGCTGGGGGTTTGTGAATCCTCAATAAACTCTGAGGTTGGGTAGGTTTTGCTATGAACGATTGGGTGTGGGGACGGTTAAACATGACGGTAATATTGTACTATATTAAGCATGACGCATTCGGTTGGGATTAAATGGGTTTGAGTTTAAAGCGGACAAACATACCGGCAATCACCTGGACTAGTTGAGTAACTGAAGCTGAAAAGGGTTCCTCAGTCAGATTCATACGGTTTGATCCCTTGCAAACTTTCTTATGTTTGATATTGGTAAGTATTTGTTTGTTTTTATCTTTTGTGTGTGAGTCGTTAAGTTCTTTTTGATGTGTTTTCGTCTTAGCCAGGTTGATTTGAGAAGTCAAAATGTGTTTTTCATGGGTTTTAATGCATGACAATATGCCCCCGACAGATCTTGACAAATTTTTAGGGGAAGGAGTATGGGATAATAAGTATTATCCGAAGGGAACTCGAGGATGATACTTATTATCTAATGGAAAAGACTTCCTCCGTCAGATCTTGACAAATTTTTAGGGGAAGGAGAGGGGATAATAAGTATTATTCGAAGGGAACTCGAGGATGATACTTATTATCTAATGAAAAGACTTCCAAAATACATAGTATCTGAAGGGAACTCGAAGATAATATGTATTATCTCAGGGAAAGTCCTTAGCTGAGGGGAAGTTATCAGCTAAGGGGAAGTCTTTAGAGGTCTTGGGTTCAGGGGAAGTTTTATAGAAAACCCGTAATCTATATTAGGGTTTTTGGTTAAAATTATGTTAATTTGAATCAACTGAACTGATGATAATTACCTCCTAACCCAAAGACCGGTCATCAAATGTCTGGTGGAGTATATTTTTTCAAATGTGTGTCAGACAGGTTGATGATAGAAAGATGTTGTTACTGCTCAAGTTAAAGAACCAGTCGGACAAGGCTTCCATCTGGAAAAGCAACTGTTCAGGGGAAGTTGTTGGTGTCTTTACAAGTTTTCAAAAGAGCTTCAAAGAAGATGTTCACATGTTTAGGGGAAGCTGAAGACTTCAAGTCTCGTTGAAGAAAGTGATGCAAAGAGCAGTCAGAGATCATGAAGATCCAAGTTCAACAATCAAATTCTTCAAAGTTAGGGGTTTTCAAAATTTCAACCCTCTAACTTATGAAGATTCAAGACAGTTACCGAAGATTCAGCAAGAACCAGTTCTTTCAACAGAAGCAAGTCAATGAAAATCCTCCATTTCATTAACTTGTTCATTTCAAGAAGTTCGAGCTGATGCTGATCAAGAGGAAGTCCCAAGTGCCCGTCATGAAACCCATTGAAAATTTCTGCGAAAAGAATCTTCATCAACATCTTTGCCAGCCAGTCAAGAAGAAGAATTTCAAAGATTAAAGACATTTAATATCACAAGCCTAGGGGAAGATTGTTGAGGCTAGATTATGAGGCTTGTAATATTAAATTAGTTGGGCTGGGCTTAGAGGGTTTATTTAGATTAGTGGACTAGTTTACTATTAGATATGGGCTTGGGTTTAAGATCAATAGGGGCCCAATAGTAAACCCAATGGGGTGGCTATATAAACCCCATTGGTTTACCATTTAGGGGGGCTGATTCTAGTTGTTCACGATCGTAAACCCGAGAGACAGAGTTTACGATTTCTTATCTTGTACCCGACAAGTTCATCTTGTGTGCAAAGATCAAGTTTTTAACGTTTAATCTTCGTATTCTTCGTGTTTCTTCTCATCTCTTATCTTGAATCAATCAATCACTTGGATTCCGCACTCATGATTGATAGAATATCGTGAACGGTTGTTGTTTTCAGACCTACAAACCTGTGGGACGAGCTTGATGATTTTTCAGTAGTAGCTCGTTATTTTTTTCTGCTACAATGAGGCTTACATTTAGCTTAGAGTACTTTTTAAATTTTTACAACCGATAATGCTGTTGCAAAACTATGTTTGATGCGTGAAATGTGGAGAAAGTGTTTTCCAACATATCATCCTCTGTAACAGGATATTCACAAAATTGAAGTGTGGAACTTATCTGAATAAAGCAAAGGTGTACTCATTTACCCTTTTGAAATCTTGGAGCCTGAGATTGTTCCATTCATTTCTAGCAACAGGAAGTAAGACTTCCTTTTGAAGATCAAACCTATTTTTTAAATCCTTCCATAAGGTATGTGGATCATCACAATTTGAGTATTTTATTTGTTACATATTATCGATATGCTTATAGAGGAAGACATTAGCAGTTGCTTTGTCTTTTTCCTCACATGTGTTGCCTTCATTTATGGTTTCTAAGACACCTTTGGATTTTAGATGTCTTTTTGCATTTGCTGTCCATTACATGTAGTTTTCCCCAGTACATTCAAGAGTAGGAAATTCAAGTTTAGCAATGTTTGACATATTGTAGCTAGACATAAATTGAACAAGTAATAAGAGGAACATTAGAATCCATATACATCAATAAGCAATGAGATACAATAGAGTGGTATAAAATAAATAAATATACGAATATGGAAAGATAAAATTCACTAGGTGGGAGTTGAAAAATTGGGACAAGGGCTTAGATGATCATTATGGTAACTATCACCAGAAGTGGATGAATCATTTTGAAAATCTCGTCTTGAATAATCCTGAGAAAATGATTTGTTTGCTGTGAAAAAAAAAATGATTGATAATTGTTAATTTATAGGGAAAAAAATATAACCATTTGCAACGGTTATATAAACTTTTCAAACGACTATATTAACGTTTATATATTTTTATTATTTTTTGAAAACTAAGATAAAGAAAATGGAAAAATACGGGTTATAAAAGTATAAAAATTTGGTCTGGATAAAATTAAGAGAGAACAAAGATATAAGTAAATGTTAGCATAATAATATAATGTTAGGATTAATAGATAAACATAATTAAACATTAGTCATATAACCAAAAGTTAGTAGACATAAGAAAATGCTAGTTGCATAATCAAAATGTTAGATGCATAAATAAAGTTAGTTGCATAAATAAATGTTAGATGCATAAAATAAAAGTTAGTTGCATAAATAAAAGTTAGTTGCATAAATAAATGTTAGTAGTCTTATAGTTATTAAGTGTCCTTCATAAAGTGTCAATTCTTTTTAGTTCATCTTAGCATTTATTTTCCGTTGATGAATCTTACCTTGATCATGGATATCTTTATGCTTATTACGAGATTAGAGACTCGTGCTGATAACGTGTTATAATTTAATGAAGATTACCACCACTTGAGAATGTTAATTGTGATTACTTGAATCACTTTTCGCCTTTAAAGGAGTTTATAAGAAAGAGATTGTAATAAGAAGTAGAAAGAAGTTTAGAAGATTAGAAAGAGTTGGGAGAAAGTTTGTATAACATGTAGAATGTTTACAAAGAGGTGCATTTTACCACCTTACATTGGTGTGGTATTTATACTACAATTTTGGGAGAAAAGGAGACATAACTAGTAAGTATATGAGTGTAAGAATGGTGAAAACTTTTGTGTGGGGAAGGGTGCATAGTTGATGTGAAAGTGATGGGCATCCAAATATGTTGTCTTGATATTTCATAATATGAATTAATAAAAAAAGTGATACATATCAAATAAACAAAACTTAAAGTAAAATGAACATAAAGACAAACTAGCTCAAACCTAGAGTTTTAACTTGGATCTAAACATAATTGTGTAAGTTTGAGAGTCCTAATGATCTGGCTTAAATTTTGACATAGAACTTGAAGTTGATTGATAAAAATTTCACACCATGTTCTTTGGTTGTGTAAGGTCACACGAAGTGGTAATCAACACTACCATTGATTTGCTCCTCAAAACCTTTTTTTTCCGACCGTTTCAAACGTTTAAGTTGATGATGGATGTTTTTCATGACGGTTTAAGGTGATGGTGGCATGATGGATGTTTTCATGATGGTTTAAGATGGTGGTCAGGTAGTGGGTGTTTTTTTTCACAATAACAAATGAGGAAAATGGTGGATTTTTTTTCACAACAATAAATGAAGAAGATGGTGATGGTGGTCATTGGCTGATTTAGATGATTGAGTATAAAGTCACAAGAATACAATTTTTATTGGGGTTTATGTAGAACTATATATACGGGTTTTTCAAGCGACACCACAGTTTTTTAAGATAGTGACTTCAAATATATATTTGCGTGAATGCATGAAAGAACTATTCAAGCTTTGTCCATAGGTTGAAACAATACAAGCATAAGTTATGAAAATCTTGTCACCTGAGTTTGAAACTTACACTACTACAAAAACATCTTTAAGTACGCGCAATGCGTGTCATAAAAGTGTCAGATGTGTAGGGTTTTACAGTGGATATCCCGGTCTCGGTTATTGTAATTTTTTTTAATTACTAAACACATATATGTTTAAAGACATGGTAAATATATAAATCAGATTTAACACAACGGGATTTTATAGACGCGAATAATGTAAAACCTAGCAGGATCAGATCACCGTACAAACGCAAATACGAAAAATAAAATTAAACTAAATCAAAATGATCGGGTTTAGATATACCTTAGCCAGATTCGAACAACCATTCAAAACACCGCAATTCAACACATCGACGCTAGGGTTGAACGAGACGCTCGACTCGATCGGCGAGTGAGTTCGTTGACGACAGTGGGCGACGGAAACGACAGTGGCGGCGACGACGGGAAGGTCAGCAGTGGTGGCAGTGATGGTGGACCATCGCGAGTCGTGATGGTGGACCATCGTGAGTCGCGAAGGTGGTGGCGGTTCTCTCGTGTGTCGCGTGCGACGACAGAGACCCGAAAACTATCTCTAGCACGGCGGCGGCGGTGGCCGGACTCGGCGGAGATGGCGACGGATATAGGGAGCGGGCCAGGTGGACAAAGACACAATAGGGTGGCGGTCGGATCTGGACAACGACGTCTGAGCGCCGGAGAAAACGACGACAAGGGGTGCTCCGGTGGTGGCTTGTGGCGGCGACATGGTGACTCGCAGTGATGTTCAGCGATGGCGATCGGCGTCGATTATTGTGACTGAGAGAGAGCGAGTGGATGAGGGAGAGAGATAGAGAGTTGAGGTGTAATTTTTAAATTAACCTTGATATTCTCTTTTGTGGTTATTTAATAACCACTAAGACTAATTGTAGATAAACCCATGTTTATCCGGTTTCATCATTGTCCACTTAATTAGTTAATTAAATATTTAATTAATTATTTACGTTTTATATATTTAAGTACTAAAATAAATTAAATAAATTAATATTTCCACCATTTAACTACTTAACTTAGTAATTAAGTTTCGTTCATAACTTGGTTAATACTTTAACGGGTTTATGATATGTTGACCCGGTGTAACTATTACGGGTCACAGAGTGTGTAAGGAACTTCAGTTTTGAAGTTTTCCGGCTGAACTCAAGTTTTGACAGTTCCGGCTGAAGTTGAAGCGGAACTACAACTTCAAGCGGAACAACAAGTTCAAGCGGAAAGAAGCAGTTTTGTCACTTAGTGAATATTCCGGGTGAACTCGATTATCCATCAGATAATGAGTTCAACCTGACTTTTCCTGAGAAGTCTTTTCAGCAGTCCCATCCTGCAAAAGCTTCTCGTATGCTTCTACATCTGCCCAAGCCGCTCTCCAAAAGTAGATAGTTGCTGTCAACACGCAAGTCGTCTCAAATGTCGAAGTTTATTCTTTTGGTAGCTTAGATTTGACTTTGTAATGTACGGTCTAGATTAGATCACATGAGATCAATGGCTGTGATTGATCTCATCTGCACTATATATAGCTTGTTATCTCTCAGTTTACACATAAGTGTGGTTATCACTTGTAATAGTGTAGCTTTGAGTTAATGCAAATAGTGCCGAATATTCGATATTTCGTTGTCTCTACTATTCTGCAAATCAAGCATTTACATTATACAAGAACTCTAATTTGCTTAAGAAAAGTAAAATATAACTTAATTCCGCAAGGTTATATTTGCAAGTAAAGGGAATTGTTTAAGTTTAACTCTGACTTATATCGATCCTACAATTGGTATCAGAGCCATTGGCTCTCTACTTTGAAGACTTCTAGTGCTTCAAAGCTGATACTTTACTTGCATACTTGTTTTCTTTAAGCCTTTTCTGTTTTACAAAACTGTTTTTCACAATGACTGATTTAACTCTTGGTTCACTTAATGGTAGCTCTAACAAACCACCAATTTTCACTCCTGATGACTTTGATACTTGGAAACTCAGGATGGAAGGTTTTGTTAGAAGCCTAGACAGACGCATTTGGAACAGGTTGACTGTAGGTCCTTACAATCCAACTGTTCAATCTGCTGATGATGCCCAAGTGCAAATACCAAAACCACTAGACAAATATGTTGAAGCTGATTACACTGAACTAGAATATGATCACAAGGCCTACTGGACACTCCAGGCTGCATTACCCAACTCTATACTTGTAGGGTTCAAGGGATATAAGACAGCACATGGCTTGTGGATTGCTCTCAGTGAAATGTATGAAGGGTCTAGTGAAGTTAAGGAAAACAAGAAAGATGTTTTGAAACAAAGATATGAAAACTTTACTTACAAAACTGGTGAATCTATGACCAACCAGTATCTTAGATTTGTTTCACTTCTTGATGAATTGCAAAAGGTAGAAGTAAAAACTGAACAGGCTGATGCCAACAGAAAGTTCCTGAGATCATTACCTCCAGCTTGGACTGTCTACACAGTCAGCATCAGGGAGTGTAAAGATCTCAAAAAGCTTAAACTAAGTGAACTCCATGGAATCCTTAGTGCTTATGAAATGGAACTTAATTTTAAGCAGAATAGCTTTCCTGAAGCATCACCACAGTTGCAAACCACTGCTTTGGTTACAACTGATTTTCAAAAGATCTCAAATTCTTCTCAATATCACTCACCCTCAGTCAGTTTCATTGAGTCACCTAGAGGCTCAGAGAGTTCTTCAACACTTTTTGACAACTCTCACTCTGCCTATGTGGCGACTGACTCATCACAAGGCTTCACACGTGAAGACTTGGAATGCATAGGGGCAGATGATCTAGAAGAGATGGACATTTTAACTCAATTGGCTATGGTTTCTGTGAGGGCCCAAAGATTTTATAAAAGAACTGGAAGAACTTATAAAGGGTCAAAGGGATCATCAATTGGGTTGGATAAATCTAAAGCTAAATGTTATAACTGTCACCAACTTGGTCATTTTGCCAGGGAATGCAAGCAGCCAAGGAGAGATGGACAGAACAACAACAACAATGTCCAACAGAGATCAAACCATGGAAGCAACAACAGCAGCAGTCAACAAAACAACAACAACAGCAACCAACAGCCAACTCAACCAAAACCACTTGGAAATCAAAATGTGGTGGCAGCTGTAGCTAACCAGACTGAATGCTATGAGTGGGATGACTTTGTCACTGAGTATGAGCCAATCAACCATGCTTTGATGGCTAAAGAAGATTCAACTGAACAGGTAAATGAAATTCCTGAAAATGTGTTGGAAAATCTGTGCAGCCCTGCCTGCATAGAACAAGTGGCAAAATACAGGAAACACAACACTGATCTGATTGATGAAGTTTCCAACTTAAATGAGTTAAAGAATTGCTTTAAGAAAACTGAAACTGCTTACATCACCAAAATTGAAAATTTAAACAAAGAATTTGAAGTTTTGAAGCAAACTAACTCCATTTTGGAAACACAATTAGAGGACTTGTTAAACAAGCTAACTATTTCAAGACAAGAAACAAAAGATGCAAAAGCAGAAAATGATGTTCTTGAAATTAAGCTAAAAGATGCCTTGTTCACTTGTGACAAATTCCAAACAGCTAACAAGAAAGCTGAGAAACTTTGGAATGGGGCAATGCATGGGAAAACAGGTATTGGGTACAACAATGTTGAACCACCCAAGGAATACTCACCTGTTATTGCTCCAATCCAAGCACTTCAGAAGGAGTGCAGTGTGAGTCTAATTGTTGATAGCACTGCATCTTCACTATCTGAATCAAAATCTGTTGAATCATCATCAAACTGTGAAGTCAAAGATGCTAGCACATCAGCATCTGTTGACCAATCCAAGGTCTTAAAACCAAAAGTTGCTTTTCCACCACCAACTATTTATGAGCCCAAGGACTCAAAAGTTGGAGGTAAACTACCTGAGCAGCCAAAATCAACTGAAACTGAAAGAATGGGTAAACTTATTTACCATCAGGTTACTAATGACCAAATAACCAAAGACACAGATTCTTCCCAAAGAAAAATGTTTGAATGTGTTTTCTGTGGTGAAAAAGGTCACATGGCTGCTATGTGCAAATTCAATCCTTTGAGCAAAGCTCAAAACTTGTTGAAACCCAAAACTGTTTTTACTCAGAAAAGATCTACAGGTAGAATCTCACCTGTAAGAAGTAACACAATGAAGTATTTTGATACTGAGTCAAACAAGATTTTAATTGGGAATAACAAAAATGGAAGTTTTTCAGTCTTAAAATCAAACAGGGTTCCGGCTGAATTTCAACCGGAAAAATTTTCAACCGGAAGAGAAGTTCAACCGGAAAACTCCAAAACACTCAGATCAGTTACTGCACCTAGACAACGACCCAGGGTTCAGTTCACTGATGAGTATGACCATTTTGAAGGTCAAGGAAGGAGAAACCCATCTAGAGGCAAGACCACCTCTAGAGAAAATTTTGTGAAAAACAAACACAACTTTCAACCTGAAATTCCCTCTAGTTCAAGCGGAAATGCCTCTGTTGCATTTCGCAGTGAGAGATCTAGCCAGTCAAACAAATTTTCAAAACTTAATGCTAGAATCTCACCAGTGACTAGTGTTGATCAGACCTACACCTCATCCTGTGAGTTGCCAAAGGCCTTGACCAACAAACAAAAGAAGTATAGGGAATACAGAGAGAAGAAGATTGCTGAGAGAAGGCTTAGCAAAACAAACAGGCAATGTCAATCAAGTGAACAGTCTGAACACTTGAACATTGATCAAGATGACCTGTTGAATGAGGATCCAATACTAAATACTTTAATACTTAAAGAGTATAAGTATTATGATGCTTCTGGCAAGCCCAAGACCTCAAAGGCTTGGGTTCCCTTTAGAAATTAATCAATTTTCTTTGTGTGTAGGTGCATAATAAAGGCCAACAGAGCCTATGGGTAGTTGATAGTGGATGCACCTGCCACATGACAGGAAACAAGCAAGTATTGGAAAATCCCAAAATCATAAATGGAGGTCCTGTAGCTTTTGGAAGTGCAAAAGGACACATTACTGCACAAGGTGCTGTCAGTAATGGGATGCTTACCTTTGACAAGGTAAATTTTGTTGACACATTAAATTTCAATTTACTTAGTGTCTCACAAATGTGTGACAAGAATTTGAATTTGATGTTTACTGAGAAAGAGGCCATAGTCTTGAAACCTGGTGTTAAAATCCCTGAGGAACTTGTATTGCTCAGAGCACCTAGGAGAGAAGGACTATATATTTTGGATTTGTCTGCTGCCACTCCAGCCAGTGGAATTGCATGCTTTATATCCAAAGCCTCAGTGGATGAGTCTGATTTGTGGCATAGGAGGTTATGTCATGTTAATTTCAAGAACATGAACAGAATAGTGAATCTCAGCTTGGTTAAGGGTCTTCCTAACAAGCAATTCAACTGTTCTGAACACTGTGTTTCTTGCCTCAAGGGTAAGCAACACAAGACCTCCTTCAAACCCAAAACTGAGTCTTCTATTACTCAACCTCTAGAACTTTTGCATATGGATCTGTTTGGTCCAACTAGAGTGATGAGCTTAGGGAAAAGGTCATATTGTTTTGTCATAATTGATGATTTCACTAGATATACATGGGTGTTTTTCTTAAAAACAAAAGATGAAACTGCTGAATTGTTGAAAACACTAATTGTATCTTTAGAAAATCAAGCAAAACTGAAAGTTAGGACAATCAGAAGTGACAATGGCACTGAGTTTAAAAATCATGTTTTGAACTCATTTTGTGAGGAAAAGGGAATCTTTAGGCAATTCAGTGCTCCTAGAACTCCACAGCAAAATGGTGTTGCTGAAAGGAGAAATAGGACATTAATTGAGGCTGCTAGAGCTATGCTAGCAGATTCCAAGTTACCTGTGATATTTTGGGCAGAAGCAGTAAATACTGCCTGCTATGTCCAAAATAGGACTTTGATTGTTAAGGGTAAAAACAAAACTGCTTATGAACTTTGGAGAGGTAGAAAACCCAACATTTACTTCTTTAAATCTTTCGGTTGTCCTGTTACTATTTTGATAACTAATAGGTTGTTGCCTAAGTTTGCTGAAAAGGCAGATGAAGGATACTTTGTTGGATATTCTGGTGTTTCAAAAGCATTCAGAGTATACAATAAAAGTACTAAAATTGTTGAGGAAACCATTAATGTGACTTTTAATGAGAAATCTCTTAACAATTTTGTATCTCAACCTGAATGGCTATTTGACATAGATGCACTAACCACTGCTTTCAATTTTACCATTGAGAAGCCATTGAGTTCAATAGTGCAGGAACAGGAACATAAGCAAAATCACATAAGATCGGCTGATGATATCTGGAAGACAAGCACCAAGGAACTGCAAATGCAACCTACCTTCTTTTCATCCATCAGCACCAAGCCTGTGAAACCCAACAACTCAAAGAAAACCTCTGAAATTGTTCCTGCTGATACAGAAGTTTTTCCGGTCGAACTTCCGGTTGAAGTTCAAGCGGATCCTGTAGCTGTAGAATCTCCGGTTGAAGTTCAACCGGAAAACAATTTTTCAGAAAATTCTGAGAACAATGAATCCAATGACTCAACAGATGCTGGTTCAAATGAGTATAGTTTTGAGCATCTGATTTCAGATTCAGTCCCCAGTTCTCATGAAGAAAGTTCAGATCCTGTATCACAAACCAACAATATTGAGTTATTACCTCAACTCAATATTCCTCACAATGGAAGAAGCCATGAATTTCCACTATTTCCTGATAGAAGAATTGGAAAGAACCATCCAAGGGAGAACATTATCGGAGACTTGTCAGCTCCTGTGCTGACAAGAAGCAAGTCTATTGATGCAAACATTTGCCTGCATGCTGCATTTCTGTCTCAAGAAGTACCCAAAAAGAT
The DNA here is from genome assembly GCA_039602395.1 of Deinandra increscens subsp. villosa. Lineage (NCBI taxonomy): Eukaryota > Viridiplantae > Streptophyta > Magnoliopsida > Asterales > Asteraceae > Deinandra > Deinandra increscens. The sequence goes on from JBCNJP010000003.1 coordinate 28,409,389, forward strand.
CAATGATGCATTGGAAGATGAAAGTTGGGTAGAGGCAATGCAAGAGGAACTGTTTCAGATCAATAAACAGAAGGTTTGGGAATTGGTTGACTTACCTGAAGGTGAAGAACCAATTGGAACTAAATGGGTATTCAGAAACAAGAAGGATGATAGGGGAATAGTAATAAAAAACAAGGCCAGACTTGTAGCTCAAGGCTACACACAGGAAGAAGGCATTGATTATGATGAAGTTTTTGCTCCTGTAGCCAGGCTTGAAGCAATCAGAATATTTCTTGCCTATGCTGCATTCAAAAACTTTCTGGTATTTCAAATGGATGTTAAATGTGCTTTTCTGTATGGTCTTTTGGAACAGGATGTGTATGTCAAGCAACCTCCAGGCTTTGAAGACCCTCATTACCCCAACAGGGTGTGCAAGTTGATTAAAGCTTTATATGGTCTCAAGCAAGCTCCTAGGACATGGTATGAGACACTCTCAAACTATCTCCTAGTGAATGGCTACAAAAGGGGAGCTATTGACAAAACACTGTTTGTGAAATCTGATGGCAAAGATACTTTGATGGTACAAATCTATGTTGATGACATCATCTTTGGTTCATCCAGTGCTGCCTTGTGTAAAGAATTTGAGAGCTTGATGCAATCTAAGTTTGAGATGAGTTCAATGGGAGAACTGAACTTCTTCTTAGGGTTGCAAGTGAAGCAAACTGCAAATGGAATTTTCTTGAATCAATCCAAATACATTCAAGATATGCTGAAAAGGTTTGATATGCAGTCTGTTTCAACCTCAAAAACTCCCATCTCCACTTCTCATAAGTTACACAGTGACTTGAATGGGAAACCAGTAGATGTTCACCTCTACAGGGCAATGATTGGATCACTGCTCTATCTCACAGCAAGCAGACCTGACATCATGTTTAGTGTCTGTTTATGTGCTAGATACCAGTGTCAACCAAAGGAATCACACATGTTAGCTGTGAAGAGGATCTTTAGATACCTTAAAGGACAACCAAAGCTTGGGTTGTGGTATCCAAAGAACTCAGATTTCTCCTTCAAAGCTTACACTGATAGTGATTATGCTGGCTGCAACTTGGACAAGAAGTCTACTTCAGGAGGATGTCAATTTTTGGGAGAAAGACTTGTGTCTTGGCAATGCAAGAAGCAAACCTGCGTGTCTACTTCTACTGCTGAGGCTGAATACATTGCTGCATCAAGCTGCTGCAGTCAAGTCTTATGGATCCAGAATCAAATGTTGGATTATGGCATCAAATTCATGGAAACTCCTATTCTTGCAGACAACAACAGTGCTATTTCAATCACAAACAACCCTGTTCAACACTCAAAGGCAAAACACATTGATATCAGGTACCATTTTATTAGAGATTGTGCTGAGAAACACTTGATTAGAATGGTTAAAGTTCATACAGATCAACAATTGGCTGATTTGTTTACCAAAGCATTTGATGAAGCTAGATTTTTCTATCTCATTAGTGCCATTGGTATGATGAACTTTGACTAATTTAAACTATTTTTCACAATTCTAATAAAAAGGAGACATGTGCTCAAAGAGCCCGTCTCTTGATACAAAAAGAAAATGAAAATGAAAATCTTTAGTGTTAATCAGACAACATTTCAGTTCATAGTCAGTAACTGCTGATAATACTATGAATTATTAACACAAATTTTCAAAAATCATGTGTTTTGGATTTCCGGTTCAAGTTCAAGCTCAACCTGAGAAAACAACTTTTGAAATTCACCGGGTGAACTTCAACCGGAAAAATGTTTTAAAATGATGTGGAAATTTATTTTTGAAAACAATTCTTTCAAGCGGAAAAATTGTCCGCTTGATGTTCAGACGGAAGAATTTTTGTTTTTAAAATAAAGGAGAAAATGGGTTCCGCTTGAACTTCCGGGTCAACAAAAGTCAACTTTTCATTTAATTACCCGGAAGGCACAATTTTCTAAGCGGATATACATTTATTTACCCATTGAATTTTTAACTGTTTTAAATCCGAGGTTTCAGTAAATTAACTTTTGGATAAGGACATGCTTTAACCAGTTGTACCGTCCAACCTATAAAGCACCTATCCCATCAGTCACTGAACCGTCGATTTTTAACCTCTCTCCTCCACGTCAGCACTGAAAAAGGTAAAAAGCCCTAATTTACCATCAGTTTCCCCATTTCCATCATTCACATTCCGAAATTACTCCAAATTTCTCTCAAACCCTCTCCGATAAACATTCGTAAACCGTCAACCTGCGTCAACAATGGCTCCCAAGGGGAAGGCAAGCGGCAAGAAGCCCATAAGTGACTCGAAGTTTCCTGTAGAACACAATCTTGTGGCGTATCTAGAGCCACCGAGCAAAACAGACATCTACAACGAAATGATTGACTTCATCAAAAGTTCTCATCTTCACCATGCGCTTACTGTCGAAGCGGAAATTTTTGAAGAAATACTCGAGGATTTTTGGTCACACGCTAGGGTTACTGAAAGGGCGAATGGTAGTGAAGCGATTGTGTCAACTGTACAAGGGAAGGAAGTGGAAATCGATGAGGCAAAGGTGCGAAGTCTGTTGAAATTAAAGGATGAAGGAGGATATGAAACGGTTGATCACACCAAATATCTCCGTTTGTTCAGAAACATTGGTTACGGTGGTTCTCTACAGAGCAAAACCATCAAGAAAGGGCAATTACCATACAAGTGGAGATTTCTTGCACACACACTTCTGGTGTGTTTGTCCCCAAAGAAGGGAGGATTTGATGAGCTCTCCAGCGAGCAAGCTTCTGCTTTCTTCGCTATGGTAAAAGGTGAAAACTTTAACTTTTCAAAACTCATTTTTCAAGCCCTAAAATCAAATGTCAATTCTGAATATATTTACCTGTATCCTAGATTTTTGACTTACATTCTCAAAGAAGAGTACCCCCACATAGTTTGGCTCGGTACAATTTTGCATCAAAAACTTCTGAATGAGAAAACCTTTTCAAACCTTGCTTTAAACAAATCTCCATTTCTTGGAAGGGATACTGACCACCCCTTACCGATTCCAAGGCAGTTTCCTGATGAACCTGCTACAGCAGAAGTTCAACCGGAAACTGTAGGAGTGACTGAGCTCCCTGCTCAAGATGACAGAACTGTAGACCTAACAGTTACTGATCCCACATCTGTCCCTGCTTCCTCAACACTAAAAACCTTTCAATCCAGAAAGAGGAAAGCCCACAATCAATCTACCACTGCCACCTCCTCAACTGAAACTCCTCCTGTCACTTTCAAAAGACAGCGACAAGTGGTCATTAGGTCTCCTCCACCTAGTGCCACCACCCAACCCGAAGCTTCTAACCCCGCTCCAGGCAAAAAGCCCAAGCGGAAACTTGTCAAATTGGGATTCTCTCTTAGGGACGAACCCTCATTTGAGGGGGAGTCATTAGAAGCAGATGCACAATCCCCATCTGGACATATGTCACCACTTCAACCCCAATCACCCAGGAGTGACAGTGCTATCAATCTTGGCTTAAGTGAAGGTGTTATTAACTCACCTGCCACATCACATGAGAACAACCTGATAAGCCAGGACCCTGCAGCACTGAACCCACACTCCTTACTGGAGGTGAATCTCGGGAGTACTGATGAGATTCATGCGGAAAGGGCTGCTGCTGCCCAGGGATCCCCACTGGACCCTGGTGTCAGCAGTAACATCAATAAGACCCAATTCGCGGCAATCTTCTCTGAATCAGCACTTGAAGTTCCTTCATTGGAACCAAGAGTTGTTGTGACAGATGAAGAGAATCCCAGGTGCCAAGAAGCCATGGGTACCACTGCTGATCAATCTAGGATTGATAGCTTGGTTTCGTCCAAGGATGCTGGCAAAAAGCCAGTTGAGGACAGTTTTTCACTACCTGAATTGACGAATTTGTACCTATCTCTCCAAGCACAGGTTGATACTCTAAATGCAACTGTTGCCAAACTGGTGAAAGTTAATCCTACTGATGCTGAAGCAGGTCCTTCAACCCTTCACAGTGATGCTGATGAAGCTGTAATAGCTAAAGAAGCTGATACTGTCAAATTGGGGGAGAAGATGCCCTCAAGGCCTGTCATTACAGAGATTGAAGAAGATCAGAGGATACCGGCTGAAGTCAGAGCCACAGCTTGTCAAAGAATTGGCATAAATCCCTTTGGTGTTGAAGAGTGTTGGGCCAACATCAAAAGCAGTCAATTAATTGCCATTTCACCTTTTGAGGATCCCAACCTCACAGAGCTGGTTCAATCTTCGATGTTGATTGCTGGTGCTCTACCTGAGCACATCAACATGATCACTACACTTCTAAAAGATGTTATCTTTCCGGCTGAAAGAGCCAGTGATCACAGCAAGGCAACTGAAGACAGCGCTGCAACCACTGTAGTTGCTACAATCTCTGAAGGAGAAGACGAGAATCCTATTGGTGAAGATGAAGGGACAGAGGTGTTGGAAGTTGCTGATATAGAATCTGAAGTCACCAAACCCCAGGTGGTGACTGAAGATCAATCTAATGTTCAAGCGGAAGTTCAGGCGGAACTTCAGGCGGAAGTGTTTGTGGAAGCTGAGAATATTGTTCAACCGGAAACCCATTCAATTGCCCAGGTGGAAACTTTTGGCCCTGGCAACTCAGTTTTTGGTGTTGATGGGTCTACTGAACCAACTGAGGTTCAACCGGAAGAAAGGAGTAATGCTGAAATAGCAGAAATGGCCGAAACCCTCATAACCTTAAGGAGCACTGAACCAACCCAAGCGGAAGAACCTGTTCAAACTGAATTTCCTAAAACAATTCAACAGGTGGTTCAAACTCCAGAGGCTGAAGCTATACAGAAGATGGTAGAAGATGCCAAGAGAATAGCAGAGGATGAGAGGCTTGCTAAAGAAATTCAAGAGGAATTTGATCTTTACATGCAAAATTCTGTATTTGAAAATTTACTGGAAGAGGCAAAGACCAGGTCTTTCAACTGGAGAATGAAGGATTATGATTTGGATGCTGTGACTGAAGCCGATAGGCAGAGGCTAATCTCCATTGCCTCTCATTTGCCTACCAAGCTGGTAAAGAGTGATGAGAATTATCAACTGCTGAAAAGGGTAAAAAGGGCATTTGTGGTCAGAAACATAAGAACTGAAGAAGAGGTAGCTCAAATGAAAGTCAAAGAACTATGCCAATTGATTGACTCAATTTTTCATAAGCTAAAAGGAGATATAGCTGCTGTCAACCCAAAGCTTGTGATGCCTGCACCTTCAGAGCTCACCTCAGGTATGTCAACTCACATAAATGTTAAACCTGAGATCACTGATGATGCAGATATCCCTCCTCCACCTTCCTTCATATATGACCCAAATCCTATGCCTACATCAGTTCCATCCCTTCTACAGTCACTAGCCATCATTCCATACAAACCTCCCAAAATCTCCAAGAAAGTAGCCGCCAAACTTGCCAATCCAAAATTCAGAGCTGACAATTTTACACCCATCATTCCTTTCAAAAAGAAGCCTCCTCCTACTATGGACTTTTCTGATATCTTTCCACCTACCCCACCTTCTAGCCCAACTCCTGAAGCCAGTAAACCACCCTCACAAACCTCACTTCCTCCACTCACCATCAATGAACCCTCCACCACCATCACCAAACCTACTGAAGTTCAAGCTGGCCCTTCTTCATCTGACAGAGGCAAGAAACCCATTGTGCCAGAAACTACTGTTGACTCTGATGAAGATAGATCGGTCAGGAAAAGAAAGCTGATGCATGCCAAAAGTAAAAGAAATCAAAAACAAAAGAGAAGAGCTCCACCCAGTAAAAGACAAATTGTGGGTTGGACAGTGGATGAAGCCACATTTGATTTCACTTTTACTATGGCCAGTGGCATAACTCAAGTGGTAAATGTTCACAAGGCAACTTCTCAACTCACTCTGCTGCAAAGGACAGACATCATTCTAAAACTTAGAGAAATTTTGAATCCTTCAAGAGCAGAGCACATGTTAAGGCTTGTAATTGAGCCATCTGTGCTGGAATGTGGAATGCTCTACAGAAGCAGTTTAGATGATGACTCAGCAGGAGAAGAAGATGAAATGCCCACCAGTGAAATAAAATTTATCATTTGGGAAGAGGAGGAGAAGCTCTTCTATGTTCATAGAGCTGATGGCACCTTTACAATCCATGAGTCCATTTCTGTTCAAGAAGAATGGAACGAAATGGACTGGGATTCAATTAAACACGTAAAGGTGACCAAAACAAACACCAAAGAGCTATCTCAGAATCTTGATGCCAGCATCAGAACTACGGACAAGTAGAACAAGGTGAAGAAGATTTTTGGGTACAAGTCAATTTTGAAGAAGAACTTTGACTTAGAAGAATAATTTGACAGCATCAGCTTAGGGGGAGATTGTAAGGAACTTCAGTTTTGAAGTTTTCCGGCTGAACTCAAGTTTTGACAGTTCCGGCTGAAGTTGAAGCGGAACTACAACTTCAAGCGGAACAACAAGTTCAAGCGGAAAGAAGCAGTTTTGTCACTTAGTGAATATTCCGGGTGAACTCGATTATCCATCAGATAATGAGTTCAACCTGACTTTTCCTGAGAAGTCTTTTCAGCAGTCCCATCCTGCAAAAGCTTCTCGTATGCTTCTACATCTGCCCAAGCCGCTCTCCAAAAGTAGATAGTTGCTGTCAACACGCAAGTCGTCTCAAATGTCGAAGTTTATTCTTTTGGTAGCTTAGATTTGACTTTGTAATGTACGGTCTAGATTAGATCACATGAGATCAATGGCTGTGATTGATCTCATCTGCACTATATATAGCTTGTTATCTCTCAGTTTACATATAAGTGTGGTTATCACTTGTAATAGTGTAGCTTTGAGTTAATGCAAATAGTGCCGAATATTCGATATTTCGTTGTCTCTACTATTCTGCAAATCAAGCATTTACATTATACAAGAACTCTAATTTGCTTAAGAAAAGTAAAATATAACTTAATTCCGCAAGGTTATATTTGCAAGTAAATGGAATTGTTTAAGTTTAACTCTGACTTATATCGATCCTACAGAGTAGGTGGGGTACGTTAAATGTCAGGTCAGGACATACAATATCCAACTGACGTGTGCTGAGGTGAGTATAAAATATTACGTTATTTGTAACACATTTTTAGTAGTTAAGCTTTTAAATTTATAAAACACGATTTACTTAAACTACTACTATTTCACCACATTTACGGGCAAGTGCACCCATCGTGGAGCGGTACAGTAGCGGCAAGTTGAATCGGGATCGTTCAAAGACACAAAGGAAAATGAAGGCTCTTGATACTTCACCGTTGTTGACGTCTAACCTGATCATTCTTCAAATGAAGATGTTAGTAAAGATATATAAAAATAAAATAGTAATAATATATATATATATATATAATATATATTATAAAAGTCGTGTCTTGGTCGACTCAGTCGCAAATAATATCATTTGGGAGACTTATCAGTGGTGAAGTTGGTAACCCGTAAATTATACCCTTCTCGTAAGATTATTCGACAACGGGCAACTAGACCGCCTCTCAGCCTCAAATCTAGTATCACTACTCTCCCGGGTGATCGTCTGCGAGGAGTACGAACCCCCGGGAACTGTGCTGTTGGCAAACAAATATAGTGAAACTAATGCGACTTAGTTGCGGGACCCCCTCTCAGGCCAGTACACCGCACTTGACACGCGCATATTATTATATTATAAAAATGATCTTTTTAAGGGACTAAGGTCCGTTTTCTCCGTGCACCGCTCTCGCACATGCAAGTCCGGCTTAACCAGAGCGAAGTTCACAAACATGTACCGTCTCGACTTCCGTGAAATGACAAAATATTACCAATCCCCATTCCCAACCAGTTACTTTCAGCCGACACTTGCATGGTCAGCTAGGTTTGCTTACATACACATAAGGACCCTAACGTATCATGTAGCATGGGGTGTGAGTCACACGAAGGATCATGCATCGTCCCTCGACCGGGTGTCACAAGTCCGGTCCTTAGGATTTTGACTCTCCAAATGGTCTGTGATACGTAGAGCACGTTCGGTTCAAAAAGTCCCTAATAAACTTTTAATAAAAAGGTTTTTTATGAAGTTAATAGTTCACCTTAAAGCAAGTTTACAAAAAACAGTTACAAACCCACTAAAGACACGTTTATTCCCAAATAAGTGTAAGAATTTGGCTAACAAATGTTAGCCTAAGAGATAATGAAAGATTCATAGATAAGTATTCATTATCACCAAAGTTGAAGTTCTTACAATCTTTGACGAGAAGACACAAGAACACTAAAACAAATGACTAAAAAACAAAATATGGTAGAAGTAAGTGGGAGAGGTGAGTAAGTTGGAATGGAGGCCAAGGTCGCCTTTTATAGGCATATTTCGAGTTTGGCACAGGGCGGTTGACCAGTGGCACAAGGCGCGCCATGTCAGCCCGGAGATCGCCACGTTCTGTGTCAGTTGGCGCGGGGCCGTGCAATGTCAGCATGGGGTCGTGCCTTGCAAGGGCTTCAGGGGTACAGGGGTGTGTCTGTCAGAAGGTTGTGGGGCTGAGTTGGAGACGGGCACGGGGCATGTCAAGATACGGCACGAGGCATGTCAAGCTACGACACGGGGCGTGTTGAATTCCAGAAATCTTTCTTCATTTTCTACTCCTTTAGTGATTTTGGCTCAATCAAACCTGAAAGCCTACAAAAAAGACAAAAAACAATGATTTCTTGTGATAGTTAGTCAGATTTTACCCAATACGCGGGGGATATTTGTATGGAAAATATGTATATTTTAAGGTACATCAAACATCCCCACACTTAGACTTTTTCTTGAACTCAAGCAAACTTAGAAAATAGCCGTCGTTCACCTATTTCTGATTTTGACAATGACCTATTATGAACCGATCACTTGCCTAAAAACATGCTTTCCAATTACTTCGATCATTTTTCTCCTTTTGGTTATTTTATTATATTTTTATTGAAGTACTGAAAGCTACAGATAAGTTTACTATAAAGTTTAGATTTATACAACTATGTACACCTCATAAGGGATCACTCGACACTCGGGTTATTATATGTACATACTTTGAGGGAGAACTCATACCAAGGTGAAATCAAGCAAGGGTCATAGGCTTGTGAAGGGATCGATCCGCCACAGATCTCACCGAAATCCATGTGATCATCATGAGGGCTTATGGGTTTTGAGGGTAGGCTAAGGCTAAGGGTTTGGAAGTGATGTAAAAAGGGTTAAAAGTTGTAAAACTTGGATTTTTTTTCGAAAAAGTTTAACTGTTGGGGTTTTGTGACCAAAGGGGTAGCAACACTGAAGAGCATTTGCTCTTTTATTTCCAGAAACGAACAAAAGCTAAACAACAATTTTTTTAATTTTTTTAAGAATTAGCATAGATATCTTCTTATCAGACGAATTTTTGCAGCAACTGTCCAGGTGGATGACCTCGTATCCTGAAGATAGAAAGGTCACTTATTTTTGAAAAAATTTCCTCAATATTTTTTGTTTTGCGAAAATAAGGGGGTGTAAAAGAAAAAAAAACTATTTTGGGGGTAAAGGGTTTTGGACGTGCAAATAAAATTGGGGGTTTTGAAACGAAAGGTTTAGACTCAAAGGGGTTAACTAGGGGATAATTTAGGGGGGGGGGTGGGTAAAGAAATATTTGAGGTGAAAGAACGAAAAAGGGTTTATCCTAGGGGCCTCAATCACATGAAAACATGTTACTCGACTTTGTCCATCTTGGACCGTATACCCTTACCAAGTTCTGGCTTGAATGACTCACCTGATTTCTCACTATTTTTGTAAAGGATGAGCATATTAGATATGTAAAGGGGTTGACTCAATCACTCTTTGAAAATGTGGAAAAAAGGGGTTTAAGTATCGGATGCATAAAAATAAACTTTGGGTTCATCTTGCTGTACCCAAAAATACCTCAATGTATACTCGAATAATGTAATTGGATTTTGAATCTTTTATGTTTTGAAAACATAGTTTTTATTCACGCGATTGTGGTTCATAAACAAGTCTTTACTGGCTTTTCAGAAGACAAAGTTTGGCTTATTTTCGGAAAAAAAAATTTATGGACAAGGCAAAAGTTTTAGTGTTGCGTATTTCCAGCTAAGATTGACAATCCCGTTCCCACATTTAAATTGCACATTGCCCTCAATGTGCTTTATTGATTGCAAAAAAATACAATAATGTGATTTAGATAATTTAAAGGAAAGAGATTCGTCACGGACTGCTTCCTTCAGACACGTGGAGTGCTTCTAAATCGGCATGGTTTGGCTGAAAGTGTTGACTTCTGCATGCTCCTTCTCGCTCATTTCCTTATTAATTACCTACAAGACTAAATTAAACTATAAAATACTTGTCATGGAGATCCGATGAATCTGTCCGTGTCTTAAAAAGAATACTCCTTGCTGGTCTAAGGTCTCAGAGTTACACTTGTAAATGCGTGAGCGTCCGATCGTCTACTCGGTCATGAAGAAATCAATGTAAAATGTATGAACATGCTGAGTAAATACAAAGAAACTTGTATTAGACCACAGAGAGGAGATTACATAGAAAACACACACAAAAGATCTGACCAGAAGTTCTAAACTCTATACAAGACAATCTATTTATAGATGAACTATCTAAGGTAAATCACGATCATCCGAACTGCCGGTTTGGACAAGTTCGTGTGAGTCCGAACTGGCAGTTCGCCTCTAGTTCGGATCAGCACAATCTTGCAACTTTGTCTTGTATTTGATACTTCACATGACGACCTACAATTATGCATCAACAACACTAGGCGAACCTTGATCTCCAGTGTTAGTAATAAAACTAAACTACTAATACTAAAAATAAAACTAAACTAATCTAAACTACGATAAGTATCTGAAATAAAAGTGAAAAGAAAAGGAAGGTGAGGAATTCTGACCTTCTTGAAGATGTGTTCTTTGAAGTCCATCTTGTTCTTTTGCTTTTACCTTATACGGGTCTGCTGGCTAGACTCGCAGTCCTGGTTAAGAAGAGTGATAATGGGGTAGAGGCTTCATCTATTCTTTGATATGCGAAGTCTAGACCTAACTCGATGTTGTCCACCACTTGTAAAGTACCATCCACTTTCCTGCCCACGTCGAAGGTTGCTTCCTGGTCGCCGAATTTGATCGTTAACGTGCCGCTGCTTATGTTTACCACTGCTTTTGTTGTTGCCAGGAACGGTCGTCCGTGGATAAGGGGTGCCTCCTTGTCTTCTTCCATGTCTAAGACAACGAAGTCGGCAGGGTAAACGAACTCTCCTATCTAAACCAGGAGGTTCTCAGCAATTCCTGAAGGATACTTTACTGACCGGTCAGCCAACTAGATGCTCATCCTGGTAGGTGTGGGTTTACTGACGTTCAATTTGTTGAACATGGAGGATGGCATAAGGTTTATGCTAGCCCCCAGACCAGCAAGTGCGTTTGAAACCGGAATGTCCCCAACTGCACATGGTAATGTGAAATTGCCAGGATCCAGTTGCTTTCGGGGAATTGTGCTAGACAAAATGGCAGAGCATTCTTCCCCTAGGTTGATGGAGTTCAGTTCAACGATCTTACGCTTGGTGGTCAGGAAGTCTTTATGAATTTTGTGTACTTTGGCATCTGAGAAAGAACTTCCACAAAAGGCAAGTTAATATGCAACTGTTTCGGAAGGTTCACGAACTTACCGAAATGTTTCTTGTTCTTGGCTTTGTTCAGGCCTACTTGGATAGGGAACCTTCGGGTCCTTCATGGTTTCTTCAACAGCTATAGGGATAGGTGCTTTAGTTTGTTTTTGAAGAGGTGGGGTTGGTTTTATTGAACTCGAAGCAGCTTCTTTGGGGCCAACCCTTCGGCTACGGAATGTAATAGCGTTGACCATCGCTTTGGGGGTTGGTCTCTGTGTTGCTAGGGAGAGAACTTGGGGCTCTTTTGCCTACTATCTTGGCAATCTGACCAAGCTGCTTCTCAAGCATTTTGATAGAGGCTTGCTGGTTTCGAAGTTCAACATCATTGCTTTTGAACTTCTCCTCCATCTTCCTCTCAGCTTTCGTGAACATCCAGGATATAGATTCTTCAAGGCGAGCGAGTCCGTCAGACGAAATGCTTCCGTGGTAGTGGTTATTTTGCGTGGATGCTGCGAGAAGTTGCGATTGTTACCTGGTTGCTGACTGTTCCCATTGCTTCTCCACCCAGAGTTCTGATTGTTCCTCCACTCAGAATTGTTGCAATATGCTCCCTGCTGGCGGGGTTGTGTTGGGCTATACTCATTGAGGTATGAACATTAGAGAAGTGGGCTTGCTTGGTAATGGGCTTGTTATGATTCCGATTTGGGCCACTTGGGCCGGTTCCTTCTTGTGAGTTTACGATTGTAGCTAGGGCTTGTGTAAGGGTAGTATATAAACCCAAGTATTTTATGCTTCTAGCAGTTCTCGATTACGATTTTGTGCCTCACTCTTGTATTTACGATCGTGAACTCGGGCTAATAGAAGATTGATCAAGTTTCATTCAAGATTTGATTGTGTTGCTTTGTTCTTCATCTCATATCAAGTCTATTTCATCATCTTCTTGTCGAATCACTCACAAACAAGCTTTCCGCACTTGTTTGTGTTTACGATATCGTGAACGATTGTTGTTTGTGGACCAACAATTGGTATCAGAGCCAAGAATCATCTGATTCGAGGTTCCACAATATTAGATTCGAGTGTTTGGCTGGAAAAAGTGGAAGCTTGCTGCTGTTTTTGGGTCTACGATCGTGTCTGGGCTGTTCTTAGGGTTTACGACCGGTGTTCTTCATCATTTCTGAGTTTACGAGCTGCAAAAAGGTGTTTACGACTTCAAGATTGGATTTTTGAGTGTTTACGACCTTTTTTACATTTCAGCATTGTGTTTACGACTTCAAGATTCGAACTTTTGGTGTTTACGACTTTGATTACGATCCGGAGGAGTTTACGACAGGGTTTACGATCGGAATCAGGTTCACGATCAGGTTTACGATCCCGAGGTGTTTGCGATTCCGTTTACAATCTGCAGGCGTGTCAACATCGTAAACAGGTGTTTACGATCGGAAACTCATACAGACCTCTTTTTCATAATTTGTCCTAAGCTTTCGACATGGATTTTGAACCAAGCATGTACCAAAAACTGGACTTTGAGATTGGATCGACTACCCGTCCTCCCAGACTCACATCTGCTGATAACTTCCTTGAATGGAAATACAGATTCCAGAACCATTTGAAAAGTGTTGATCTGAGACTTTGGAGATCAGTTGTCAATGGACCATTCATTCCTACTCACACTGAAGCAGGAAAGGTTGGAGTGGTGAAAACTGAAGCAGAATACTCAGATGATGATTAGGAAAAATGTAACAAGGATGAGAAAGCATATGCTATCATGACAATGGCATTGACTCCGGAGATTGCACAAGGGTATAAGAAGTACAAGACTGCAAAGAAGCTCTGGGATGCTCTGGTGGTTGCATATGAAGGAAATCCCGATATCAAGGCAAGCCGTAAACAGATGCTGAAGCAGAAGTTCAACTTGTTCAATCACATTTAAGGAGAGTCCTTTGAAGCTCAAGTTCAAAGATTTGTGTCCTTAATTACTGAGATATCAAGCTACGACGTTGAACCCGGACTGGAGGACAAAAATCTGAAACTCTTGAACAGTTTACCCAAGTCCTGGAATACTAACATTTCAATAATCAAAGACAACAACAAGCTGGATGAGTTGATTGTTGATGAGCTAATTAACAAACTGAAGTCAAAGATGATTGATGATAAACAAAGAGAGCTGAATCATCTAAGTTCACTTAGCATGGCGGGAAAATTGAATAAGACACTCCTATCTGAAGAAGTAGGCCCAAAACAGGCTGGAAGTTCATCTGCAAATGATTTAAGTTCAAACACAAAGTCAACTACTTTTGTGGCTCAATCTCAAGCAAATTCCAGTGGAGCGGTCAACCCTGATGAGGCAAATGCCACAAATGATCCCAATTTTGCACTTGGAATGGGATTCATGAACAGTTATCATGCCCTTATGGCTGGAACTTTGGTGCCTGCTGAGATGTTTTTAGGTGAGCTGAACCAAATTAATCCTGAAGACGTGGAAATGCTTGATGTTTCCTGGAAAATGGCAATGGCAGTTTTCCGCGCCAAGAAGTTTATGGCAACAACTGGAAGGAATGTCTGAAAGGATCAGGACAAGATAAGAATGGGTTTTGATAAGAGCAAGCTCCGATGCTTCAACTGTAATGAGTACGAGGCACTTTACAAGGGAATGCACCAAGCCAAAGAAGGAGAAACCAGAAGAGAAGAAAGTTGGAGATGGTAAGGGAAAGGCAGCGACAAAGGCTTTGGTTGTGCAGGATTGTGGGGAGTATCAATGGGCTTCGCAGGTAAAGGAACTCAGTCTAACTCGTACTATGATTGCTAAGATGGAGAATGATGATGAAGAGGAGCATGCTTTTGTGGTCACTGAAGAGAAGCCGGGAGATGAGGAGGAGAACCTGGTTGAAGACAAGGAGGCATTTGCAGCCAAAGTTGACAACGCAAAGGTATGTACTAATCCCACTTGTGCTCGTTTAATTCCTGGCCTTAGACAACTTTGGAAAAATAGTGAGATAGAATTATTTTATATGCAATGTTCTAGAAGTTCGTTTAAGGGTAGATGGGAAAAGAGTGAGGAGAAAGTCAAAGCACAGAAACTAGACATAGAGAAATACCAAGCCCTTGCCACTCAGAAGTCTGTCCTGTATGACAATGCTAAGATAGAAATAGCTGAGCTTAGAAAGCAGGTAGATGAACTTAAACATCAGAACAATGAGTTGCAAGTAAAATTAGATGTGAATCAAATGAGAAACAAAAGAATGCTTCAAGCTGGTAAGGCTTTGTCCACCTGCATAACTGATGTTAGATTTGGTAAGGATAAAGGAGGAATAGGAATTAGCTTTTCTGAAAAGAATAAGAATAGTGTTCCTCAACCTATGCCTAGAGATATAATAGGTATGATCTATGAGGAGGATCAGGTAGATAGATCTGAATCAGAAATGCATGAAATAGGACCCCCCATTGTTAGAACATATACCTATGCTATGATGTGTCTCGTGTATTGTATCTAGATTAGAGCGAGTCTGTGAGTTTTAGTGGCAACATTCTAGGTGACATACCATCTGGTACGCCGGACCATTTGGTACGCACGTACCAAATGATACGCTAGTTGGTACGTAGGCTAGTATGTCACTAACTATAAATACCGTGTGTTAGAATGTTAGTTGAACACTTCTGTCATTTCTACACCTTTTGTGTGTCTTCTAGAGAGAGAAACTAGAGAGAGTCTTCTTTGTATCTTCAAATGATTCAATAAGAATTCTCTTATTTACATCTCGTGTTCATTACATTGATCAAAGCATGCAGTAGTAAGATCGTATCTCGGTTTTACAAGTGGTATCAGAGCATTTGGTTTCTCTACTACTGTGTTTTTGATTAATTATCGGATTTTTAGAGAGAGAAAGTGTGGGTTTTCCTCGTTTTTCATCAAATTCTTGCAATTCCGAGTGTTTCAAAGATGAAAAATGATTTCGGAGTGTTCCTAGTGGGTTTTCGCACCTTTCTGAAGCAAATTCAAGTCCAAATTGTCGAAATTCGCGAAAATCCATCAAAATCAGCGTGGTACGTTTCTGGTCCGCCTGAAAAACTAGTCCGTCGTTGGTCCGCCGCTGGTCCGCTAGGCAATCTTCAAGTTGGTCCATGGCAGTTATTTTATGGTCCGCCGAACCAAATCTGTTCCGCTGAACCATTTTGGTCCGCCGTACCAAATCTGGTACGCTGAGATAATCTGGTCCGTTTCTGGTCCGCAGGTTCATTTGGTTCGTTGGGTAATTTGGTCCGAAACTGGTTCGTTGAGTACAAATTTGGTCCGCTAGCAGAATATATGTGTTTACTAAAACTGACATAAGTTGAGAACCGTTAAGAGTTACGGAACCCAATACCAGCCAAAACGACCGTCTCGACAAGATCTAGACGTTTACTGGCCTAACGGCCAGTACCCTCTATTTTGACACCCAAAATCCACTTGAAAGACCTTCGTTTTTGAGTTCGAAGTTTTGAAGTATCATTTTCGGTGGAAAAATGTCTGATTTTCAAGCATTTGCGGCTATGCAAAGCACGGTACAAGCTATGCTCAATTTTGATAATGAAATAGGAACAGGTCAGAAAGTTCCTAAGCTGTTAAAGTTGGAAGATTATCAAAATTGGAAGCAACGTTTTTCTGCATACATAAGCACAAATGATATTGATTTGTGGATTCCGATTCGAACGTTGTATGTACGTCCAACTGAAGATGGAGAGTATAAAGAAATTCAAGATTTTGATAAGGATGAAAGAAAAAGTTATGAGCTTGAACAAAAAGTTTATGGTTATCTTACCATGGCTTTACCTACTAAGCTGTTGCATCAATTCAGCACTTGCAAGAAAGCTAAACAGTTATGGGATGCTTTATCTGCTTGATGTGAAGGCAATGACCAATACAAGAAGAGGAGACGAAAAGTGTTGAACAAGGAATTTGAAAACTTTCAACAATATGAAAAAGAAAAATATTTCTGCTCTTGTTTCAAGGTTTTCACATCTGATTAGTGAGATGAAAGTGGTTAAAATTGAAAAGACCGAGCAGGAATTGAAGGAGAAATTGATGGAAGCATTACCGGAAAAGTGGGAAAGTTATGTGTTATTTCTTACCCATGACAAAGAATAATCTGAATTATCATTTCATGATTTAACTGGAAAGCTTCATGCTAGGGAAATGGAAATGATGACATCAAACAAGTCAACTGCTCAATTACAAAATCCTGAATTGTATCATGGTCAAAATTCTGCAAGTATCAATGCGAAGTCTAAATCATTTGGTGTTGATTCATCAAATCCACCTTAAACAGCTTTTGTTGCCGGTCATGGTTTAGGAAATTCATCAAGAGGATGTAATTTCACTATTCCAAATCATTCAAGTTAGACTTCATTTTCAGCAAAAACACTTGATGAACATTTGTCATTAATTTCTGCTTTATTATCTTCTTCTTATGGGTTGCTGAATGGTGGTTTGACAACATCTAATCTGATTGAAGAAGATTTTGATCAGATTGATCCTGATAATCTTGAGCAAATGGACATCAATTGGCAACTAGCGATGTTAACTCAAAGAGTTAAAAGATTCAAAAAGAAGACAGGCTATCAAAGTTTAAAT
Source organism: Deinandra increscens subsp. villosa (assembly GCA_039602395.1). Taxonomy (NCBI): domain Eukaryota; kingdom Viridiplantae; phylum Streptophyta; class Magnoliopsida; order Asterales; family Asteraceae; genus Deinandra; species Deinandra increscens. The sequence continues at coordinate 28,426,633 of JBCNJP010000003.1, forward strand.
CCGGATGGCAAGGTTGGAATAGATAAATCAAAAATGTTCTAATTTTGGACATTTTGCTCGTGAATGTTCAAAAACAAATGCATCTTCATCAAAGCCTCCAACAACTTTAGTTTCTCAAGTTGATAAACAATATAACTGGGGACGAACTTCTGATGATTCTCAACCAATTGCTTTAACTGCTATTACTTCTGCATCAAAACCCTGGCATGTAGGTTATGATTAGGCTGCTGAGGAAGGTGATGAGTTTGCCTTTCGTGCTCTGATTGCTGAAATTGTTTATAATGATGATGAAGAAGAAGTAGCTGATTCTGAATCTGAAATAAGTGGTTCTGGAAATAGTGGCTATGAATCTGTTTGTGAGTTTTGTTCTCAGAAAGACAAGAATATTCAAGGATTGATAAAGGAAAATGGATTGTTGATTGAGGAAAATAAAAGAAGGATAGAAGAATAGGCAACTGAACAACAAAAGGTAGCAGATCTAATTCAATAATTTTCTTCTCAGAAAGAAAAGTTTTCAGATTTTCAAGCAGAGGTTGTTTAGAAAGAATCAAAATTTCAAAGTGTTAAAAAGGAGTTTAATTAGAAAGTTACAAAGCTATCTGAGGAAAATGCTGCATTAGTTCAAGAAGCGAACAAATGGAAGGATGATGCTACAGATACATCAAACGATTTTCAAAATCTTTTTGACAAATCAAAGTCCAGACTTGATACGCTTACTAAACTTTCTAATGACCAAGCTACTAAGATTCAATCCTATCAGCTTGATATGGAAAAGTTACTTGATGAGAAGAGGGAGTTGGTTAGAGTGAACAAGTTGCAAAATGCAAATTTAGATATTTAGAAAAGAAATGAAGATAAGCTGCAGAAGGAATTGTGGGCTGGACTAGATGAGTTAAGATTGCAAAAGTATGAAACTCATAAAGTGGCAAAGAAGCTAATTGCAACCGAAAAGGAGTTGGCTGACGCTCAAGAAAAGAAATCTGATTTGAAAGTAGAAGTCATTGATTCAAAACGTCTTTTGAACAATGTTACTAATTCACAATCTTTCACAAGTTTCTTGGTCAAAGATGACAACTTTGAGAAGATGTTCAATAAAACTGTGTCACCACCATGAAGTCTCAAAGAAGGAATTCATGATTTGAAAGACAAGGTTGAGACTGGTGATTATTCTGAGTTTGTTTGTTCCAAATAGGTTGAAGAAAGGAAAGAGAAGAAAGGAAAAAGGGCTGAAAATTCTGAAGCTCCAAAGGTTGTGTCTGGTTCTTCATCTAATGGTAAAGAGATATCTGCAAGTTCAACAACTGATATTGTTGATGCTCCCAAGGATATTACCAAGATCAAAGCAGAGTTCTCTCGTCTTGCAAAGACCGGGCATAAAACATCTGGTTCAGAAGATAAGGTTTCTGGAAAACATACAGGTTTGGGATTTCAAAAGAAACAGGTTAAAGTGAATGTTGCTACGGTTCAACAGCAACAAAATTTGAAGAAAATTCGTATAAAGCAAGTGAAGAAGGAGATTTTTCATGCTGAAAAGGTTCAACCGGAGCGATTTCATAAACTCAAAGGCTCAGATCAAATATTCTCTGATATGGAGTTTCCACTTCACTGTGTGGATTCTCAGAAAATCACTGAGGTTTTTATCAAATCTGCTGATGATCATTTTTATCAGGTATTCGATTCTTTTTATGATCATTTTGGAGATGTTGATGTTTGTGAAGCTTTGCAGATTCCCAAAAGGCGAAATGTAAACAATCGCTTGTCTTATAATTGACGACAAAAGGGACATATGGCACAAGATTGTCCGGTTTCTGCTGCTTCTACATCAAAAAGAGGAAAGGTTCCACATGTTGGTAAATCTGCCAAACAACGCTTCATTGACGAATATGGCAGAGTATTTGATGAATATTCACAACCTACATTTTTCAAAACTCAAGGAAGATTTATTCCTCGTTTTCAAAATGTTTCATATGTCGGTTGTTCATCACAATCGACTGTGACTGGTTCATCAGATACCGATTTACCAAAACAACAAATCTGGAAACCTAAAGTGGTTTCGAAAGGAAATCAAGATACTGGTCGACCAGAAGCGATTCGCTTCGGGTGATTTATAAACTAATGTGTTTAACTAGTGTGCAGGTACTTCTAGAAGACCTATCGGTGATTGAAAAGTTGCTGATGGAGGAGTATTCTGCTGATTTAACTTAAATTTCAAGAAATATCAAATTTAAAAACCTGAATTTTTTTCTGAAAGCTAAACGTGAAAGGTATCCATGTCGAAAGGTCAATTTTCTTTCTTTTTCATTTCGTATGTAGTTTAAGGGGAGAAAATTGAAAATACCAAAAATAGTGTCTTTTTGTTTTTTGTTAAAATGAAAATCCACAAATAGAGTTTTCATTTTAAGGGGGAGAAAAAGGAAAAATACAAAAAAATTGAAAAACAGAAAATACAAAAACATTAAAAAATGAGAAATTGTATCCGACATAATTGGGAAATGATGGTACATTGGCTTACGTGTCTGACTCATGGATAAATTAGATGAAAAAGCCATAAGATCATTGTTCGATGTGCTTGGTAGGCTCGACATTAAATCAGAAAGTATTCAAATGTGATATACATTAAATACTAATGCTTGACCAAGTGGACAACATCTTGATGCATATCTCATGATATATCAAGAAAAGATATGTGAAAAAGAAAATGAGAAGTCACTGTGCATACATGTGTTCATTTTGCAAATATTTAAACTTGTTTGATTTTCTTTATTTTGTCAAACGATCGGACTTTCTCTGCGTATCGAAAGATCGACCTGATTGTTGTTCGTTTGATGTTCTGCTTTATTTTCTTTGGTGTTTCGTATAACTCATGGGACTTTCTCTGCGTGTACGGGAGTACCGACCTGATTGTTGTTGGGTTATACAATTTCAACTTGTTTTTATTTTCTTATTTTGTTAAATCCGAGGCCTTATTTCCGTATCGAAAGATCGACCTTAAGGTAGACGATTTAACGTTCTTATTTCTTTTTGCATGGAACACAGTTGACTAAATCATGAGTACAATCGTTATGTGATTAAATCACAAATGAAATCACAAAGTGTGATATAAAAGAAAATACATATCTGAGTATGTCGGATAGTGTGGGGTACACTGGTCAAAGCAAATCTAATCAATACATTAACATATCCAGATGTTATGAGTATGATTGTGCCTGAGTTTAAGATGGACAAATTATACTAGTAATCGACATGACTTATGTGCTGAAGTAATTGAAATTGAAGTGTAGTTCAGCATGTCATGTTCAATATGATCTCAAGTTGTGATCTTTCTCGTAAAAGACAAAAATAGTGTCTGAAGTATTGCAATTTACGTTTCATATCTGAAAAGTCCAAAAAGATTTTCGGTGTGTTTTGATATAAATTATCAAAAAGCCAAAAAGATTTTATTTTTATTTGTTTTCGACCGATCGACATGTGATACAAAATCAAATTTCAAAAACATATCTTGGATTCTCGAAGAGAAATATTGAGCCAAGATTAAATTAATTTTCAAAAGAAAAAGGAAACCGCGTTTCTGTCTTCTGAAATTGCAGCTTATGTGTGTCAAGACTCAAGCATGGTGAAATGGGGAGTTTGAAGTATCTTTCACAAGTGAATCTTGAAGACCAAAGATGATTCAAGAGTGATCCAGCCATGCAAGCTCTGTTTCTGACAAGATTTCAAGTCAAAAATCGGATGCAGCAATGTTGAAGGTTGAAGACTAAAGTTTCGTTAGAATATAGATACACTACACGTTAAGGGGGCGTTTGTTAGAACATATACCTATGCTATGATATGTCTCGTGTATTGTATCTAGATTAGAGCGAGTCTGTGAGTTTTAGTGGCAACATTCTAGGTGACATACCATCTGGTACGCGTGACCATTTGGTACGCACGTACCAAATGATACGCCAGTTTATACGTAGGCTAGTATGTCACTAACTATAAATACCGTGTGTTAGAATGTTAGCTGAACACTTCTGTCATTTCTACACCTTCTGTGTGTGTCTTCTAGAGAGAGAGAGAGACTAGAGAGAGTCTTCTTTGTATCTTCAAGTGATTCAATAAGAATTCTCTTATTTACATCTCGTGTTCCTTACATTGATCAAAGCATGCAGTAGTAAGATCGTATATCGGTTTTACACCCATAGATAGTGTTTTGGTTGGTGTGAAACCCATGACAGAAGAGGAGTTAGAAAATGAGAAACGTATGACTTATGGTTTGGGTAATCAGAATCGATCAGTAACATTCACTTGTGAATCGGGTTCATCCCAGGAATCATTAAACGATAATGTTAGTTCTTCTGATGTTTTTGTTTCTTGTGTAGATGAAGTAGGGACCAAAGATGTTTCTAAGAAGGATGCTGAATGTTTGAGAGTTAAAGAGTGTCATGAGTCTAGTAGTTCAAGTTCTGATTTACCTAAGGACGATGTTTTGGCATCTGTGTCTGAACTTAATGCGTCCAAGTCAAAACATTTAATGATGTCTATGTCTTCAAAACATGTTTCTGATTCTAATGAAGTAGCTAATGGTTTTAAAATTCGTGTGCCCAATACTAAAGCTGGTCGTGAGTCTAAACCCAAGGAATTTGTCCCTTATCCCCAGGTTGTGTCTACTTTGAACAGAACCAACAAATCAAAATCGGAACAATTTTGTTTAATTACGCAACCTGAGAAAGTTCCAAAACATTTGATACACAAATGGGATGATAAGCCTGAGTGGAAGTCATCTTACCCAAGGCGTTCGTATGTGTGTAGTCATGTGAATGGGCCTAGAATTATGAATTGTTTTCAGTGTGGAAAACCAGGGCATTTTGCTGCAAATTGTTTAAATAGACCTTATCAACCATACTATCCACAAAACCCACGGACTAGTATGTTGAAGAAAATGATGACAGGTGGAAACAAAAATCAGAAACAACAAGCTTTGTCTTAGGAGAAGCAAAGTTCGAAACCAATGAAGACTCAACAGTCTAAGGTTTTAAACACTAAAACTCCAGTGACAAAGCCTGTGATGAAAAATGGAATGTGGCCAAAACTCCAAAACCAACCTACACACCTAAAGGAGTTTATCAAAGAAAAGATAAGATGAAATCTGAACTTGTTGAAAAACAGGTACCCAAAACAAAAGGGTTTTCTCAACCTAAAGGTAAAACAAAGGTTAAGAAACAGGTTTCAAAATCAAAAGATGTTTCTCAAACAAAATAAGTTGTTCAAACAAAATTAAAACTTGAGTGGACACCTGTCAAGAAACATGCAGATAAAAGGTCACATCTCCACAGAAGAAACCTGCAATTGTTAAGAATTCAACCAATGTGTCAAAACCTTAGAAACACACTTTGTGGAAACCAAAAGTCAACGCTCAAAGTTTAGGTGTAACTGAATTAAAATCAGGAATGTCCTTTCAATTAGTCAACTACGTTGACTCCAAGGGTGTGCCCAGATCTGTTATGGCCTGGGTACCCGACTCTAACTGATCTTTGATTCATGTAGAGACAGCCGAGAAGAACTGTCAACAATATCTGGTACATTGATAGTGGTTGCTCCCGACATATGACCGGAGATTTATCACTTTTGGAAGAGGTACAAGATGTTAATGGAGGAGGTGTCTCTTTTGCTGGTGGAGTTGGTGGCATGATCAGCAAGAAAGTTGTGGTAAAGAATGGTAGCTTGACGTTCTCCGATGTGCATTATGTGGAGGAATTGTCACATAGTCTGCTCAGTGTTTCGCAGATTTATGATCGAGAATATTCTGTGTTGTTCAATAGCAAGGAATGTATCATTCTCAAACCTGGAGTCAAGATTCCTGAGGAGTGTGTCTTGATGCGTACACCAAGACGAGGAAATTCTTATCTTCTCAACATGGGTAATCCTCCGCCTTTTGATGTGGCCTATCTTATTTCAAAGCAAAATGAAAATCTGGCATTATTATGGCATCGTCGTCTGGGACATGCTAATATGAAGAATATGACCAAGCTGGCAAAGGGAGAGCATGTTAGAAACATTCCCATCAAGGACTTCACATCAATTGAGAAGTGTGTTGCTGTGCTAAGGGGAAGCAGCGAAAGTTGCCACATAGTTCTAAAATGACAAACTCTATTTCTTCTGTGTTGCAACTACTACATATGGATCTCTTCGGCCCAATGCAAGTACTAAGTATCAGCAAGTTCTCATATTGCCTGGTGATAGTGGATGACTTCTCTCGATTTACTTGGGTGTTCTTTTTGTCAAACAAGTATGAAACTCCAGCACTTGTGAAACAGTTGGTTACTCTCATAGAGAATCAGATTAGCAAGAAAGTGAAGGCAATAAGATCAGACAACGGAACAGAGTTTAAGAATGCTGAATTGAATATGTTATGTGGAGAGAAAGGTATAGAAAGGCAATGCAGTGCACCGTACACACCTCAACAGAATGGTGTTGCCGAAAGAAGAAACAGAACACTCACTTGAAGCTGCAAGAACTATGCTGTGTGAAGCAAGATTGCCAATTTTCTTTTGGGCTGAAGCAGTCAACACTGCTTGTTATGTGCAAAATCGATTACTTTTGAACAAGCGGCATGAGAAGACGCCTTATGAGATTATTTATGGAGAAAAACCAAGGGTGGGGTACTTCAAGACTTTCGGGTGTCCTTGCACAGTTCTAATTCAGTCTGATGTGGGGAAATTCGAAGCAAAGGCTGATGAATGCTACTTTGTTGGGTATTCTGCAAATAGTGCTTATCGAGTCTACAACAAAACCACCAAAGTGATAATTGAGGCATTCAATGTTGACTGGTTGGAAGACAATCCGTCTGATGCTGGAACTGGGCCAGACTGGATCTTTGATTATGGGTCATTTTTTGAAGGTTTCAACTTCTCAAATATGTTTCCTAGTCTGGGAGAAGAAGAAGACATCATTGCTCCAGCTCCTGAAGTAAGGCCATATGTGGAAAATGTTAGTGATAGTGTATCAGCAGCAACTCCTAAGTATGATAATGTGGATGTTCCAGAATCTTCAGGAACTCATGATGATCAGAAGGAGTCAGAAACCCAAGGTATGAATGATAATATTAATGATACTAACCTGCCTGTTTATGTTTCAGTACCATATGTACAAGCCACAAGAATCAACAGAGATCATCCTCTCAGCAATGTGGTCGGACCAGTGTCAGCAGGTGTCACTACTAGAAGCCGCGTGGGTGACATCAACTTCTGCATGTACTCATGCTTTATCTCTCAGATAGAGCCTCCAAATATGATGGTAGCACTTAAAGATCCAAGTTGGATGGAGGCTATGCACGATGAATTGAATCAATTTTCAAAATTGGGAGTGTGGCATCTAGTGAAAAGGCCTGAAAATAAGAAAGTTATACCCACAAGATGGTTATATATGAACAAGAAAGATGATACGGGTGTGATTGTGAGAAACAAAGCCAGGTTGATTGTTCAAGGCCACAGACAGGTTTACGGGGTTGATTATGATGAGGTGTATGCACCAGTCGCCAGGTTGGAAGCAATTCGAACATTCCTTGCTGTAGCAACATATCTCAACTTCAAAGTGCATCAGATGGATGTGAAGACAACTTTCCTCTACGCTGAAATGAATGAAGAGGTTTATGTGGCTCAACCGCCAGGGTTCGTGGATGAAGAGTATCCAGATCATGTGTATCTTCTGAATAAAGCTTTATATGGTTTGCATCAAGCTCCCCGCACGTGGTATGAGACTCTATCAAAGCACTTGGTGGAGCATGGTTATACCAGGGGAATTGTTGATCAAACTCTGTTAAGAAATAAGGTAAAAGATGATATCATTATGGTGCAAGTGTATGTGGATGATATCATCTACGGTTCAACAAATGAAGAATTATGCACCAAATTTGAGGATATCATGAGAAAGAAGTTTGAGATGAGTGATCAAGGGGAGATGAATTTTTTCCTAGCACTGCAAGTTAAACAAGAGAATCTGGGATTCTCATTCATCAAGCAAAATATGTGAATGAGATTCTGGAAAAGTACAAGATGCAAGACTCCAAGCCCATCTCCACTCCCATGGCATCCCGGCCTCTACTGACAGCAGATGCAGATGGGGAATCAGTGAGTGAATTCATGTATTGTTCAATGATCGGTTCACTCATGTATTTGACAGCAAGCAGGCCATATATCATGCATGCAGTGTGTGTTTGTGCACGTTACCAGGCTAATCCTAAACTCTCTCATTTAGCTGCTGTTACACGTATTTTTAGGTATATGAAGGGCAGGCATTGGCTTGGACTTTGGTATCCTAAGAATACTAATTTTCAATTGTTTGCATTTACTGACAGTGATTATGGAGGTAGTGATCTTGACAGGAAATCTACAACTAGTGGGTGTCAGTATTTGGGAGACAGACTCATCTCATGGCAGAGCAAGAAGCAGCATACCGTTTCCAAGTCAACTGCCGAAGCTGAATATGTGGCAGCATCAGCTGGATGCTCGCAGGTCGTATGGATTCAGAATCAGCTCACTGACTACGGTATGGAATTTCTTAATACTCCATTTTTTTGTGATAATGCTGCTGCTCTGCAAATTGTCAAGAATCCCGTTCAACATTCCAAAACAAAGCACATACATATCAAGTTACATTTCATTCGCGATTGCTAAGATAGGAAGTTGATTCGGCTTGAAAAGGTAAACTCCGAGCAAAATGTTTCTGACCTTTTCACAAAATCCCTTCCTCGTCCAAATTTTGAAATGTGTGTTGAAGGCCTAAGGATGATTTCCTTCGAGGAATGATCTGATCAAAACTCTTTGTACATAGTTTTTTTTTTTTTTTGCTTGGGTATTAATTGGGTTTATTTATTTAAAAAAATGTGTTTTTGTTTCAAAAGCCTCATAAAAACAGGGGAAGAAATGTTATAGTTTCAGAAAATCTGAAAATCTGTTTAAGGTTCTTATGAAGTCTTTTGTGTTTGCCTTGAGTTGGTAGGAAGTGATATAAATGTCCAAGACAATCGGAGACTGACACGTGTAAGGCTGAAGTGAAAGATTACTCAAAGATGATATGTCGGTAAGCTCAACCCAAAACTATGATCATCAATGTAAGTGCAGTAAACTTAACTTCTATATATGTTTAGTTTCCCGTCCTAGTCTACATGGTTTAAAAAACTGAGTCCCAGCAAAAATGGGTTGAGAGTGGTATCTACCTAGTATTCACTCTCTCACACGCCATGTTCTGCTGTTATGACAACACCACAAAAAAAAATTGAAAACAAAAGAATGAAAATAAAAATGAAAAGAAAAAGAAAAATAATAAAATAATTATTTTGTTTGGTCTTCTCTGCGTGCTTATGCGGCCGGCCTGATCACCAACTGATAATTAAGGAAATAAGTGGTAGTCATAACGGTATTACCTGGTTCCTCAAGTTGAGGGTTTGTGAATCCTCAATAAACTCTGAGGTTGGGTAGGTTTTGCTATGAACAATTGGGTGTGGGGACGGTTAGACATGACGGTAATATTGTACCATAATTAAGCACTTCAAAATGACTTGATGTGAGTTTATGTGGTCAAAATTCTGGCAATTGTCTAAAGCGTCGAGTAACAGAAGCTGAAAAAGGTTCCTCAGTCAAAGATAAGTGTGGTTTGATCCATGAAAATCATCAGCTTCAAGGCAAGTAAATATTTAATTTCTGCATTAGGTTATCTTAATTTTATGTTTTTATTTTTTTTAAGTCTCTGACTGTTTAAAATTTGAATTTTCATGATCAAGATCAGGTTCTCGGGGTAAGAGTCTGAGGGGAAGTTTTGTAACGCTCAAAATTTTCAAAATTAACCTTTGTTCAAGAGATTTTTCATTTAAAAGAGGTTTGGGCACATTTGAAATGTTTTGTGAAACTTGAGGGGGGCATTATGAAAATTAATTTTAACAAAACCATCCCAACCCCTCATTTATGATCACACACCATTTACGATCCCATCTTCTTTCTCTCTGCGTTTACGATCCGTCTACCGAAACCCTAACCACCGCCGCCCCCTTTCCGCCAGAAAATCATTTTCCGGCTAGCTCCGATCATTCTTGTTTGAAATCGAGTGCACCATCGCGTCTGTCTTCACTTTCCGACCACAAAACACCCTTCCATTAGCCCGATTCCTCTTCGATTCGTCAGTTTTATCACAGCTTTTGTTTGTTCATCTTCACGGTTGATCATCTTCTTTTTTTTCTTCAAATTTCTCAACGATTTCTCAAGTTTAGAAGCCGTTTGTGTGTTGGTAGCAGTTAAAAGGTAGTGTTTGATGTTTTTATTGCACCAATGTGGGTTTTTGATGCGTTTTTGAAGCTTTGCAGGTTAATCCATGGCAGATTCTGCGTTTACGATCATCATGAGGAAGAAGACGACGTTTCGTCGTTTACGATGATGATTACGACCGACCTCATTTACGATCAAACACGTTTACGATCGGAGGCGTTTATGATTCCTTGTGTTTACGACATAGGGAGTTTACGATTGGGCACACCGTTTACGATTGGACTTGTTCTGGTTTCACCTGACCCTAATCGTAAACCCATATTTGGATCGTAAACCCAAAATTCGATCGTAAACCCATTAAAAGTTCAAATTAAAATCATAAACACTTAAATAAACACAAAATGTTTTTTAAAATCTCATCAAACTTAATTGGTTTAAGATAAAATTCAACAAGTTGATTTTAAAAGTGTGTTTTGTTAAAATTGTGGAAGAAAATTCAATTCTTTCTTTTAAAAGTTTCAATTGGGATTTTTTAACTTAACGGTGTAATGTGATAATCAATTGAACTTCAAGATGGTTCTAACAAACATCATGGCTCATTGATGTGTTTAAACCTGATGCATTTGTCTCGGTTTCTCAGATGGTAGAATAAATGACTGATGAGGAAATTCATTTTGAAAGAGATCACTGCATACCTGCTTATCTTGATGACCCTCCAGAAAGACACATGCAGTTATTCTACTCACGAGTTGCAGGGATGAATGTATGAAAGATCAATCATGCTCCCAGGACAAGCGTGCTGATAGATGAACAACTTGTCAGAGAATTCTGGGGCTCTGCTGAAAGAACCTGGATACGGATCGGTCTGGACGAATTGATCAATGCAAACGTAATCAAAGTATGAATCAACACACAACGAGTAAATAAACTCAATCTCTTTATTGAATAGAGAATCAGAGTACAGAGAATTACAGAGAAAACCTCACTGACCAGTTCACTCAAAATTCTCTCAAAAACTTACTAAATTACAAAGACACAAACCTATTTATAGACCTACGGACGTCCGAACTCTACTGCTTGTCCGAACCTCAGGCTCGGCCAAAGCTCGGCCAAGGTTCGGCCAGAGTTCGGCCGTCAGACCAAAACCCAAAACTTGTGTCTTCGCTTGATCCAGCTCATTGCCATTTTGGGTATCAACAAACTCCCCCTTGGCAACAGCTGGACCGTTCTTCATCAACCCTGAGTATCTGTAGCTGCTCCATCCTCTTTCCAAACCAACTCATGGTTATTTCCAGCATAAATGTTGAACGCAAAACAAACTCTGATCACCCTCTGGAACTTCAATGCTTGATCCATAAAATCAGGATGATACAGAATTGGATTGTGATACAACTCATCAATATCAGCTTTTGACAAGTTAATCAGCCACATGGGATCATAAATCTTCACAACCTGATTTTCTTCCTTCAAAACAATAACAGCTTCACCAGTCTTCTCGTTATAATACCACCACCTCAGATCTTTGATAAAGTCTTGTTGCATCTTCATCAGTGGTATCTTCTTCATAACCTCAGGCTTCTTTCGGAAAACCAGAACTATCAGTTTCTTACCAGTCAATGCATGAATTCTTGTTGAAGATCTACGTCGTTTTGGCCTTTGTGGATTCAAAAACTAAAAACCATCACGACATTCTTTCTCAAGAATCTTCTTAAAATGCATACCCATTGCATCATCGCCATAGCAACAAAAGGGTTTTCTTGTAAGCTCACGAACATCCCAGACTGGTAAACTACTGAAATCCCTGGCTCGTTTGAAGTATTGAACTCCTTTTTCACGCTTAATTCCATAACACCTCAAACTCGAAGCGTACATCCAGCTAATAATTTCACCCGATACCCGACCCTTAAACTTGAAAGAAGATCTTTGCTTAACAGGTTTCGGAGGCGGCACATAATTTGCATGAAAGGTCTTCAAAAACTCATTAACCATCTGACTTTGCTTCTGAACCTTTGCCTCTTTAACCACAGGGTCTTCGGGTTTCTCAGCTTCTTTCTTTTTCAAAACCTCTTCTGCTTGAGCATTTTTTTCTTTTGGAAACACTTCAAACTCATCACCATCTTGACAATTGTTGAAATTTGAGTACATTTCAGGATATTCTTCTGCTGTAACATCCTCCACCTCAACTTCCTCTTCAAACATCCCATCAATGTCATCATCAGACTCTGGTTCTGGTTCAGTGTACTTTTCAGGTTCTTTCTCAGTTGTCTTTCTCAGCTCTTCTTCGTTTAATTCAAACACACGTTTTAACTCTTCCACTGTCAAAACACCAACAACTTCCCCTTCTTCAAGCGTCTGCAACATTTCACCAAATTCGTTTAGACTTGTTGCTGCTTGATTTGATGGAATCACTGAAATTGGTACGGCTTCTGTTGAATCTTTCTCCCCCTGGGAAGATGATGCACCAGCACCTGAACCCGAAGTTCCAGATGGGCCTGGTCCGCCACCAACATTCCCTTGGTCATCTTCATCAGGATCCTCGTTTAAGAAACGCATCGGGTCTTCATTACACCCTGAACCGTCTCCTAACTCCCCCTGAGCTTTAAATTTCTCTATGAAGAATTTTAATTGCTCACTTAATTCAATAAGCATCTTTGACTGAGCCTGAGTAGTCTTTTCTAATTGAAGAATCTTTTGATCCTTGACTTGATCACGACTCTGAAGAGTTAACACTTGATGTTGCAAATCTTCTTGAGCAAATTTCAGCACAGTAATTTGCTTCTCTTGTGCTTCAGATTTTGCTTTCAAGGCGTCTATCTGTGTTTGATGATCTGAAAGAGCACTTTGCAAGATGCTAGCTTGAGAGAAAGATACTGAACCTTCTTCAAAATTAAATGTCACATCTGGTGTAGACTGAGTGGATGCTGTAGCAGTAGCAGTTGCAGAAGTAAAAACTGGCGTTGAAGATCCCATAGACTGACCAACAAACTGCACACCAGCACTTGCTGAAGGTGCTGTGCCAGCAGTTGTCGATTGGCTCTCATTCATCAAGTTTCTCAGAAAATCAGCTTGTGTATCAGACACTGAAGTCTGAACAGTCGAAGCAGCTTCAGTAGACACCGGAATACTAGTACGCGGTTGCAAAACAAATTGTTGCACACCTACACCTTTCCTCTTCTTCATTCTACCTCCAACAACTGATTTCTTTCTCCCTTTTGATGGAGTACTCGATGAACCTGCCATCTGCTGTTTACTCTTACCGGAAATCCCCTCGGTTTCAGGAACATAATCTTCATCAGATTCAGGATCCACTACATCATATACTCTATTCTGGTAGCGCTCGATGCTTTTGTTCTGACTAACTCTGTAAGCAATATGAGCATCACTTCCTTTCTTCAGCTTCACATATTTAGAATTAACCAAAACACGAACAAAAGGATCGTTCGGTTCAGACAAATCCTCAGAATCAGCTCCAGTTTCCATGAAATCATCATCAGATTCAGACTCATCAATCAGGGTATTAACCGCTGGTGTCTCAGTCACAGTAACAGTAACTGAGACCACCGGTTCTGACATCGGCGGTTGGGAAACAACTGGTACTGGCTGCGGATCTTGATTCACTGGTTCCTGCACTATTGGAATCTGCCTCTTAGGCCTTTTTACTCTTCCCTGTTGAGGTATCTGATTCTGCTCTACAATCCAACTATAATCCAACTCCTCAGAATCACTTCCATCATCATGCCGAGATGCACCTGTAACTGGTGCAATATAATTGACATTGGCAAGATGGCCAATCAATCTTTTCAACTTAGGCTGAAACTCAGGTGCCTTCTTCTGATATGTTGCTAAAGCTCCAACACTTGCTTCAGACATGTGTTTCAGTTCCATTCGATGAGCTGCATTCTTTGTTAACGTCGGATATAAATCATTAAGAACCATTTGGATGAATCTGGGATATATTGCAGCCTTCTTCTGACGTTGTGTCAGATTGTCTCTCATATAGTGAAATATCATCCCAGATATGTTTTAAGGTCTATTCAACACCAACGCGTTCATCAATGACAGAATTATCTGCTGAACTTCATCATGCCCAGAAATTCTATGTCCCAAACAAACCAGTAATACATGTGCCAAATACTTGTAAGGGACACTCAATGAAGACTTGTATATCCACTCCTTGCTAGGATCATCAGTATACCAGATACGCTTCAAAAATGCCACGTTATTTTCATGAGGAAACTCAATTCTGGCATTCGGTGAATCAGACTCAAGATGCAACACCCTACGAATATCGGCTTCTGAGATCTGAACTGGTCGGCCTTGTACTGTTGCAGCAATTCTAATCGGTGGATCAGAAATAGTATGAGCCGTACTCCAGAACTCCAAGATTATATCTCTATAAACATCACACTGCTGAGTAATAGCATGATGAATTCTTGAACGTCTCAGAAAATCAAATATTCCCGGTCCTCCAAATTTATCAAGTTTGCTTCTCGCGACCCCAATGTGTGCACAGATGTTATGTTTATCACCAATCTTTAAATCATTGGCCATATCTGAAAACACATAAAAGAAAACATTCATTAAATTCAATGTGATTAACAAATATCATCATCAATTTTGTCAAATCATTGTCGTTTGCGTAAACGAACAACATTTGTATCAAAATTTTGAAATCGCCGAACTCTGTCCGATCTCCCTCCGAACTACAAAGTTCGGAGCCTCCGAACTCTGAGTTCGGAGCCTGAAGAACTCCGAGAGATTTGAATTTCAAAAACGATGAAAATGAACAAATCAAACAACACCAAATCACACACACCGTCGGAATATGATAAGAAACACATAGGGTTCAATTTTAATTGATAAAATCACCGATTTAATACCCTATTTTCAGATCTATAAACTGTTATAGTCCGAACACGTTTTCTTGCAAAAAACCTCACAAAACCAGAGTAAAAACACAAACCAATAGTACCAGTGCAATCGGAACTTCAAGATTTACCTAGAACCAGTCTTTAAATCGCCAAAAACACGTTAACAAGAAAATTGAAAATTTGGGCAGAGGTTCGGTGCACGTTCAGAGTTTACAGTAACAATGACCTCCGAACTTCACGATATGGAGTATTTATAGCCTCACACATTCGGACCTCCGAACTTCAAGTTCGGACGAACAGTGACTCCGAACCTCCCCATCGGCCAATCCCCAAACCTTGTCTGATTGTGGAGTTCGGACCTCCGAACCTCACTAATTAACACCTTCGGACCTCCGAGCCTCACATTCGGCCGTCCGATCTTCACATTCGGTCCTCCGAACTTCACGTTCGGTCGTCCGAACTCCAAGTTTGGAGATTTGCAAATTTTTCAAAATACCCCCTGATTTTGATGAATTTCTCAAATTGAACCTCAAAAGTTTTTCAAATTTACCAAAAATCTTAAACTTCGTTCAATTTTCTGATGAAATTTCTGGAATCAAATCCATTTGGTTGTTTCCGGCATAATTTGTAATCTTTCACCAACGGTTGATCGAAAATAAAACAGAATTAAAATCTTTTTGATTTTTATAAACTTTCAAACACACTAAAAATCTTTTTGAATTTTTCTAAAATTATGCTAAAACACACCTAAAATCTTTTTGATATTTGTCAGATATTCAAGAAAACAAACACACAGAACTAAAATGAAATAACTAAAACTGATATAACTTAAATATTTTTGTGAGAAAGATCCAGACGCGAGATCATATCGATCAAATATGTATCAGACACACTTCAATTTCATCTATAATCAGCATGCAAGTCAAGTTGGCAGCAAATACAACTTTTCAGTTTATTTCAGCTTGGGTAGATCAATTTTTATAGCTTTCTGATATGTTAAGATCAATTAAACAAGCATTGATAATATGAAAACCCACACAATCAGAAATATCGGTAATCTGGCTTATTCTTACTATTTTTGTATTTTTCACAGAATTTAATTTTCACAGAGATTTATCGTTCATGGTGTTTCATGCAAAAATAACGCAGAACCCTAAACAAACAACAATCAGGTCGGCTGGTAGGCACGCAGAGAAAGTCCGATTGTTTAGGAAAATAAGAAATTAAAAATAAAGCAGAAATTGTATAACCCAACAACAATCAGGTCGGTGCTTCCGCACACGCAGAGAAAGTCCGATGAGTTATACGAAACACCAAAGAAAATAAAGCAGAACGTCAAACGAACAACAATCAGGTCGATCTTTCGATACGCAGAGAAAGTCCGATCGTTTGACAAAATAAAGAAAATCAAACAAGTTTAAATCTTTGCAAAATGAAAACATGCGTACACCAGAACATCTCTTATTCTGTTTTTGCCTTTTTCATTTTTTAATGCCAAGATCACACAATACTCATCATGATGTGTCTCACAATTAATCAAGCAATTTCTTTATGTTTATATCATACTAGCATATATCAGATTTACCCTAACGCATTCAACTAACCAAACAAGCACCGACAGCCTTTAATTTTACTTTATCCGTGGTTGATAACACATGCCGATGTATTATCATTTCTCGCTTGGTCGGATCAATTTCTCAAATTTTCATTTTCCATTTTTTTTAATACTTTTTGCATTTTCCATCATCATTTTTTTTATATTATTTTATATATATCTTTTCTGATTTTCTCCCCCAAAAAAAAAAAAATAAATAAATAAATAAATACAAAGACGCTATTTTTGGATTTTTATAACAAGAAAAGAAACAAACAAAAGACAAATAACAAATAAAAATGATCAACCGAAAGTTACTCAATTTGGTAACTTTTGAATGCCATTGATCTGCAAAAGATAATGGAAACGGGTTTTATCAAAAGCCTTTGTGAAAAGATCCGCTTTTTGAAAATCAGTGTGAATCTTTTGCAAATCAATCAAGTGTTTTTCAAAACAATCGCGGATGAAATGATAACGGATTTCAATGTGTTTCGTTTTAGAGTGATGGACGGGGTTTTTGGTTATGCAAATCGCAGCCGAATTATCTATGTAAATTGGTGTAGTAAGAAACTTCAAACCGTAATCCCGCATCTGCTGTTGGATCCATAAAACCTGTGAGCAGCAACTAGCAGCCGCTATGTATTCAGCTTCAGCCGTGGATGTGGCAACAGAAGTCTGCTTCTTACACTGCCAAGATACTAATCGATCGCCGAGAAACTGACATCCAGCCGTGGTAGACTTGAAATTAATCTTGCAACCACCATAGTCTGAATCAGTATACGCCGACAAATCGAACTTATCATCATGAGGATACCAGATCCCGAGATCTGAATTACCCTTCAGATAAGCGAGAATTCGCAACACTGCATTCATATGCGAAACCCGAGGAGCTGCCTGATACCTGGAACACAAACAAACAGCAAACATTATGTCAGGTCGACTCGCTGTCAAATACATCAATGAACCTATGATCGCCCTGTAACGTGTGACATCAACTTTATCACCGTCTTCATCAGGACATAAGCCATGTGACAACTGAATCGGAGTTCCCGGAATGCGAACATCTTCCACTTTGAACCGAGTCAGAACATCTTTCACATACTTTGTCTGATGTATGAAGATACCCTGATCTGATTGTTGAACTTGTAGACCGAGGAAGAACGACATTTCACCCATCGAACTCATTTCAAACTTTGTTTGCATTAACTTCTCGAAATCTCTCGAAAGTTGTTCGTTTGAACATCCAAAAATTATATCATCAACGTAGATCTGAACCAGTAGCAAATCCTCCCCCGTTTTTCGACAGAAAAGAGTAGGATCAACCAACCCGCGCTTGAACCCGTTATCAAGTAAATAAGTAGACAATGTCTCATACCAAGCTCGAGGAGCCTGATGAAGACCGTACAAAGCTTTGTCTAACTTATAAACCTTCTCCGGATAATCAGGATCGAAAAATCCCGGAGGTTGTTTGACATACACCTCTTCCTTTACTTTTCCATACAAAAATGCACTCTTGACATCCATCTGAAACACTTTAAACCCGCGATGTGCAGCAAACGCCAAAAATATTCTGATAGCTTCAATTCTGGCAACAGGTGCATACACTTCATTAAAATCAATTCCTTCCTCTTGCGAAAAACCTTGAACAACCAACCGAGCTTTATTTCGGACAATGATTCCGCGATCATCCCGTTTACATTTGTAAACCCACCGTGTCCCACACGGTTCTTTACTACCTTCAGGTAAATCTTCTAGATGCCACACACCCAACTTTTTGAATTGTAATAATTCTTCTTGCATGGCTTCAACCCACGAACCGTCTAACAATGCTTCATGAACATTTGCCGGCTCAGTTTGTGAGATAAAGCATGAATGAAATGCTTCGTCCTGAACTCCAGATTCCAAGATTGAAAGCAAAGCACTACTCTCAATTTGATGTCTTGTGCGAACTCCTTCATTTAAAGCACCAATGATGTTATCTTGTGGATGAATGGTGTTTATCCGGAGTGTTTGATTAACAGGCACTACCACCGTTTCAGGCAAATCAGGAACAGGATCTTCCTCAACCACCACAGTATCAGTATCATTAACATCAACGTCATTAGAAGTAGATTCAACTGGTGGATCAGGTTGCTGAACAGGAATTTCCACCTGATGTGACACGGCTTCGTGGAATTCACTTTCATCTTCAGAAGACATTTCATCAGCAGCAATAGTCGTATCATTTGATGTCTCAGTCAAATACTCATCAGCGACAGACACTATTGGAGTTGGCAGAGTTTGAATGTTTAGAACCGGTGTATCATCTTGCAATTCAATGAAAACTCTTGTAAGTTGTTCATCAGATACATCTGGTATCGATTTAAGATTTTCAAACAAAGTCTGATAATCAAATAACCAATCCGGTCCAACGCCTCTGGGTGGTAAAGTATATGATTGAAAATCAACATGCAGATTTTCCCCTACCATACCGGTCTGCTTATTGAAAACACGTTTCTTCTGATTTGAATAACCAACAAACAGTCCTTCAAAGACTTTGTCATCAAATTTCCCTGCAGCAACCAATACAGTACAAGGACACCCAAACGGCTCTAAATAGTTAAGATTCGGCTTACGATTCTTCAGCAACTCATAACATGTCTTACCAAGTCGTTTCACGGTAAGTACTCGATTCAGCACATAACACGCAGTGTTGACAGCTTCTGTCCAAAAAGGAACAGGTAATTGAGCATCAGCCAACATAGTACGCGCTGTTTCAATAATTGTGCGATTCTTTCTTTCTGCCACGCCGTTCTGCTGAGGTGTGTATGGTGTGCTGAATTCATGCACAATTCCTTTTTCCATACAAAAAGTCCTCACGACTATATTCTTAAACTCCGTGCCATTGTCACTTCGAATTCTCCTCACTTTCAATTTATACAGTGATTCAAGTGTGGTAATCAAATTAAGAAGAATCCTTGATGTTTCATCCTTGGAGACCAGAAAATCAACCCACGAATACCTGGAATATTCATCCGTAACCACTAAACAATACCAATTTCCCGAGATACTTTCACGATTTACAGGACCAAACAAATCCATATGAAGCAACTCTAATGGGACATCTATTGAATGATGTTTCTTTAATGGATGGGATTTTCTTTTCTGTTTACCCTTCTTGCAACTCACGCATATATCATTAAACACAAACTGTTGCTTCGGAACGCCTTCAACAAGCCCCCTCCGCACTAGTTCGTTCATCTTTCTGTAATGAATATGACCCATGCGACGATGCCACAAAACAGAATCTCTTTCGGATGCCTTAGACAAGAAACATTGACCTGCGACCGTTGCCTTTGCTGAATTCATGTCAAGCATGTACAAATTTGAAAATCTTGGTGCCCGCATCATCACAAACTCTTCAGGAATCTTGAATTCAGGCTTCAGAATTAAGCATTCACTCCCTGTGAAAACTGTTGTGAATTGCTTATCACAAATCTGGGAAACGCTTAGAAGATTATATTCTAACTCTTGCACATACTCAACGTTGTCAAATGTGACAGCACCATTCGAAAGTTTACCAATACCGGTTACCTGACCTCCTTTGTTTCCAGCAAACGTTACTTTACCTCCATCGAAGTGTTTAACATCATGCAACAAAGAAATATCTCCGGTCATGTGCCGAGATGCTCCGCTATCAACAACCCAGATGTTATTCATCAGTTGTCGCGAAGATCCCTGCATAAATTAAACCAAAAGATTAGTTTCGGGACGCACCCAAGCCTGAAGCTTTGGGTCGACCGTCATCTTCAACAAAATCTTTCCCTGCCATGGACTTAGATGTTTGTCCATCAGTTGATGAAACCTTGGAGCTCGAAGCAGAATTTTTCAAAATCGATTTTGTCTTTGAAAATTCTTTTTCTGATTTCTTATCATTTTTCTGAAAATCTGATGATTTTTCGTTTGAATGAATTCTGCCTTGCTCATCCACAAATCTGACCTTTTTCTTAGTATCCGTTTGATAGCCTTCAGACATGTCGTCAGACTTTTCTGTGTCAGATTTAGTGGATTTGGGTTTCTTCAACGGGCAAGTCCGATAAGTATGACCACGAGTTTTGCATTTAAAACACTTTCTTTTATCAATTATGACTTTCTCACTCGTGTCGTCATCTATTTCGGACTCAACAACCCGTTTTTGGAAATTTGGTTTCACACCTTTCTTTTTAGACACATAACGATGTCCAAAATCATCGTTACGTCCTGAATCATATCCAGACATATTCCCTGAAAATTCCTCAAAGAAACGATGATCTCTAAAATTCTGAGATCTGTTTCTATACCCACCAAACCTTGAGTCATAATCACTTTGACCCTCAAAGTCAACCCATTTTGAATTTCTTCTAAAACCAGATTGATTTGGTCCACAACCAAAATCATCATAAAACCCTTCATCATTATAGAATTGAGATCGTTTGACAAATGGACTGGATTTTCTGAAATTTGATTGTTTTTGATCATAGAAAACCTTTGGTGTTGATGGTAAAACAGTTGGTTTTGATGTTTTCTTGCTATTCATTCTATTTACCAACCCAGACCCAGACTCAGATTGAAATGTGTCCATTTCGTTAGCACCACTGCTATTTCCCCTCCTAATGGGCACATTTCTCTTCTTAGGATCATATGCCGGATCATATTTACATGAGAAAATTTGATCAATTAAATTTGGGTTCACCATATCTAAAGGAAAATCGTTGTCACTATAAACCCTATTGGAACCCTTTAATCGATATGTTACCCATGGTTCAACCTTGTCACAGTTGGTGTCCAAAGTAGAATTGTGAGCCTTGGCATTTGTAGGTTTCAAAATTTTCGGGGAAAAACCTTTTTCAGCAGTTTTAGGTTTAGCCGAGGACTCAAATCCGACTCCACCATACTTAGACTTCTTACCTGTAACAGACTTGCTCCGAGCAATCTGCTTTTGTTCGTAGGTACTCAGTTTGGAAAGCTCAGATTTAATTGTTGGAAAATCATGTTTGGAGATTAAATTTTTATGATCTGGCTTACCAACTTTAGACTGAGTATACACCGAACTTTCAACATCAGTCTCCGACACTAAGTCATCGACTTTGTCAAAATCAGGAACATTATAAAAAAGCTCATCAACTGTTGAATCCAAAATAGATTTTTCAGTTGACACTTTTTCTGAATTGCTGTGTTCAGCTTGATGAACAACATTTGTCGTTTCCTCAGATGAAGGACCCGGTGTGATATTCACCGGAGATGGGACTTGATTAAGCTTGCCAGAAACATCTTCTTTTCCAGATTTATACAAAAAGTTTGTGAAAGAAGATGAAATTTGAACAGAATCTAATTTTTGTTTTAACTCAAAAACCTCGATTTTCAAATCAGCGACAAATTTGTTACTAGCAGCTAAATCCTTCTGAACAGACACGAGCAATTCGGACTGATTCGTAAAATCAAATTTTTGCAAACGCAATTGCTCATGTACGGACAGCAATTCCTGGGTTGTCCCCTCCCATCTTTCCTTATAAATGTTTTTATCAGCTTTTGCTACTGCCAGAAGATCATCTAATTTTGTCTTCTCATCTAAGAGCACACTTTTAGCAGTAGCAAAATCATCACATGATTTACACATTGAAGGATATGAAGTTACCTTTGAAGAATCGGCCATCAAAGCAACAGTTTCAGTAAGATTGCTTCTTTTCAATGACCCAATTTCCTGTTTCAGACTTGAATTTTCATCAGTAATCTTCTGCATATCCCTTTGCAATGCAAGCATCTTATCAGCAATTTCAAGAGCATTCTGTTGTGCTTTTTCATATCTCTCTTTCAGCGGAAGACTCTTCTGATAAAGATTTTCAAAATCAGTTGCTACATCAATTGCTTCGGCTTTTGCTGCATCACATTCTCGAATCAATGCCTCCTTTTCATCAGTCAGAAATTTAATTTGCTTTTCTAACAAAAGAATTGCATCAGATTCGATCTTGTCAGACACATCAGCCATAAATGCAAATTTGTCTTCATTCACAGACTTATAATCACTTCTACATTGTAAAACTTCATCACCATCAGGCATTCCATCAACAGTTTCCTCAGTTTTCTCATCATTTAGTTCTTCTTCATTGTCAGTTGATTCAGTCAGAGTTTCTTCATCCTGCACATGAGTAACAATTAAAGCAGAAGAATCAGCAAATTGATTTCCCCAATTATATGTTTTATCAACTTGAGAAACAAGAGCTTTTGATGATTCAGATTTGGAACTAGAAGTACTCCCTGAACTCGATGAAGTGTTAGATCCAGAAACATTTGATTTTGGAGTTAATTTCTGATATTCCTGCTTCTTTGGCTGAGAACATTCACGAGCAAAATGTCCAAAATTGGAACAATTGTAGCATCTGACTTTGGATTTATCAAACCCAATCCTGCCACCAGAATTCAAATCCTTTCGTCCAGTTTTCTTCAAAAACCTTTTCACTCGTCTTGCCAACATAGCAAACTGCCAGTTTATATCCATTAACTCCAAATCATCAGAATCCACCTGATCATAGTCTTCTTCAGTCAACTCAGCATTACTAACTTTTCCAGTTATCAAACCATAATATGATGACACTAATGCAGAAACAAGAGCCATGTAATCTTCAGTGGTAGATACCGACATAGCCATCTTTCCCGTGTTCACCAGATTACTTGCTGGAATTGACGTACTACTAATTCCAGGACTATAATTGTAATCAGTATTTTGTGAACCTGATCCAGTCCCCGAATTTGAAACAAACCCTTGTAAATTTCCAGCCACAAATGCTGTAGCAGGTGCAGAACTGGTTACCTTAGCTGATTTCCCAGAAATAGTTGCTGCATTTGACCCATAGTAGACATCTGGATTCTGAACTGCAGCTGGTGTAGTATTAACATTCTTCATTTCTAAATCACGAGCTTGCAATTTACCCAAAAGCTTCACAAAAGTCAACTCAGCATAGTCTTTGTCATTCATGATCATCAAAACATACGACTCCCATTTTGATGGCAAACCTTCCAACAATTTTTCCTTCAGCTCTTCGTCATCTTTCTTAATATTGACATTATCCATTTCAGACAGTAAATGACAATATCTTGAAATTAACTCAGGAACGCCCTCACCCTCAAAATGTTTGAAGTTGTCGAATTCTTTATTAAGCACCTTCTTTTTGCTTTTCTTATACTGCTCATTACCCTCACACCTCTCTTTCAGAGTTGTCCATAACTCATGACAGTGTTTGCAACTTTTGAATTGATGTAATAACTCCTTTGGCAAAGCTTGAGTGATTAAACCGTACGCTTTCTGTTCACGAACAAAATCAGCTTTTTGTGTGAGATCCAAATTTCGCTGCATAATAGGAACATTGTTAACGCCAACCGGATACACATATGGTGTATCCATAGCAATCCATAGATCAGGATCCGTTGTTCTGATATATGCCTCAAATCGTTTCTTCCAGTTTGCATAATCTTCAAATTTAAGCAACTTTGGAACTTTCTGAGTTGTTCCAATTTCATTGTCATAATTGAGTAAAGTTTGCATCTGCGTTTGAATAGCAGCAAACGCGTTATAGTCCGTCATGATTGAAAATTTTGAATTCTGATCCGAACTAGCTCCGAACTCGTCACACCCTCCGAACTAGCTCCGAACTCAAAAGCGCCGATCTATCTCCGATCCTAGTCCGAATTACCTCCGAGATAGAATATGCTCCGAACTCTCACCGATAGTGTTTCGAACTCTCACCGAAAAGGAAAACAGACCGAACTTCGCTCCGAACTTGGAACTCGGAGCGGTTTCACCGAACCTAGAGTTCGGCCGAACGTCAAACTCGGAAAATTTTAGATCTCAACAGAAACCACTCAGACTTGAACTCTAAAACTCAAAGGAACTAACAACACTCAGAAACAATGAATTTTGACGCAAAACATGGTGATTTTCACGTTAAAATTCAAGAGATCAAAAGGAAAACGAGCTTTGATTAGACGTTTAGCACCAATTCGAACCAAACAGCACCAGAATTGCTCTGATACCACTTGAAAGAACCTGGATACGGATCGGTCTGGACGAATTGATCAATGCAAACGTAATCAAAGTATGAATCAACACACAACGAGTAAATAAACTCAATCTCTTTATTGAATAGAGAATCAGAGTACAGAGAATTACAGAGAAAACCTCACTGACCAGTTCACTCAAAATTCTCTCAAAAACTTACTAAATTACAAAGACACAAACCTATTTATAGACCTACGGACGTCCGAACTCTACTGCTTGTCCGAACCTCAGGCTCGGCCAAAGCTCGGCCAAGGTTCGGCCAGAGTTCGGCCGTCAGACCAAAACCCAAAACTTGTGTCTTCGCTTGATCCAGCTCATTGCCATTTCGGGTATCAACATCTGCTAGGGCGAATCTCGATAAAACAAGGATCACAACAACGGTTCAAAACCGCAGAATCGAGATCGTAGAAGAAGATATTCACCAAGGGCTGAATATAAATGATAAAGCTGAAGACACAATGGAATATTCTAAGGCTGCTGTGTTAGAGGGTGCACGTCTTTTGGGTTATGAAGGAAAATTCCCATCGATCTTCAAGAAGCTTTTGCCACACTACTGGAGGTGTTTGGCACACTACATGCATAAATCTTTCTTGGGCAAGAGAACAAGCTTTGATCAGCTTAACAAGGTGCATGGAACAACATTTGTTGCACTGGCCTTAGACTGGGAGTTTAATTTTTCAAAGATGATGTTGTTGGATTGGGTTGGTAATGCTGATTTGAGTGCAAGAGAGCAATTTCTCATGACTCCAAGGTTTGTGCATATGGTGGTTTTGAAGAAGTATCCAATGATTCAAGAGAGGGTTGAGAAGCTAGACATAAAGTTTATGGATGACAGTGTTTTCGGTCTGCAAACCCAAGATAGAAGGGGAAAGAGCACTTTTCAAGGAAGACTCGAGTGGACTAAAAGAGGTGCTTTCCCTGAGATCGCAAGAGAACAAGAACAAGAAGAAGATTCTGAACCTGAAGTACCTCCAGTCAATGTATCTGTCGCTGAAGATCATGATGTGTCAGCGAATGTTCCTGTGAATGTTCAAGAAGAACCTGAGAATATACCTTCGGATGAAGAAAATGTGATGGATGACATTTTCCCGGAAAATGAGAATCTGACAGACGATATTTATGGGGATTTAGGGCCAATCAGTCACAAGAGAACAAGGGATGACTTGAACTCTTCTTCAAGCAGCGATTTAATTCCACAAGAGTTGGATGCTGATTTTGCTGTTGATGATGTGCTTATAGAACCCATTCCAGTACGTGAACCTTCACCGAGAAAGAAATCTGATCCAAGAACTATCAGATTCAAGTTTCAGAAGACAAGCTCAAGCCTGATGGTGTTTGAAAATACGGGTGCAAATGTGCAGAATGATGACGTGTCTGAATCTGCATATATGGAGAGTACACTTCAGGCAGATGATCAGGTTGATGTACAAGAACCGACTTTGATGCAAACTGAAAGTCCTATTCTGAATGAACAAAGCACAGTTCATGAGGAAAGGCAATTCCTTGAAGTTGAAAGCACATTTGTGGAGCCCAGCCCTGTAAGGATCAACATTTCAACTGACTCAAGCCAACCCCTAGTTGTTCCAAGCTTCCGTCCATATCCAACACTTATTGGGGAAAGTGTTCAAACTGGTGATCTGCCTGTGGACCTTCGGATAAGTGCTGATCCTCAAATTAACTTCCTTTTATCACAAAACAGGAGGAGAGAGGGAGAGATTAAAGAACTGAAGGAAGAAAACAAGAGGTTGAAGGAGAAGGAGAGCAAAAATGAAGCCAGTATTGGATTTCTGTATGCAGGATATCTTGAACTGAGAAAGAAGTTGGAAGATTTGAAGGGAGCTGATAGTTCAAATGCACAAAGTTCTTCTCAAGGTGCTCAAACAGCTGATGTAGTGCATGAAGATGAAGGTGATGACACCATTGAGATGTCTGACTATGTTCGAGGAGGAAGATTCATTTCAAAAGCATCAGAAAGTGATGAGAATTGGTTCAAGGATTTCTTCCAAGGACCTCCACCTATGCTGTACTCAATTAATGTAGGAGAAAGTGAAATTGACAAAAGGGGGAGTCGTGAACCTATTTTGTGCTGGCACTACGATGCTGAGTAGAAGTTGTTTGCTGTGATCAGAGATGGCTATAGTCCAGTGGAGTACTACAGAACTCGAGGTCAATTTCACTCCTAGACTGAAACAGAGATGAGAAATTTGCTGAGGGCTCCATTTATTAACAGATGGATGAATGCGCATGGAGACCTTGTTCGTAACAATCTGATAAGCCTCCTTGAGAAAAACTTTGCAAATTTTAACCTCAAGCAAGCAAGATGGGTTCAGACTGGAACTGACCCTGTTACTAATGAGCCTGTAGGAGAAGTGAGGCGACCACCCACCAAAAGAACTCGAGTGATCAACATGTTGGACGAGATTGAAGATGGTACGCTTGTGAAGAATTTTGATAATTGGTTTTATGATCCAACAACTCATTAGGTGGTGGTGGTCTGCAAGAAGATGCGAGAATTTCGCTTCTATGATCCGGTTGATTTGCTGAGGTTTGGAGAGCGTGATATCAAACTCCTAGCCACCTAACCTATCCTAGGTGATGAGCTTGACTTTGAGAATGCTATAAGGGTGGGAATCTTTCATGGAACAGCAAACATGATTGCGGAACGTGAATGGTGGTCTAGGAAGGAGTCTCACACCTTCCGGTTTGATTTTCTTCTCCCCTAGACACTCTAATGGTTCATGCCTAGGGGAAGATTGTTGGGCTATACTCATTGAGCATGAACATTAGAGAAGTGGGCTTACTTGGTCATGGGCTTGTTATGATTCCGATTTGGGCCACTTGGGCTGGTTCCTTCTTGTGAGTTTACGATTGTAGCTAGGGCTTGTGTAAGGTAGTATATAAACCCAAGTAGTTTATGCTTCTAGCAGTTCTCGATTACGATTTTGTGCCTCCCTTTTGTATTTACGATCGTGAACTCGGGCTAATAGAAGATTGATCAAGTTTCATTCAAGATTTGATTGTGTTACTTTGTTCTTCATCTCATATCAAGTCTATTTCATCATCTTCTTGTCGAATCACTCACAAACAAGGTTTCCGCACTTGTTTGTGTTTAGGATATCGTGAACGATTGTTGTTTCTGGACCAACAGGTTGGTTTTGCATATAGTTTGCGTTTTCGGGCTTACCATCCACCACACAACTCCAGTTTTCATGTGGGTATCCACACCATTCACACTGCGAGGCAACATCTACAGATTTGCAGGTCTCTAGCTTCTTGAATTTTGAGGTCAAGGCCTCAATTGGGCTTTGAGAGCAGTAGCTTCGTCAAGAGAGTGCATACCTGGAGCCTTTGCCTTGGCATTGCGAGAAGTGTGCCACTGAAAGCTAGTTTGACCAATGTCTTCAATTTTGGAGAAGACTTCCTCAGGACTTCCATTCCCTAAAAATGCCACCAGAGTTGGAGTCCCTGATTTGGCGGGTTTGCGGGTGCAAACCATTGTAGAAGATAGAGATCTGCTGCCAAATGTGACACCTCGTCTAAAAATTTAGGTCAAACCTCTTTACTTTGACTTTTAATTAAGTATTTATGTGCATTAACTGATCTGATTACTGTTTAAACTGTTAATTACTGTACCTGATCGTTAACTGATGACGTAAACCTAATCCCCTGTTTGTACTATAGGCGTATACCCGTAAATTTCATAGGGATTCCATGGATTAATCATGGAATTTCAATAACAGGAAAAATACCTGACCGTTAACTGATGACGTAAACCTAATCCCGTGTTTGTACTATAGGCGTATACCCGTAAATTTCATAGGGATTCCATGGATTAATCATGGAATTTCAATAACAGGAAAAATAAATATAAATTGTATTTTTATATTTTATCCGAACCGGTGTCGTACACTTGTATAACCGACACAGCAAACTGATAAGCGATCGTATGTTTATAACTATTCGGTTTTTAAACAATCCGACGGTCGAGCTTAACACTGTCGCGAACTGACAAAACTAAAAACGTTAATCGTAACCCGTGTACAAAACTGAAAAACTGATGTAACCGACTCGAACAATTGTTTTTACACAATAAAAACATCCCAAACTGAAATCGTTGTCAAAACTTAAGCTAAACCTCAACCGATCACCCGATTGGGCCTAACTAGGCCAATAGGCCCAATGAGCCGAAAACAATGAAACCAAGCCCGAAACCTTGACCCGTTATATAATCTTGATAAACCAAATGATCATGGTGATCCGTAAACCCAACCGATACACAACGGGTCCGGGCCTCGAACCGGTGCCCCGTTTGGACCCGTAGGCCCATAACCAACAAACCGGCCCAATCCACTTTTCCTTTAAATATTTAGGCCCGATATAAAGTCCAAGCCCAATGGATTAATTTTTAATAATATTGGCCCACCATCTTTGCCTTAAATTTTATAAAAGGATTACCAACTTTTATATATTTTATTTTTATAAAAATTTTCATGAACTTGTAGAATTTTTATACAATGATTAAATTTAAAAGTGATGGATTATTTCACCTTGCATAATTATAAGTTTTACAAAACTTTGCACCCCACAAACCTATTATATAAAATATGACAAGTTTATAAAATGCATCACCTACCATCTAAGTTTTATAAAAAAATTTAGCTAGGAGAAACTCTTTTTATGCGATGATGTGAGTGGTCACATCTCCCACCTCCTAACCACAATACCCACCAACCCTCACCTCGCCTACACTCTTCTCCCTCTCTTCTCTTCTTCTTTCACATGAACACACAAGCATCAACCACACTTCTCATTTTCTTTTTTTGATCAAACCACCATCCACCACATATCCTATTCTTTCTTTTTTTTTTGTTAGGAAAGACAACACACACCATCATCACCTTTTCATTTTATTCTGGTGCAACAAACAACCACAACCACAACCACCACAACCACAAACCACCGCTACTTACCTCCTCTCTTCTCTTCGGTGAACCAACAGCAACCACCGCCACCCTCCCTCTTCTTCTCTTCTATTTTCTGTCGGAAAAACAACACCTAACCACAACCATCATGCCGCCACCCTCCTTTCTCTTTCTGCCGGACGAGCAAAAACCACCACCATCGCGACCTACCCGATGCTGGCCACCTGTTGTTGCTGATGTATCCCGCCACCCTCAGCCGGAGTTACCGCTGCGGTGGTGCTGTGGACAGCCGCAAACAGCCACCAACAACCACCGCCACATTTTCTTGTTCTTACTCCTCCCTCTCGGCACCACACAGCCAACAACCACTGCAGCCACCATCTTCGCCACTACTGTTGTGCCGCCACACTGCTGTTGCGAGCAGCTGCTGCCATTGCTTTGCTGTTGCTGATCGCCACCACCCTGCCCGGCTGCCACCGCCCTGGGAGTGCTGCGTCGCGACTATCCGTAACCGAGAGCCACCACCTTCCTCCTTCTTTGTCAGTTTAACACCCCTCCCCTTTATGAGTCGTTTAAACAGTTAACGTCTATGTTTTATACATTAATAATGTTTCCAAAGGATTCCCCGAGTCTTGACAACTGCCTGATAAAACGTGAAGTTTTTCTAACGATAAAAAACACTTAAACTAAATTATTTCATTTTCTTTTAAAACCTTGAGATGTAAGGTTTGAAAATGGGTTTATGTGGTGTTTTAATCTATAGTTTATGTTACAAACTTAACGGTTTAATTAAATCATTTAGTGATTTTATGAGGTTTATATATATATATATATATATATATATATATATATATATATATATTTGCATGGTTATATGTTGATATATCATATTTTGATATGTTATAAATGACTAAAATTGCTAATTGTGATGTTAGTTGTTAATCATATTGTTTACGGATTAATATATGCTAATAACAATTATCATGGGCTAAAATGGTGTTTAGTGACATATTTAAACTAGATGGACATTAGAAAATGTTACTTTAACTTTGGACATAAAATGATTGCATTATAACCTCTAAATGAATTTATGGTTAAATTATTAATTTAGTATAAAATGGTCACATTTTATAAAAATATAATATCTAAAACAGAAGCCTTGAAAATGCTTGTTTTAGATTTTATGAAAATAAAATGGATAAAAATATATATAAATATGTTTTATATCAAAAATGATAAAAGAACATATTTATGCCACTTGACATAAAAAGTATAAATCTTGGATTTTATACAAAAGTGAAAACTGTTTTATGTTGGTGAAATATTCTATAAAAAGTCTTTTATAAAAATACTAGCTTTATTTGATAAACAAAGTTATATAAAAATGATTTTATAAAAATAAAATCAAAAGACTTTAAAACGATTTTTAATAAATCAAAATATTTTAAACATTCTTTATTATTTTTAATAAATCAAAATAATCAAAACATTTTAACCGGATCAAATGTTTAATTTTTATAAGTTTGGAATTAACGAAATCTTTAAAACGATTTAAAACGTCTTACGACGTAACACAACGTAGATAGTTATTTTCAACAAATAATTACTCATAAGACTTTTAGAAACCCTAAAGTGAGTTAAACTCATTATGGTTTATTAATATAATTATTGTAATAACAATTATATTTATATTAACTTAAAACCCTAATTCTCTAAACATAAGTTTAATATTAAAATGACCTTTAATATTTACCTACTTGTGTTTAATCATTTAATCCTTAACTTGTAATAATTTAATAAAATTATTTCGACAAGTTAGAATAATTATTTCGATAAGAATTGTGAACGTTAGTTACATATTATAACTTTACGCGATTAATTATTCAATCAATCGAGCGAACTTAAAAATAATAATAAATATAATTATTTAATACAATATTCAAGACTTGATTGAACTGGTCTTCCTGTTACATGGTCACATGTTTGTTACTTGTATTCAATTCACATCAAATGCCTATGTACGTGAATGTTTGCATTTACTGATTTCATAAGCTGATTAACTAACGGGTTTTCAAACCCTACAAACGAGATTATACGTCAAAACTTGACCGGTATCATTTGGGTAACGTTCGTTACTCAAATGATCATGTGGACCTTTATGCATATTGTCTTATGTTTTATTAGGACTTTATGGTTGCCACTCGGTAATCCATTATCATCACTGAATCAAGTGAGTTTCACGGCCCTTTTTCCTTATAAATGTTCTATACTTATGGGGGAGAAATTATGAACTGAGAAAATGTTTTAACTTAATGTTATGGTCTACTGTTAGCCGTATGACTATCTGTTCGCTTACTGATTGCCCATAACTGGTACTTTATCGTTATAAACGTTAGTACAACTGAATCCCACTGTTAGTTGATTTCAATTAGTGCTGCTCGAAACGATAACTAGTGAATAGATCTATTTGGGTTGACAACCCTGCCCATGTTTGGTCGCTCCAATCCTGACTCTGTACATTGTCAAGGGGTACACACCAGTTATTCTGCTCTGTTCGGTATCTCTCGGGCGAGGATACCATGGGTGGGTAAACCGTTAGTATTTGAAATCAAGGTTCATATGAGGTCATACAACTACAACAGTAAGCCAATGTAACATTCTGAGTTTTCTGAAACTGTTTTACAATCTTACTATCGAGTCTTAAACCTGTGAACCTCACCAACTTTATGTTGACCTTTTAAACTCATGATTTCTTAGGTAACTTAGCTTATCATGGAAGACGTGTAAATGGGGCTTCACTGTGACTTTCGAACCTGCTTTACCGGAGTCGTAGTCCTGACCTGTCTTAAACAAACTGCTTTACGATTTGAATATCAAAATAAGACTTTTATTCAAATGTAAGACAATATCATTTCACCACAACTTTCTGCTGCAACATGAATGGTATTATGTTTTAAATGACATTTGAATTTAGTAGAAGTTGTTATGTATATCTGCGACTATGATTCCGTCTCGCTCATATTCCAAACCGTTGACCGGGGTGTGACACCAAATCACGAGACCATAATGAGGGAATCTCCTCAAGAGTTCCTTGAAGCGTTCCCAAGTGTCATACAACAATTCTCCGTCTTCTTGAGTATAAGAGTTGATACCTGTCAGGAGCTTGGCTGTTTTGGCAGGTGGGAAGTACTTGTAGAGAAGCTTCTGAACGAGCTCTTCCCAAGTGGTGATGGAACCATTGGGTAGAGTGTTCAGCCATGTTTTCTCACGGTCCTTGAGTGAGAAGGAAACATGCGAAGTCGAACGACGTCATTTGAGGATCCGTTTAACTTGAATGTCTCACAAACTTCGAGAAAGTTTGTGATGTGAGAATAAGGGTCTTCATCGGGCAAATCGTGAAAAGTTGCAGAGTTCTGGAGCATCTGCACCAACTAGGGCCGAATCTCGAAGTTGTTAGCTTCGACACCAGGAGGGGAAATGGTTGCACCAAAGTTGACTACGTTGGACCTTAGGTAGTCAATAACAGTCCGCTCGTTAGCCATTGGGATAGGCTTGTTGATGACTTCAGCAATAGTTTTGGAACAGGATGGGAGTCTGTTGTGTAGAAATCGTTCTGGTTCAGGGAGTGGCTCCAATACGTATTGTGGTTGTATTTTCATATACTACCTGAAATCAGAAAGATAAACAAAAATCAGTAATAACCAGAATATTATAATACAGAAAAAAGGAAAATCGGTCTAAATGATGTGTGATTAGAACACTACTTAGTGATGATGTACATTATATAAAAAAAAATTAAAGTTTTAAAAATTTATAAGAAACCAAGTGGTTACTAATTTTTTTAAGAAAATATGTAAGAAAGAAAATTATGATGCATATATACATATTTACAAAGATTAGGCCATCAACTCAGATTTTTTTTTCAAAATCCTCGTTTTGTGTCCACGGCAACGGCGCCAAAAATCTTGACGTGTATTGAGGTGAGTATAAAATATTACGTTATTTGTGAAACCTTTTTAGCAGTTAAGCTTTTAAATTTATAAAATACGATTTACTTAAACTACTACTATTTTATCACATTCACGGGCAAATACACCCATCGTGGAGCAGTATAGTAGCGGCAAGTTGAATCGGGATTGTTCAAAAATACAAAAGAAAATGAGGGCTCTTGATACTTCACCATTGTTGACGTCTAACCTGACCATTCTTCAAGTGAAGATGTTAGTAAAGATATATAAAAATACAATAGTAATATATATATATATATATATATATATATATATATATATATATATATATATATAGGGAGAGGATCATTTGAGAACTAATTGGGTTTGAGAACTAAAAAGAACTAATCTTAGCCACTAGTTTATATATATGGAAAACCCCCCCATGAATATGAATGCTCCCCCCTTGAAAATTAGTGGCCCAAATTGGTTCTTAAAAGTTCTCAAAAGAAAAAGTTCTCATTTGAACCTAACCCTATATATATATATATATATATATATATATATATATATATATATAATATTATAAAAGTCGTGTCTTGATCGACTCGGTTGCAGATAAAATCATTTGGGAGACTTATTAGTGGTGATGTTGGTAACCCGTAAATTACACCCTTCCCGTAAGATTATCCGACAACGGGCAACTAGACCGCCTCTCAGCCTCAAATCTAGTATCACTACTCTCTCGGGTGATCGTCTGCGAGGAGTACGAACCCCCGGGAACTGTGCTGTTGGCAAACAAATATAGTGAAACTAATGCGACTTAGTTGTAGGACCCCCTCTCAGGCCAGTACACCGCACTTGACACGCCGTCATAAGCCAGCAGGGGAACAACCCTGCGTGCCAGATCATTTTATTATAAAAATGGTCTTTTTAAGGGACTAAGGTCTGTTTCCTCCGTGCACCGCTCTCGCGCATGCACGTCCGGCGTAACCAGAGCCAAGTTCACAAACACGTACCATCTCGGCTTCCATGAAGGGACAAAATATTACCAATCCCCATTCCCAACCAGTTACTATCAGCATACACGTGCGTGGTCAGCCGGGTTTGCTTACATACACATAAGGACCCGAACACATCATGTAGCATGGGACATGTGTCACCCGAAGGATCATGCATCGTCCCCCGACCGGGTGGTACAAGTCCGGTCCTTGGGATTTTAACTCCCCAAATGGTCTGTGATACGTAGAGCACGTTTGGTTAAAAAAGTCAGTAATAAACTTTCAATAAAAAGGTTTTTTATAAAGTCATTAGTTCACCTTAAAGCAAGTT
The DNA here is from genome assembly GCA_039602395.1 of Deinandra increscens subsp. villosa. Classification (NCBI taxonomy): domain Eukaryota; kingdom Viridiplantae; phylum Streptophyta; class Magnoliopsida; order Asterales; family Asteraceae; genus Deinandra; species Deinandra increscens. The sequence goes on from JBCNJP010000003.1 coordinate 28,461,608, forward strand.
TACAAAAATAAGTTACCACTCCACCAAAGACACTTGTAAGGAATATTGCGCTTGGAAGATTTCCAGCTGAATGCCAATTTTGTTATGTTCCGGCTGAAGTTGAAGTTGAAGCGGAATTCTCACTTCACGCAGAACTGGCAGTTCAAGCGAAAAGAAGCAGTTTTGTTGCTTAGAAAATATTCCGGGTGAACTCGATTATCCACCAGATAATGAGTTTAACCAGACTTTTCCTGAGATGTCTTTTCAGCAAGTCCAATCCTGCAATATCTTCTCGTATGCTTCTATATCTGATTCAAGTCACTCCCCTAAAGTAGTATGTTGCTGTCAACACGCAAGATATTCCAAATGTCGAAGTTCATACTTTTGGTAGTTTGTATTTGACTTTATATTTTACGGTCTAGATTAGATCGCATGAGATCAATGGCTATCATTGATCTAATTAGCACTATATATAGCTTAGTTATCTCATAGTTTACACGTCCAGTTCTCGAACAACTTGTAATAGTGTAGCTTTGAGTTAATACAAATAGTGCCGAGTATTTGTTACTTCGTTGTTACTATCTTTATGCAATCAATCCCTCACATCAATACAAGAGAACTAATATAAGCTTAAGTAGACTGAAATATAAATTTAATTCCGCAGGGTTATATTTTCAAGTAGAAGGGTTTCTTGTTAAGTTAATCTGTTTAACACCGATCCTACAAGTGGTATCAGAGCGTTGGCTCTCACTTTGAAGACTTTCAGTGCTTCAAACTTGATACTCTACTTGCTTATTCTACAAGCTTTGTTGTTTTATCTTTCTAAAGTTTTTCAAAAATGACTGATTTCAATTTAAGTTGTCCAAACGGTAGTGCCAACAAACCGCCAAGTAGATCGAGAGATACATTTGGGGTCTTGCACCACACATTCAAGGGAATGTTCTTGCATCCAAACCGGCTAACTTTCAGGATGCAGTGCATCTAGCACATAACCTAGTCTATCAAGCCACCCATCAAGGAGTGGCATTTGTAAAGAAGAATCCCGAATCCAAGACTGCAGATGTCGGTGCCACTACCTCATCGGGAGAGAAGCCAGATAACAAGAGGAAGCGTAGCCTTTGGAAGAATAGGAATGATAAGAACTCTAAGAAGGCATTTTCTTTGACACTTAAATATGCTTTTTTAAAAATTTATAATATTTAAATTCTTATTATATTTCTATGTTTTGTGTTTGTATGTCGTGGAGCATAATGTTGCATTTAGCATGAAGTTTTGAATCATTCTAGTTGATGGAGACGAAGACCGAAGCCGAGGAGTTTAATCAAGAAAGTATATAATAAATTTTAATATAATAAAAACTGAAAATTGGATTGTATTTAATTAACAATACTGTAATACCATCACTATTTTAAAGAGGTTTCATGCTTCTAAACGGAATACAACCCATTATAGTTGTAACTAGTATAATAACATTGAAAATACTAACGAATGCAAGTACAAATAAATTGGCATATATAGTACGGATTGAGGATGATACCTTATTCGAGGTATAGTCTGAAGCCTGAATTACAGTAGATAAAAGAACCAGTCTGAATATTATACTCATAAAATTCAATTTATTAGATAACCCTTCCATAATTTCTGAATACCTACATCTACCTGTAGTTACTTGTAACCTCCGTTTAGGATATTTTGCCTATATCATTGGCTTCTCAACGTTTGATGCTTAAACAAATATACCCCCTCAACGTTTAGGATATTTTGCCAAACTGAGTTTCGCTCGGTACCTAGTTTAGACTGTCTCAGTGACAGTTTCGCTTGGCCAGCAAAACTGCCAGCGAAACTGCCTACTGAACAGTATATAATAGCCGCCTTTGTGCAGCCAAATGTAACTTTTACAACCTTTGAACCCTAATACAAGAAATCTGCGGTTTTTGGTAAGTTTTGGTGACGGTTAGGAGCTTTTCATATCATTATTGTAGCTGTAATCATCTCTTATCATCATCTTGGTTCATGTTGTGATTGTTCAATACTTGAAAACCCATTTGAGCTATTGAATATCATCTTTGTTGTTGTTTAATTGGTTTTCTTCTCAAAACATCATCATTTGCACTGTAAAAGATCAGTGAGGACCAACAATATGGTATCAGAGCCATTGTGCTCTTGATTTTGGTGTTTTTGAGTGTTTTTGGGTAAAACTTTGAAAATCTATTTGATTCTGAAATCTCATTGTTTTGGACTGGAAATTGATTGAATATTGTGTGTTTTGATGTCCTGAAGACTATGCAATCAACCGATCATTACTCCATAGTGATTTGGGTTGATTTCTGATCATTTCTTCTTCAAAAAGAGGGTTTTCTGTTCTGGGCGAAATTGCTGTTTATCCAGCGAAACTGTGCCTTCAGACAGCGAAACTATCTAGCGATTTTGTAGTTTCTCTGCGAAACTGCCGAGCGAAACTATACTTTCGCCCTAAATCCGAAGCGAAACTATCGACATTTTTCTTGAACGAAAGTTCAAACCAGTTTCCAGCGAAACTAGCTAGCGAAACTGTGTGTCATCGGGTATTTCCGAGCGAAAGTGCTGCCCGTGCATACAGCGAAACTAGTTGGCGAAATTGCTGAATTGGTTCAGTGTTCCCAAGCGAATCTGCTGGCGAAATTATAAGTTCCAGCGAAATTGTTCAGGATTTCCGAGCGAAATTGCTGGCGAAACTATTCCTCCCAGCGAAACTAACCAAATTGTATTGTTCTTTGTTTGCTCGTGTCTTTCTTATTTCAGGCTGATTTAAGATGGCGTCAGGTACAAATGCTGCTGACACTGAAAGTATTGCTCCAAACCGACCACCAAGGCTGATCAACGGAGACAATTTTGAAGATTGGAAACGATGTCTGAAATCGTTCTTTCTGTACACCGATTACAATCAATGGTTGTCAATCGTCGATGGACCTCATATTCCAACCATTACTACTGGTGAAGTAACCCAGATCAACACCAAGCCGTCCTCCTTTTCTGAGAAGGACTTGAAACTTATTGATCGTGATCAAAAGGCTCTTGGTGCTCTTTCTCTATGCCTGTCGCAAGAAATCTACAATCGTTTTGCTGAGCACACTGATGCAAAAAGTTTGTTTGACGCTCTTTGTGAGTTTTATGATGGCAATGAAGACCTGGTAAAGGACAAAGAAGCCCAAGCCACTAAAGAATTCAATTCATTCACAAGCATGAAGAATGAAAAGTTAGTTGATTTGACAAACCGCTTCCTAACTGTATCAAGCAATCTGAAGAAATATGATGCGAAACTCACTAACTCTGAACAAATCAAGAAGCTGTTGGATGCTCTTCCACCTGAGTGGAGCATTCAGGTTCGCATGCTAAAACAAGAAAGAGGTTTCTCCGATTACAAGCTTATGGATGTAATTAACAAGCTTAAGTCTTTTGAGTTGGATGTTCAAAGAAGAGAGTACAATCAAACCATGGGTCCTACTAAAGTTTATTCTCCGAATTCTGCTTTCATCTCAGCCGTCACACCCAAAGGAGTCTTATCTCAACTTCAATCTTCACATCTTGGATCTGGTTCATCCTCAACTGCTTCCGCCACTACTCAGCAAACATCCCAGATCTCACCTGAATACATGGGATTGTTCTCATTGTTTACCAACAGTTATCAAGCTTTCGCTGCTGGAGAACTTCAAGGTTCAACTCTGACTGCTGAGGATATGTACCAAGTTGATACAGATGACTTGGAAGAAACTGACCTGAAATGGCAAATGGCCATGTTGACTGTTCGTGCTAGAAAATTCTTCGAACGCACTGGGAGAAACACCTTCAAGAATCAAAATGGAAGAGTTGGTTTCGACAAGGCTAAGCTTAGATGCTACAACTGTAAGCAACTTGGCCACTTCAAGAGAGAATGCCCTAGTCCAATTATTACTGAACCGACCCCTGAGCCTGCAACTCGAGTCATCCCTATCGCTGACAAAGCAGAAGCCAAGCCTACCAAAGAAGTGGCTCTTCTGACAAACTTTGACTGGAGTTCGGAGGTCTCTGAAGCTGAGGAGGCCATCAATCAAGCTCTTGCAGCTCAAATCCATGAACAAAGCAATGATCACACAGTTAACAGCTGTGAGAAGAAAGAAGCTGAGAAGAAGACGAATGAGAAAACGGCAAGCACACCCGCGTGCACATGTGAAAAGGCGCTTGCTGCAGAAAAGGTTATAATGGATCTTTCATATGAATCTGTTCAAGATATGTGCTCTCATCCTTGTAGAATTCGTTTGTTCGGCATCTACAAGGCCAATCGATTGTTGATTGACACCAACAACGAATTAAAAATCATGAACACCCAATTAAAAGAAAATGAAGCAAAATATTTTGTGAAATTAAATGAGGCAATGCATGAAAATGAACATTTAAAACAAACTCTTCTTGCAAAAAATGTTGAAATAAACATGCTTTCTGAAAGAGTTATGTCACACCCCAAAATAACCACTAACGGAGTTTATACCGTTAAGGGGTGCGAACAAACCAGGACCACAACCATTAGTTACAAATACTAAACGAATCAGAGTTAAGTCCAATGTTCATAAATAAAACAGTTTAAAATACGCAGCGGAATATAAACATAAGTGTCTTAGCACTAACCACGTGCTTTACAAAGTCATTGTATTAAATTCCCAAATTAAGTTTAATAGAAATAAAGTCTTCACGTGTCATGCCAACCTCCAGCGGATACTCCTCAGCGATCTGCAAAAGTGAAAACCACACAAGTGTCAACCTAACGGTTGGTGAGTTCACGGTGGGCATGACATGCATTGGCCCGGTCTCTTAATCGTGTTTATCAAATCATATAAATAAGTAGTAGTTTTACAAAACATTTGCCAAGTGTTGAATTATCGAATATGCACTAGTTAAGTAAAAGATTAGTTAAGATTAAAGCAGTCAACCGATATCGCGGGTAGCTAATCCGGTTTCCATGCACTAAGGAAGTCGTACTAGGGCTGAAAGCTGACGTAACAGAGTTCGGCAATAGCCGATGGTTGGTACCTCCAGTTGTGTCCCACACAACTAAACACAGGCTGATATTGCACTCCGTTCGGCCCCCGGCCGGTTGGCTACACAATAGTGTACCGCGGAGCAGGGTTTGTCAAACCCTCAGTAGATCTACCCAACATCCCCTCGCTTTCCAGATCATCAGTACTAAGTTGAGGATTTTAAGTTTTAAAGCATTCCTTAGAAATCATGTGATATCATTTGGTTTAGACTTTAACCTACACTAGTCATATTTAAAAATGTTTATTCTGGATTTCATCCGAAATCCCAAAAAAAAGAGTTTAGGTGTCACAAAGGTTGTTTCCGGGTTTCAATCGGAACCCCAAGGATGGACAGTTGCAAGTGCTCCCCATAAAGCACTCCAACTTCCATAGCAGGTATCCCATCAGGCAATACCTCAAACTGGCAGCGTTGTTTTCCGTTTAGTATGTTCGTTGTGACCCAAACGGGCTCACAAGTAAAGGGTTTGTGAAACTCACCTTAGGTTGCTCAGCTACACTTGCTAATTAATCCAAGTATTGCTTAACGAAGACCTATGAACACGTTTAGGTCTTAAGTATTAGTTTTGTGTCTAATCTCTACATAACGTCACTATGGCCCATAACATAGCACGTTGGAACTACGACTCGACATACCGACACACGACACCGATGGTTGATCATAAACAATGGTTCACATAGTTCAGAAATCATGGCATGTAACATTATAGTATAATCATGTAAGTCATGGCATAACATTTTAATAAGTTGCACAAGTTTGGGTTTAGTCTGGAGAAACTGCTGGAGAAACTGCTAGAGAAACTGCGAGAGAAACTGCTAGAGAAACTGCGAGAGAAACTGCTAGAGAAACTGCGAGAGAAACTGCTAGTTTCGCTAGCTAGTTTCGCCAGGAACAAGGTCAGTTTCGTTCACGAGAGACACTACAGTTTCGCTGGAGAAACTGCTAGAGAAACTGCGAGAGAAACTGCTAGTTTCGCTAGCTAGTTTCGCCAGTAACTGGTTGAACTTTCGTTCAGGGACAAGGTCAGTTTCGTGCACGAGAGAAACTACAGTTTCGCTGGACAGTTTCGCTGGAAGGAGATATGCACAGTTTCGCTGGATAGTTTCTCCTGATGAATGCACAGTTTCGCTGATCGCTAAAAAACCCGTAAATTTGACTAAAAACCTTTCTAACAGCCTCCATACTTCGTGTAATTCATTTTCAAGCATACATAATCATTTAGGAACATCACAGGAGCATTTTTAACATCATAAACATGCATTTTCATCATCAAATCTTCAAGAACACATTTTACCCAAAATGACCTAATCTAGCATGAATCTCTATTATGGATCAGTTTCACACGTAAAGTTGTAGTTTTTATGGTAGATCTAGCATTCCTAAGCATTCATACAAAAGATCAAGTGATTACATGAAGATCTAAGCATGCTTTATGAAGAAAACATATGGAAAATACATAGAAATGGTTCATGGGACTCACGGTTCGATCTCCAGGCTCGATGGATGATCTCACCAGCTGAGATGATGGCTGGTCTCGGGTGTTCTTGGCTGGTCCAGATTTCGTGAGAGAGAGTGAGAGTAGGAGAGTGTGTGTGTTTGTTGTGATGATGCAAGTAAATGGAGAATTAGGGTTAATTACTCCTTTAAATACTTAGGGCCATCATGGGCTTTCATTGGGATTTGGGCCCCCAATGATTAGCCATCATTAGCCCATGATTAATCCATCATTAACTAACTTCTAGCCCAATCATTAGACATGTATGCATACACTTAATTACCCGGTTACACATATAATCACATAATTAGGCAATTTAAACATTTTATCACATAATTTTAACAAGTAAACAATTAATCATGCTTTTTAATACTAATCATGCATTTAAATCACGTTTCTCATAATAACAACATATAAATAAATACATAACACATATGGACGGGTTCGGTGATCAACCAAAGGTCGTGGACGTATTCGGCCTAGTTAAGCATTAGTTACTAAGTTAACACTATTAACGTAACTAACGGAGATTGTCTAACGGAAGTAAACCTTGAAATTCCCGGATGTCACATCATCCCCTTGTAAATGGAATTTTCGTCCCGAAAATTATTCTTGTGTTGTAGCGTTCGCAGTCTCAGCTGTCGTGGTTACTTGTCGTTGCTGGGGAAAGAAAGCAAAAGTTTTAGGGTTGCCACATCCTCCTCCTGTTACAGGAATTTTGGTCCCCAAAATTAAATTATACCTTGAGTTTCTGTGGACGTCTGTTTGAACAAGTGAGGATACTTTTTCTTCATTTGATCCTCTCGTTCCCATGTATATTCAGGTCCACGCCTTGAGTTCCATCGCACCTTGACGATCGGAATCTTGCTACGTTTGAGGGCCTTCTCCTCGCGTCCCATGATTTCTACTGGTTGTTCGATAAATCTCAGATGTTCATCAATTTCCAATTCCTCCAAAGGAATTATTTCGATGTCTTCAGCCAGACATTTCTTTAGGTTTGAAACGTGAAACACGTTGTGAACTCCATCGAGTTCGGCAGGGAGTCGCAAACGATAGGCCACCGGGCCTACTTCCCCGATGATTTCAAAAGGACCGATGTAGCGAGGATTCAACTTTCCACGCTTTCCGAAGCGTATCACACCTTTCCAAGGAGATACCTTCAATAACACTTTGTCACCTACCTCAAACTTTAGAGGTTTTCGGCGTTTGTCGGCATAACTCTTTTGTCGATCACGCGCTGCAGCTAGCCGTTGTCTGATTTGAATAATTCGTTCGGTCATATCATGAATGACTTCCGGTCCAGCGAGTCCTTTCTCACCCGTTTCAGCCCAACACACGGGCGATCTGCATTTTCTGCCATAAAGTGCTTCAAAAGGTGCTGCACCGATGCTTGAATGATAACTGTTGTTGTAGGAGAACTCTACCAACGGAAGATGAGCCTCCCAGTCTTTGCCGAAGTCGAGAACGCAAGCTCGGAGCATATCTTCTAAAGTCTGAATAGTTCGTTCCGTCTGACCGTCGGTCTGCGGGTGATGGGCTGTACTCATATCCAGTCTGGTTCCCAATGCTTCTTGCATGGATTGCCACAAGCGGGAAGTAAATCGGGGATCTCTGTCGGAGATAATAGTCTTAGGCACTCCATGACGTGCCACAATTCGGTCAATGTACAGCTTAGTCAACTTATCCATATTGTCGTTTTCCTTCATCGGGATAAAATGTGCAGATTTGGTTAATCGATCAATGATAACCCAAATCGCATCTGGTCGATTCGATCGATAAGGTAATCCCGTTACAAAATCCATTGAGATATCCTCCCATTTCCATTCTGGGATCTTTGGTTGCTGTAATAGCCTAGAAGGCTTTTGGTATTCAATCTTCACTCTTGAGCATGTTAAGCACTTAGCCACATATCGCGCAATGTCGGCTTTCATATTCGGCCACCAATACAAGTCCTTCAAATCTTGGTACATTTTATCCGATCCAGGGTGCACCGAATACCTTGACTTGTGAGCCTCGTCCATCACGAGCTCACGGAGATTTCCAAGTAACGGAACCCAAATTCTGTCACTATAATATCGGAGTCCATCGGACTTAATTTCAGACTTACCATCTACCCCTCGCAGTGCTTCAGCTGCGAAATTTTCTTCTTTTAAAGCTTCTCTTTGAGCATCGCGGATTCGATCCGGTAGTCCTGTGTGAATTGTGAGTTGCAGCGCTCGTACCCTTCGAGGCTTTTCATACTCTTTTCTGCTTAAGGCATCAGCCACAACATTGGCTTTTCCCGGGTGATACTTAATCGCTAAGTCATAATCATTCAGTAACTCGACCCACCGTCGTTGTCGCATGTTGAGATCCTTCTTATCAAAGATGTGCTGTAAGCTTTTGTGGTCGGTAAATATTGTGCACTTTGTTCCGTAGAGGTAATGTCTCCAAATCTTGAGTGCATGAACAACGGCTCCTAATTCCAAATCATGCGTTGTATAATTTTTCTCAGCGTCCTTCAGTTGCCTGGACCCATAGGCAATCACTTTATCTCGTTGCATCAACACGCAACCGAGTCCTTGGATGGATGCATCACAGTAAACTACAAAGTCGTCAACCCCATCGGGTAACGCGAGAATCGGAGCTGAACATAACATATCTTTAAGAGTCTGAAACGCGTGTTCTTCTTTTTCACCCCATCTATATTGCACTCCTTTGTGCGTTAAAGCTGTTAAGGGTTGAGCCAATTGCGAGAAATCCTTAATAAATCTTCGGTAATATCCGGCAAGTCCCAAAAATTGTCGGATTTCGGTCGGCGCTCTCGGGGTAGACCAATTCTTGATAGCTTCCACTTTAGCTGGGTCGACATGAATTCCATTCTGATCAACAATGTGTCCAAGAAACTGGACTTCGCGAATCCAAAAATCGCACTTTGAAAACTTAGCGTAAAGCTGTTCCTTGCGGAGTAATTCCAAGATTAGTCGGGATGTCTCTCGTGTTCTTCCTTCGTCTTGGAGTAGATCAAAATATCATCAATGAAAACTATCACAAACTGATCGAGGTACGGCTTGCACACTCGATTCATCAGATCCATAAATACAGCAGGTGCATTGGTTAGCCCAAACGGCATAACCAGGAACTCGAAATGACCATATCGAGTCCTAAAAGCAGTCTTAGAAATATCTTCATTGCGAATCACGAAGTTGGTGGTATCCTGACCGTAGATCAATCTTTGAGAAGTAACTTGAACCCTGTAGCTGGTCGAAGAGACCGTCGATTCGAGGAAGTGGATACCGATTCTTGATTGTAACTTTGTTAAGCTCTCGGTAGTCGATACACATTCGGAACGTTCCATCCTTCTTCTTAACAAACAATACCGGTGCTCCCCATGGAGACGAACTTGGACGAATAAATCCTTTGTCGAGTAGCTTTTGAAGTTGTGCGGAGAGTTCGTTGAGTTCGCTTACCGCCAAACGGTAAGGTGCGCGTGCAATCGGAGACGCTCCAGGAACTAAGTCGATTCCAAACTCTACTTGCCGAAATGGAGGCAAACCAGGCAGATCTTCAGGAAATACATCTTGGAAGTCGCGGACTATCGGGTAGTCGTCGATTCTGCGCTCGGGAAGTGTCGTGTCGGTGACGTTTGCAAGGATCGCAAAGTGACCTTTACGAAGGCACTTTTGAGCTTTGAGAAACGAAATAATACCGGTTACTGATCCACCTTTCTCGCCTTGAACTGTTAACACTTCACCGTCCTTGAGTGGAATACGAACCACTTTTTCTTGGCATAACATTTCGGCTCGATTTTCAGATAACCAATCCATTCCTACTATGACATCAAAACTACCAATCGGGAAAGGCATAAGATCGATTCCTAACGTATGGTCAGCTAGTTCTAACTTACAGTCCTTAACTATCTGGGTTGTATCATGAAGTTTGCCGTTTGCCAACTCTACCACATACTTAGCATCTAAGTCAATCGGTTTAGCATTAATTAGTCTAGCAACTTAGTGGAAATAAAACTTCTTTCAGCACCAGAATCAAATAACACAGTAGCAAAGAAACCATTCAATATAAATTTACCATTAATCACGTTGGCATCGTTGCGAGCTTCACCTTGACCCATGACGAAGGCTCTTCCTCTGTCGTTTCCATTTCCGTTGCCATTTCCCCGATTACCGTTCCTGTTATTGTCTCCCGGTTCTCTCAACTGCGGGCAGTCCCTCTTCATGTGGCCTGGAGCACCACATTCATAGCAGTTCCCATTACCATTTCCTCTGGGAGCTTCATTGTTGTTGTTACGTTTGTTTCTGTTGTTTCGCCTTGGGAGGTTTTGTGGCTTAGGTAAAATCGTCCAACAGTCTTTTGCTTCATGGCTTTTCTTGCCACATCTCTCGCAATTCAAACTTTTTCTGCAGATACCGGTGTGATGCTTCCCACACTTTCTACAATACGGGGCTTTACCCTTGTAGTTTCCAACACTCTGTTTGTTCATTGAGTTTCCAGGAGTTTCTTCATCAGCCTTTCTCTTGTTACTTAAGGAAATCTTCTCAGAGGCTCTTGCAGGAAGTGTACCTCCCTCATTCCCCTGTTCAGTAAGCTGATGAGCCAAATGGATGGCTTGCTGCGCGGCGATTGTAGCATGGACGGCTGCCACTGCGGCTTGTACGTGTGCGTTTATCATTGCTTGTAGTTCTGCAGGTGTTAGGGTAATGTTGTTCCTTCCATCTCCTCCCGACATTTTCTGGACAATTAAAGTAGCCAGTGTTCAATCATAGTTATATTCTATACATATCCCATAATATGTATATTAGCAATTTCCCGTTATCCCTCTATTAGTCCAGAAAAATTTTCGTGCAAAATTGAGGCGTCGTCGAAGAACGTCGTAATTCGTAAGTACTATCGTCGAAAGTCGGCTTCCCCATAAAAGTCACCGTCGGCGTAGCCATCGTAGTAGAAATCAGGACGTAGCGTGCAGCATCGTTTCGTTTTCGCTTTCCCCCGAATTTGTGCGCGTATTCGCGTTCGCATTTCGTGTTCGTGTGTGAAATCATCCTAAGGTTTTTCCGTTTGACTACCTAGACACGGTCTATATATATCTACATGTGTATATCTACATATGGAGTATTTACTTACACAGCAGAGCGAGTATCCCAGGTTGGCACGTAAAAATTTTTGTTTTGGGAATTTGTTTGTTCGTTTGTAACTAAGGTTTCAAGTTGCAGTTTCCAAATCGTTTTCAAAAATGATTCCAGTTCTCTGCAACTTATGGCTCTGATACCAATCTGTCACACCCCAAAATAACCACTAACGGAGTTTATACCGTTAAGGGGTGCGAACAAACCAGGACCACAACCATTAGTTACAAATACTAAACGAATCAGAGTTAAGTCCAATGTTCATAAATAAAACAGTTTAAAATACGCAGCGGAATATAAACATAAGTGTCTTAGCACTAACCACGTGCTTTACAAAGTCATTGTATTAAATTCCCAAATTAAGTTTAATAGAAATAAAGTCTTCACGTGTCATGCCAACCTCCAGCGGATACTCCTCAGCGATCTGCAAAAGTGAAAACCACACAAGTGTCAACCTAACGGTTGGTGAGTTCACGGTGGGCATGACATGCATTGGCCCGGTCTCTTAATCGTGTTTATCAAATCATATAAATAAGTAGTAGTTTTACAAAACATTTGCCAAGTGTTGAATTATCGAATATGCACTAGTTAAGTAAAAGATTAGTTAAGATTAAAGCAGTCAACCGATATCGCGGGTAGCTAATCCGGTTTCCATGCACTAAGGAAGTCGTACTAGGGCTGAAAGCTGACGTAACAGAGTTCGGCAATAGCCGATGGTTGGTACCTCCAGTTGTGTCCCACACAACTAAACACAGGCTGATATTGCACTCCGTTCGGCCCCCGGCCGGTTGGCTACACAATAGTGTACCGCGGAGCAGGGTTTGTCAAACCCTCAGTAGATCTACCCAACATCCCCTCGCTTTCCAGATCATCAGTACTAAGTTGAGGATTTTAAGTTTTAAAGCATTCCTTAGAAATCATGTGATATCATTTGGTTTAGACTTTAACCTACACTAGTCATATTTAAAAATGTTTATTCTGGATTTCATCCGAAATCCCAAAAAAAGAGTTTAGGTGTCACAAAGGTTGTTTCCGGGTTTCAATCGGAACCCCAAGGATGGACAGTTGCAAGTGCTCCCCATAAAGCACTCCAACTTCCATAGCAGGTATCCCATCAGGCAATACCTCAAACTGGCAGCGTTGTTTTCCGTTTAGTATGTTCGTTGTGACCCAAACGGGCTCACAAGTAAAGGGTTTGTGAAACTCACCTTAGGTTGCTCAGCTACACTTGCTAATTAATCCAAGTATTGCTTAACGAAGACCTATGAACACGTTTAGGTCTTAAGTATTAGTTTTGTGTCTAATCTCTACATAACGTCACTATGGCCCATAACATAGCACGTTGGAACTACGACTCGACATACCGACACACGACACCGATGGTTGATCATAAACAATGGTTCACATAGTTCAGAAATCATGGCATGTAACATTATAGTATAATCATGTAAGTCATGGCATAACATTTTAATAAGTTGCACAAGTTTGGGTTTAGTCTGGAGAAACTGCTGGAGAAACTGCTAGAGAAACTGCGAGAGAAACTGCTAGAGAAACTGCGAGAGAAACTGCTAGAGAAACTGCGAGAGAAACTGCTAGTTTCGCTAGCTAGTTTCGCCAGGAACAAGGTCAGTTTCGTTCACGAGAGACACTACAGTTTCGCTGGAGAAACTGCTAGAGAAACTGCGAGAGAAACTGCTAGTTTCGCTAGCTAGTTTCGCCAGTAACTGGTTGAACTTTCGTTCAGGGACAAGGTCAGTTTCGTGCACGAGAGAAACTACAGTTTCGCTGGACAGTTTCGCTGGAAGGAGATATGCACAGTTTCGCTGGATAGTTTCTCCTGATGAATGCACAGTTTCGCTGATCGCTAAAAAACCCGTAAATTTGACTAAAAACCTTTCTAACAGCCTCCATACTTCGTGTAATTCATTTTCAAGCATACATAATCATTTAGGAACATCACAGGAGCATTTTTAACATCATAAACATGCATTTTCATCATCAAATCTTCAAGAACACATTTTACCCAAAATGACCTAATCTAGCATGAATCTCTATTATGGATCAGTTTCACACGTAAAGTTGTAGTTTTTATGGTAGATCTAGCATTCCTAAGCATTCATACAAAAGATCAAGTGATTACATGAAGATCTAAGCATGCTTTATGAAGAAAACATATGGAAAATACATAGAAATGGTTCATGGGACTCACGGTTCGATCTCCAGGCTCGATGGATGATCTCACCAGCTGAGATGATGGCTGGTCTCGGGTGTTCTTGGCTGGTCCAGATTTCGTGAGAGAGAGTGAGAGTAGGAGAGTGTGTGTGTTTGTTGTGATGATGCAAGTAAATGGAGAATTAGGGTTAATTACTCCTTTAAATACTTAGGGCCATCATGGGCTTTCATTGGGATTTGGGCCCCCAATGATTAGCCATCATTAGCCCATGATTAATCCATCATTAACTAACTTCTAGCCCAATCATTAGACATGTATGCATACACTTAATTACCCGGTTACACATATAATCACATAATTAGGCAATTTAAACATTTTATCACATAATTTTAACAAGTAAACAATTAATCATGCTTTTTAATACTAATCATGCATTTAAATCACGTTTCTCATAATAACAACATATAAATAAATACATAACACATATGGACGGGTTCGGTGATCAACCAAAGGTCGTGGACGTATTCGGCCTAGTTAAGCATTAGTTACTAAGTTAACACTATTAACGTAACTAACGGAGATTGTCTAACGGAAGTAAACCTTGAAATTCCCGGATGTCACAAGTTACATTAGCCCAATTTGAAACCTCTCAACTTCAGACCAAGTTAGATAGATGGACCGTTTCACAAATGAAAGTTGAAGAGATGCTCGTTAAACAACGAGGAGCTAAAATAAAAACCGGAATAGGTATGGAGAACAATGGGAATGTGTTTCCTAAGGTTTATCCTCCTCCTAGCACGCATTGTTATTCACCTACTCCGAAACCTCATCCCTTAAATGATTTAATTCCTAGTGATGCTAACAGTCTGCATGCAGGTCTAGAAGGAGTGAACCATAAGGAGATCAGGGAGGATTATGATAATGGATATGGTAACACAAGTGGGCTTGGATGTGGTAGTCTAAATTCTAAGGAGTCTGTTTCAAGTAGTAGTTCGAATTCCAAGAAGTCTAGCTCAGACAGTAGTGTAGCTAGTAGTTGTTCTTCTTTAGATAGTGATAGTGATGAGTCAGCGTCTGTTAATCAAGAAAGTTTTGTTTCAAATGAAAATGATCAATGTCATGCAAGTACATCTCAAAACTGCTTCAACAAATTTCTTTCTAATCCAATTCCTTCTTTCACACCAATACGAATTTCAAAACCTACAGAAATTCATGTTTCTCAAAAGAAGAAATCATCGTTGAAAACTAATGCTAAGATTTCAAATGATAAAACTAAAATGGATTTTGAAACCAACAGTGATTCTGATTTTAACACATCAGATTGTGAGGAGGAAAGGCTTTCAGAAACTTCCTCCTGCACAAGTCACAAATCTCACTGTTTCAGATGTGGTAAGGATGATCATGTTGTTAAAAATTGCAAAGAAAAATTAAATCGAACAAACCATGATAGATCCTTTGGCCACAAGGTAACCAGTTTTGTAAAACAATTCCTTGGGGGAAAACATAAAGTCACAAATCCCGGAAATGCAAAAGTCTGGGTACCAGTTATTAAGTAATTTCTTGTCTTGTTTTGCCAGGCACTCCCGAAGAACTCTCCAAATAGCTATTGGCATATTGATTCGGGATGCTCTCGGCATATGACTGGGTTGAAAGACCTGCTTACAAATTACAGGATCGTGGATGGTGGAGTTGTTTCTTTTGCAGGTGATAAGAGGGGTGGAAAGATGGTTGGTCAAGGAGACGTGTCATATGGATCTCTTACTTTGGAGCAAGTCAATTATGTTCCCGAATTGCAGTTTAATCTTCTAAGTGTGTCACAAATCTGTGACAAGGATATTCCTGTGCTATTCAAATCCAATGAATGCTTATTTCTGAAGCCGGGATTCAAAGTGCCCGAAGAGATGGTGGCAATGCGTGCACCTCGCATCAATGACACATATCTGCTGAATATGAAATCCACTGCATCTCACTCTTCCTCCATGACTTGTTTACTTTCAAAAGCTTCTGTATCTGAATGCTTCCTGTGGCATAGACGTTTAGGACACATAAACTTCAAAATTCTAAATAATCTTGTCAAAAACAATTTGGTCCGAGGTCTCCCTTTCAAGGATTTTTCTGTCGTTGAAAAATGTCTTTCATGTGCTAAAGGAAAACAACATAAGAAGCCACATAAGTCAAAAGTTGAAAATTCCATTTCAAGTCCCTTAGAATTGCTCCATACTGATTTATTTGGACCGATTAGTGTCCCAAGTTTGGGAAAAAGATCTTACTGTCTTGTTGTCACTGATGATTATTCCAGGTACTCTTGGGTTAGGTTCTTGAAGCAAAAGAGCGACACGGCTGAAGCTTTACAGAACATTATCCTGTCCGTGGAAAGCTCCAGAAGCAAGAAAGTCAAGGCAATCAGAAGCGACAATGGCACTGAATTTCGCAATCAGATCTTTGATTCCTTCTGTGCAAACAAAGGGATTCTTCGACAATACAGTGCCGCAAGAACACCGCAGCAGAATGGAGTTGCTGAAAGAAAGAATCGCACACTCGTGGAAGCTGCTCGAACCATGTTGATAGAATCAAAGCTGCCGATTATCTTCTGGGCTGAAGCTGTGAACTGTGCGTCCTATGTGCTGAACCGCGTCTTAATCGTGAAAGATAAGATGAAGACGTCTTATGAGCTGTATCATGGAAGGAAGCCACTGATTGATTTCTTTAAGCCGTTTGGATGTTCGTCCACACTGCTAAATACCGAAGCTCAAATTACGAAATTTGGAGCCGTCTCTGACGAGTGTTTCTTTATGGGGTATTCTTCTTCTCAAAAGGCTTATAGAGTTTATAACAAACGTACTCGAATTGTGCAGGAATCCTACTACGTTGACTGGCAAGAATCAAATACTCCCAACACCGGGTCCGGACCAGAATGGTTTTATGATTCAGACACCCTGTTCAAGTCATTCAATCTTCCTATCCTTGCTGAAGCAAATGATAATCCTCCTCTTGTCGTTATCACCCCTCACTCCGAAATTCAACAAAACCCATCATCTCCCTCACCTCCTACGCATCAACCCGACTGTCCATCTTCATCTCATGAATTACCTCAAACCTCCGAACCCGCTCCCCTCAACATTGACTCAAATTTCAAAACCATAAAAGATCATCCACATGACCTCGTCATTGGTTCTATTACGGATGGAGTGAGGACTCGTCATCAGTCTGGATTGATTAATGAATGCTTGTTCGCGTGTTTTCTGTCTCAGATCGTTCCTAAAAATGTAGAGGAAGCTTTAGCAGATCCAAGTTGGGTGGACTCTATGCAGTCTGAGCTACAACAATTCAGAAAGCTGAAGGTTTGGCAACTCGTGGATCTTCCAGAAAACAAGGTTCCAATTGGTACAAAGTGGGTTTTCAGGAACAAACCAGATGATAGAGGTGTTGTGATCAGAAACAAGTCTAGACTCGTGGTTCAAGGTTTCTATCAAGAAGAAGGAATTGATTATACTGAAGTGTTTGCACCTGTTGCACGTATTGAGGCCATTCGAATTTTCCTGGCTCATGCTGCACACAAGGATTTCAAGGTGTACCAGATGGACGTTAAGTGCGCTTTCTTATATGGGGACATTGATGAAGAAATCTATGTGAATCAACCTCCTGGCTTTGAAGATCATGAATTTCCTGACAAAGTGTACAAGCTCGATAAATCTCTCTATGGTCTACATCAGGCTCCCAGAATCTGGTACGAGACTTTGACTGAATATCTTTTGGGAAAAGGCTTTACGCGTGGATCTATCGACATGACGTTGTTTACAAGAGAGGTCAACGGTGAAGTGCTGATCGTTCAAGTATATGTAGACGACATAATTTTTGGTTCAACAAATGAGAAGCTTTGTCGCGAGTTTGAAGAAGTGATGAAAGAAAAATTCGAAATGAGTATGATGGGGAAGATGTGTTTCTTCCTTGGGTTGCAGGTGGAACAAAAGCCTGACGGGATTCTTATTCATCAAGAAAAGTACATTCTGGAGATTCTGAAGAAATTCAAGATGAACGACGCCTCAGCTGAACTTACTCCCTTCACATCTCAGACATGTTTGACTCCCGACAGTGATGGAAAGCGGGTTGACCAGAAACTTTATCGATCAATGATTGGGTCTCTCATGTATCTCACAGCCAGTCGTCCGGATATCACTTTTGCTGTGTGTTACTGTGCTCGCTATCAAGCTGATCCAAGGGAATCTCACGAAAAGGCGGTCAAGCGAATCTTCCGTTATTTGAAGGGCTCATCAAGATTGGGATTATGGTATCCTAAGGGTGGAAGTTTTGAGCTTAATTCATATTCAGACAGTGATCACGGAGGATGCAAACTGGATAGAAAGTCTGTTTCTGGAGGATGCCAGTTTCTGGGGGAATGTTTGGTTTCGTGGCAAAGCAAGAAGCAAACAACTGTCTCCTTATCTACAGGCGAAGCCGAATACATTGCCGCCTCCAGTTGCTGCTGTCAAGTGCTGTGGATTCAACACCAGATGATGGACTATGGAATCAACTTTCTCCATACACCGTTGTTCTGCGACAACGAAGCTGCTGTTGGAATCTCCAAGAATCCGATTCACCATTCCAGAACAAAACATATCGAAACACGGATTCATGCAATCCGAGATGCTCAGGAAAAAGGGTTCATTGATGTTATCCCCATTGAAACCAAGGCCCAGAAAGCTGACATTTTCACAAAAACTTTTGATAAACCCCGCTTTTATGAGCTTATCAAAATGCTGGGCATGATTTCATTTTAAAATTTTGTTAAATATATATATATTATAAAAAAAAAGGGGGGGGGGGGGATAACAATAAGATTTTCGTAAATATTCTTTTAACTCTATTTCATCTTAAGTTCGTTTATTTAAACCTGAATGCTAATTTCTTTTATCTTGATTCAGGTGATTGTTGCAGCTAAATTTGTTGAAATCAAGAAATCAATGATCACGCCATCCCCTTCAAATAATTTCTGGCCAATTATTACTTGAATATAATCAGGGGAGTACTTAAGTTCCATTTACCCTGCAATTTTCTCATAACTGCTTTTTGATGTCCTTACTGTTATCTTGTGTGGGAATTGGGGGTAAATCACACTAAAATTGCTTAAACTTCGTAAAATCTTTCTCAAATCACCTCCTTTCACTCATGCATTCGAAGCGGTTTCCTTGTCAAAACTTTTCTTCGACAGTGTGTCTCCGTTCAAGCGTCTGTCATTTTTGTGTCAAGTATCGATCGAATCACTTTTATTTCGTTCTTAATTTTTTTTGAAAATCCAAAAATTGGAGTATTTGTGGATTTTGGGGGAAAATTGAAGTCATCAGAAAACTCAGTACATAAATAAATTAAATTTTTTATATTTCAAAAATGTGAAATTGATCCGACCTTGTGAGAAATGATTGTATATCAACCTGCGTTATCTGCCATGGATAGAGTAAAAATAAAGGCTGTATTGTGCTTGTATGATTTTTGGGTGTGTATGCCTAATATGATATCTATGAGTAGGATATAAACATAACGCTTGCCTGATTTGCTTTAGTTTTCATTTCTGGATAAGTGTTGCAATGATTTTGATATTAAGAGATGTTCTAATGTACGCGTGCTTTGCAAATAAGGCTTTATGCCATTTTTACACTCGACTCAGTGGGTCTTCTCTGCGTGCCTAGGCGGCCGACCTGATCACCTGCTGATTGAGTTTCTTCTTTATTTTCTTGGTGTTTAGTATATATCATCGGACTTTCTCTGCGTGCCCACAAGCCGACCTGATTGTTGTTGATATATACGATTTCTGCTTTATTTTTCATTTTTTTTATTTTTCCTAAGTGCATCGGGCTTTCTCTGCGTGCTTAGCAGCCGACCTGATTGCTGTTCACTTAGGGTTCTGCTTTATTTTTGCATGAAACATCATGAACGCTTATCTCATTTGAAAAAGAATTAAAAGAAAAATCATGATAAATATGATGATTTGTTAACGTCTTTGATAGAGTGAGGCTGGGTGATCAGTGCATGATTAATATACCTTAAGCATATCCAAAAATGTTAAATACTATTAGTGCATGCTTAATATCAATATGATGCATTCGGGATCTGCTTGACTTGCATGCTGATTAAAATTGAAATTGAAATGTGTATGATGCGTATTGGTTGATATGATCTCATGTCTGGATTTTTCTCTAAAAAATTAAAATTAAAGTTTGCTTGTATAGTTGTTTTTAATTCCCATTTTGAAAATTCAAAAAGATTTTTCTTTCTGCGTTATTTTTGATAAGATCGATACTTTGTAAATAATTTGGTGATTTGTGTGAGTTTGTCGGCTTTCCAAAAGTTCTAAATATCAAATAAGTCATTTTGTTGAAAATTAGGGTTTCAGCGAAACTGTGTTTCGCCCGATTAGTTTCGCCGCATGGGCTATCAGCGAACCTATTCTGTCGTTATCGGCGAAACTAATCTGATTGGCTTGAGCGAATTTGCTCTTTCGCTAGGCGAAACTATTGTTTCGCTAGAGCGAAACTAGCAGCGAATCTGCCCGTGTATTTAAACCTGTCATCGAGATCTTCTCGGTCATTACTCCGAAACCCTAACCGTCGTCTCCGAGAAAAACCTGCTCAAAACCCTAAACGGACTCGCGAAACTCTTTTTTCGCCCTAACTGTTGCATTTGATTCTTCGCTTAACCGATTTCGAGTAAAGGTTCGTGTATTTTATGGTCGTGGAATCGCTTTATCACACCCGTAATTGCATCAGATTTACTGTTTTTTTTGAATTTGTGTGTCGAATCGTCAAAATGAGTTCTCGGTACTTAATCTGTAGTTAAAAACTGTTTTGGAACCAGCATTACTCTCGTTTAAGCGATTTATCTGTTTATTGTGGTTTGTATTGCAAAAATTGGTGCTTAAAATCGATTTCGGTAATTTGAATTTCAAAAGTCGCGACCAGCGAAACTGTGGTTCTTTCGGCGAAACTGAACGAAAGTTCAACAGTCACGAGCGAAACTGTCAACGATCATGCCCAAGTTTCGCCGACAGTGTCGCCGTGATTGCCAGCGAAACTGCTGTTTCGCCTTCAGCGAAACTGCAGTATCGTAGTGAAACTGCAGTGTCTCGGCGAAACTGACCTGGTCAGTGTCGCCGAGATCATTGTCGCGAATCTGTTTATTTCGCCGTGTGCGACTTTGTGGCCTCTTAGCGAAACAACAATTTCGCAGCGAAACTATCAATTTTTTAATTTTAAATTTAAATTTAATTTAATGTAAGTTCGGTTTTACTTACAAACTCTCGGTTTCATGTGCAGAAAAATGTCAGATTTAAAGCATGAGCCTCGGAGCAACGTCACGGCATATCTGGATGACAGCACCGACAAATCTCTCGGATTTAGAGACTGCATCTCGTGGTTGAAACAGTCTTGCATATTTCATGCGATTTCTTACTCGCCGATCATCGATGAAAGACACATTAAAGAATTCTTGCTCACGGCCGTGTATGACGTTAGAGCTAAACCTGAATGCATCCGGGCCAGAGTTATGCAAAAAGATATAGTGATTTCAATGAAGACAATAGCTGAAGCGCTTAAACTGGAAGAAGATGTCGGTGATGTTACTAAGATGAAAGATCTGGACGTGCTGAGAGGTTTTGAACGTGACATGGGATATGAAGGAGGAGAGTTGTGGAAGAATAAGAAGGAGATTAAGAAGTCCTTGTTGTCGAAGGAATGGAGATACATTGCCCATGTCTTCATTTCTTGCCTTGACGACAGAAAAGGTGGATCAGACGGTTTAAACTTGATTTGGGCTGAAGCCATGTTGTTGGTTTGCAGAGGCAAGAAGGCAAACATTCCTCAAAGGATTTTTGACGCTATGGTAGCAAATATTCAAGCTCTAAAGAAGTCTAGATGGCTGTTGTATCCGAGGTTCTTGGAAATGATTATAGAACACCTTGAGCCAGAATTGCCAAAGCAGAGTGTGGCTCTTATTGTTAATCCTATGCATCCTAGAATCCTGTCCGACTGTGCGGCAAAGAGAGCTGATTTCTCAGGGTACACCACTTACCTGCTGAAACATATGTATCCTGAGAAAAGGTATGATTACATTAAAAAACTGATTGAAGATGAGAAAAAGAGAAGAACTGATGGTAAGGAAAGTGAAAATGTAAAAGGAAAAAGGAAGCAGTACGTTAGAAGCTCGACAAAGGAACCAGCTGATGAAATTGAAGACGAAATTGAAGAAATGGCCCAGCTCCAAAGAAGATCAAAGCAAAAACGTACTGCTACTGCTGAAGAAGAAGTGCCGGCTGTCAAGAAGAGAAGGGTTGATCCAGGGCTGAACTGGATGAAGATGTCTTCAGAGGTGTAAATACCTCCTTGGCTAATGAATTGGGTATGATCAAGACCAAACTGGTTAATTCTGAAATTAGAGAGAAGGAAAAAGATATACAGATCAAGAACATGAATGAGATTATCGCCAAACAATCTTCACTAATCAAGACCCTGCTAGTTGAGTTGAATGAAATTAAGAGGCACTTGAATATGCCAAACCAAATGACTGAAGCCGAAATTGATTCAATGACTAACTTCACAAAGTCTACATCTGGTGAAGCGGGAGGTAGTGGTTCTGGTGAAGCTGGTGGAGCGGGAGGTAGTGGTTCTGGTGAAGCTGGTGGAGCGGGAGGTAGTGGTTCTGGTGGAGCCGGTGGAAGTGGATCAGGAGTGAATGTGGCTGATGGTAGTGGAGCCCCTAATGCTGAAGATTTGGATGAAATCAACGTAAGTGATGTAAATCTTTACAGTGTTGAAACAGAGCAACCACAGCCTGAGATCGTCCAGGCTAAATTTCACCTGGTAGACGAAAGTGATGAAGAAGCTGATATTGATGACCGATCTGAGCCTGCAGACTATTATTTGAAAGAAAACTCACTTACTTATCAGGCGAAGATCAGCTCGGTCAGTGAAGATGTTATTGAACTTAGAAGAGAAGAATGGTTTACCAAGTCAGAAATTGCAAACCAGACTCCCCTATTCCAGAACTTTTCACAACCTCGGAGAAAAGAATCTGAGAGACACATTATAAGCTGGAAGTTCAATACAGCAATTCATGCTTTCATGATTAAACGAAGGGGGGGTAGCATATCATACATACACAAGCGTGACAGTTTCAAGACTCTTCCCAGATGGGATTTGAGAAGGTTAGCAGAGCTTCCCATGATTGATGCTGATAAAAACCCCAGAGCTAGCAACTTAAGAATGATGATTCAGCAAGCCGCAAAGGACGACTTTGTGTCCTTTGGGTTCATGAAGGGTCAAAGAACGAAGTCAAAGTATAAGACCGATGAGACAACTGGAAAGCCAAAGGTCTACCTGAGATTCAAGCCAGCAAAGACAATGAGTAGGATCAGAATACCGGATCAAGAACCGTCAAGGCTGCAAAATTTCAAAAAATGGTTTTATGATAACCAGACCGGTGAAGCTGTTATCCGCACAGGTGAAAATGCTGAGATTAGGCTGTTTGACCCAATGGAGGTCTTCTCTTTCAGTAATGATGACCTTAAGACACTATGTGATAATCCTATCAAATGCGGGGCAGGAGATGACACCATTGAAGAAGCTAACCTGTTTGTGAGGGTAGCCAACAAAGCCTGGGGAATTGTCAAGGAAATACAGGATTTAGCAGAGAAGGTCAGGGCAGGTGAAGACAGAATGGAAGAGGACAGAGACCTGGCAAACCGATTGAATAGATCATGGAGCATTGTTGGCAAATCTACTGAAAAGGTTGTGAAGCCTGCTGAGGTCCCCGTTGCTACTGAAACAATTGTTGTGGGGGAATCAGAGACTGCAATTCCCGTTGTTGAAGAGTCAAACATTTTGGGGGAAACTGATCTGAACAAGATGCCAAGCCCGAATGAAGCCGGAGCTGAAGAATGAAGATTCAATTGGCTGAATCCCTCCCTAGGGGGAATATTGAAGATCAATGTAGGGAGGAATTCATCGTTTTGTTTAGATAGCTTGTTTAGATTAGTTTATCTTGTATTTTGTCTATTTCGGTAGCTAGCGACACTACCGAGCGAAACTGAGTTTCGCTCGGTACCTAGTTTAGACTGTCTCAGTGACAGTTTCGCTTGGCCAGCGAAACTGCCAGCGAAACTGCCTACTGAACAGTATATAATAGCCGCCTTTGTGCAACCAAATGTAACTTTTGCAACCTTTGAACCCTAATACAAGAAATCTGCGGTTTTTGGTAAGTTTTGGTGACGGCTAGGAGCTTTTCATATCATTATTGTAGCTGTAATCATCTCTTATCATCATCTTCGTTCATGTTGTGATTGTTCAATACTTGAAAACCCATTTGAGCTAATGAATATCATCTTTGTTGTTGTTTATTTGGTTTTCTTCTCAAAACATCATCATTTGCACTGTAAAAGATCAGTGAGGACCAACAAGTTGTACTCACTCATTTCACTATTAAAGCCAAGCATTTTTTTTTTCTATTGGAAGCCAGGGTCAGTGAATGTAGATGTATTCTTTTAATTGGTTGGTGATACGTGCTTTCTACCTGGTGTATATTAGTGTATCTAGGATAGAGAAAGTTGCTTTATATTTTTCGGTTAAATCTTCACAGCAAATTTCTCTCTCTCTCTTCTCTCTCTCTCTCTCTCTCTTCAAGAACGTCGTTCTTTCTCTCTTTAAGAATGTCGCTCTCGCTATCTCTCTCTAATACAATCCATGCTTTTTCAACGGAAATCTCTATTTGCTCTCCGGATCGAAGCGAAGACGTATCTTTGCCCTTCGGATATGATGTAGAGATTATAGCAGTGCCACGTCTGCTACATTAGTTAGGTAGTTAGTATTGTTAATCTTATGGTTAGACAGTTAGTTAAGCTCTTGTATATATAATGTAATCAAATCAGTTGATAGTAACAGATTTCATTTTCCCCCATTTCAATTGCTCTCAATCTTTCCGATTAACATCAACATGGTATCAGAGCTCGATTAATTTCGATCTCGATTCTTCGATCATCTTCTCTGACGATTTTTTCATCCATCCGATTCTATAATTCACTTCGCTCATTCATCCGATTTGTTTCTTTGATTTTCATTTGATTCGATGACAACTTCTACTAATTCTTCTATTGATTCTTCAAGTGCGCTCTACCTTCATCCATCCGATCATCCAGGACTGATTTTAGTCACCAAATCGTTTGACGGTACTGGTTTTGGCGCGTGGAAAAGAGCGATGTCAATTGCTCTTTCAGGTAAGAACAAGTTTGGCTTCGTTGATGGAACAATCATCTGTCACACCCCGACCGACGGCTGAAAATGTCGGAGCGTGATAAATTGTCCAGATGCTCACAACCAAATAATTTAAGTTGCGATATACTTAATCATGCCATTTCATTCCATAAACATAGTAGTTTTACAAAACATATAACAAACAAAACATGATTAAAGTTTAACTAGGTCCAGCAGAGCCTAACGTGATAACACAACGGAAGTCTCAAGTAGCATTTCCTGCAACATGTATAAAATATCTGTCAACTACAATGAGTTGGTGAGTACACAGAGGTTTAATATTAAGTATAAGTATAAAATATGCAATCAACGTGCCAAGTGTATGATTAAGAATATGACAAACAAGTATTAGAGGCAGGATATAAACGCGTAAAACAAACCTTGACAATTTAGGTTCCAATCACCTATTTGATGACAAGATTACGTCTCAATATCCTAGGTGGGTTGTCAACCAATAGCTATTAATGAACCAAAGGCTTGGTGTTGTTAATGTTTACGCAAGAATAAAGTTTCAAGTTTATCAAGTTTCAAGTTTACAAGTCTCAAGTCTCAAGTTTCACGTATCAAGTCTCACACAAGTAAGCATATCAAGAATCACACAAATACTCATATAATCGCATTGTTTTGTATCAAGAATAAAGAGTAACGATTTTGACATAGGATACATGTTGCACCCCAAATAACAAAAGAAGAGGGGCTACGAGTACTCACATGATAGATGGATTGAGAGTGAGATGTAACACCGAGATGGAGATATGAGAATCCTTGAGATTTTCCTAATAAATAAATTAGCTAGATAAATACAATAAAACTTAAAAGACTAAGAATTTAATATTATGAGTAAGTTAGATTGAGTTATGTTTTATATTTTTGTTTTTATAACCCCATTTAACTAACATATGTAAGTAACTAGGTATTTTTCTCAATGAACACATTAATCATTTCAACATGTGTTCCTATTTATTTTCATTCGTTTACTAATAAGAATGTCTTTAATATCCACATCATGATTCAATCATACATATTTAAACGTATTTAAGAATTTATAATTTTTGTTGCATTTACTTCTAGTTTTATAAAAAAAATTTACTTTTTATAAATAATTCTCATAACATACATGATATTTATATATTTTAGTAAATCTTTTATCTTCATCTTTTGATTTTACATGGATGCTCATGGATCATTTATGTATATATTAATCCATATGATTATGTAACATAGAGAATGATGGATGCATCATGCATGTGTCTAAACAACTTGCACCCATATATATATATATATATATATATATATATATATATATATATATACGACACTCACACATGCATCCACCTAATTTATTTTTTTTATATATAAATATTTCTTAACAAATCTTTGAACATTCATATGGATGATCATAGATTATGCATATATGTGATAATCCATAGATTTGTTATTCTTGAAGATGGAAGAGAAACATACTTGAGCACAAAACAAGTCCACACCCATATGCATATATATATATATATATATATATATACATATATATATATATAATATTTATATATGACACACCCACACACCCACATGCATACACCCTTAAAAAATTTCAGCCCATTCACCTCCACCATCACCCTTTTTTTTATTAGTCTTTTGATAGATCTCTTGTTTGTATAAACTCTCATTATGTGAAAATCCATGTTAGTGAATAACTAACTTTTGGATGAAAAATCAAGCTAAGTGGGTTTATGAACCATACCTCCAATTTCTTTTTTCTACTAAAAAGACTTTCTCCAATATGTCAAGACTTTAGAAAATTGATTTGGTTTCACCTAATACCCCATGGATCTTCAAGTCTTGATTGTTAATTAAAAGAAAAATAGGATGAAGAGGGTGAGGAGGGGAGATGGACGTGAGGTGTGTGTGTGTGGCTGAGGTGATGTAGGCTTTGTATATATATATATATATATATATATATATATATATAAATATATATATGGAAACTTGTAATGATTACATTTCATGGAAAATATGCCAAGTAGCACATATTCATGACAAGTGTGCAACCTCATGTGCCACCTATGTGTATATATATATATATATATTATAAAGTTAGGTGATTAACAGGTATAATACTGACATATTGCCTTATAACTGGTAAATTTTATGTCACCGAACGTAAAAGTAATTATATGAAAATTACTAGAATTAAATTACGCTCGCAATGGTATAATCCAAAATAATTTTTCGTCATACTTAAATTAGCAGTTATTTTTATGAGTACACTATAATTTTGACGGATACCAGGTTGATCATAACTTGATTTGTCACCAACGTTTGTTAACGAAATATCAAATAAGCTTGCTAAAATATAACACCAAAGGTTTTAATTACTCCAACGATCGCATGAATCGTTTTTTGTTTATTTAATTTATATTTTAAGTTAGTACGGAATCTAGTCGAAAAACAAATACTCATTGATTTTATGATCATGATTATAATCTAAATTCAAAAACGGTTTGGGTAAAATACACATGAATTTAACCGAAGTGTCACAGTCTCCCCTACTTCAAGAAATTTCGTCACGAAATTTGGATTTAGGAAGACTGGTTGAAAAGTTGAGGATATTTGATCTTCATTTGGTCTTCACGTTCCCAGGTAAACTCTGGTCCACGTTTAGACTCCTAACGAACCCTTACAATAGGAATACGACTACGCTTTAGTTTCTTGATCTTCGCGATCCATGATTTCCACAGGCTTTTCAACAAAGTGAATAGACTCATCGATTTGAATTTCATCCAAAGGAATGTGAAGACTTTCATCAGCCAAGCATTTTCAAAGATTACACACATGAAAGACAGGATGAACGTTCACAAGTTCAGGAGGTAACTCAAGTTTATATGCCATTTTTCCAACCCTTTTCAAGATTTTGAATGGTCCCACGAAACGAGGTGCTAGCTTTCCTCTTTTGCCAAATCGGATGATGCCCTTCCAAGGGGATACCTTAAGTAGGACTAAATCACCGACTTTGAATTCCAAGGGTTTTCGTCGCTTATCAGCATAGCTCTTTTGGCGACTTCTAGCAGCGAGCAGATGATTTTGAATTTGAGAGATTTTGTCAGTCGTTTCCTGGATCAGTTCAGGACCAGTGATTTGTGCCTCACCAATTTCACTCCAACATATAGGCGAGTGACATTTACGACCATAGAGTGCCTCAAAAGGCGCCATACCAATGCTTGAATGATAACTGTTTTTGTATGAGAACTCAATTAATGGTAGATGAGTATCCCAGTTACCATGAAAATCAATTACACAAGCACGGAGCATATCTTCAAGAGTCTGAATGGTACGCTCTGACTGGCCATCTGTTTGAGGATGATAAGCAGTACTGAGATCCAATCGAGTTCCCAAGGCTGACTGAAGAGATTGCCAAAATCGAGAGATGAAACGCCCATCACGGTCGGATATAATGCTTAGAGGAGTACCGTGAAGTCAAACAATTTCATCAACATAGATACGAGCCAATTTTCTAACTTTGTAATTTTCACGAATGGCAAGAAAGTGAGCAGATTTTGTCAGACGATCAACTATAACCCATATACTATTATTCCCACTGGAAGTGCATGGAAGTTTAGTGACGAAATCCATAGCAATGTTTTCCCACTTCCAAACTGGAATCATAGGTTGTTCGAGTAAACCAGAGGGTCGTTGATGTTCTACTTTGACTTTAGAACAAGTAAGACATTTAGCCACAAAAAGCGCAATGTCTTTCTTCATTCCAGGCCACCAATAATGACAACGAAGATCCTGATACATTTTATCAGCACCGGGATGAATTGAATAACGAGTCTTATGAGCTTCGTTCATGATAAAGGTTCGAAGATCATCTCGGTCTGGAATCCAAAGACGATTCATAAAATAGAGAAGACCGTTTGGTTTAGTTTCCAACTGAAGTTCGGCACCACATGACATTTCTTCATACATATTGCCTTCAGTGACAGAGATATGTTGAGCTTTCAAGATACGATTTTGGAGATCGGATAGGTGATGAGTAGTTTGAAAAAGAATGAGCTTGACATGTTCTTTTCGACTTAGAGCGTCAGCGACAACATTAGATTTACCAGGGTGGTATCTAATCTCACAGTCATAGTCGTTTAAAAGTTCGATCCAACGACATTGTCGCATGTTGAGCTCTTTCTGGTTGAAGATATGTTGAAGACTTTTATGGTCAGTAAATATAACACATTTGGTACCATAAAGATAATGTCTCCAAATTTTCAAAGAAAAAACGACGGCACCAAGCTCAAGATCGTGTTTCGTATAGTTTTTCTCATGAATTTTAAGTTGCCTTGATGCATATGCGATTATCTTTCCTCGTTGCATAAGAACGCATCCGAGGCCTTGATTAGAGGCATCACAATAGACAACGAAATCATCCGTACCATCAGGAAGAGTTAAGATAGGAGCATCACACAACTTTTGCTTAAGTGTTTGAAATGCTTCCTCTTGGGCAGGACCCCACTCAAATGGCTTGCCTTTTTGAGTTAGAGCAGTGAGTGGTACAGCGATCCTGGAGAAATTTGAAATGAAACGTCGATAATAGCCCGCTAAACCAAGAAAAGAGCGGACTTCAGTAGGGGTGGTTGGGGTATTCCAATTTTTAACAGCTTGAACCTTTGCAGGATCAATGTGAATACCTTTGTTGTTAACAATGTGCCCCAAGAATTGAACTTCTTTAAGCCAAAATTCACATTTAGAGAATTTTGCATACAATTGCTCTTTCTTTAGAAGTTCTAACACTAGACAGAGATGATTTTCATGATTGATTCTGATTTGGAGTAAATAAGAATATCATCAATGAAAACTATGACAAACTTATCAAGATACGGTTTACAAACACGATTCATGAGATCCATAAATACCGCAGGTGCGTTTGTTAAACCAAAAGGCATGACAATGAATTCGAAATGACTATATCTTGTGCGAAATGCGGTCAAGGGAATATCATCTTCATGCACACGAAGTTGATGATAACCAGAACGAAGGTCGATTTTTGAGAAATACTTGGCTCCTTGAAGTTGGTCAAAAAGATCATCAATTCTAGGCAAAGGATAACGATTCTTGATGGTAAGTTTATTGAGTTCACGATAATCAATACATATACGAAACGTCCCATCTTTCTTCTTTACGAATAGAACAGGTGCTCCCCAAGGGGAGGAACTAGGACGAATGAAACCTTTATCAGAGAGTTCTTGAAGTTGCTTAGAGAGTTCCTGCACTTCGGAAGGTGCGAGACGATAAGGCGACTTTGCAACATGTAACACCCCAAAATTTTATGGCTTAAATTATATACGTGTGCTATATTTGTTAAGTAACTCAAATATATGTCATATAATATATATACGTATAATAGAGAAAAGTCACAATTTGCGTACGAATATTCGGCACGACATTCGAGGAAACGTCAGGAGACGAAATTATAGAATATGGTAGATAACGAAAAATAAAGATCGTGGGCACAGACGAATCTTAAATCCGAGTTATAACGAAGCAGGAAAACGCAAAATAGTGATTTGGGTCCGGTTTGTAATAACCATAATTAAGGCAAGAATATCACTAAAATAATACCGAGGGAAAAGTAGAATATCAGGTATTGTTAAATACTTGATTTATAATCATTATAAAATATATTTGACACAAAAAACGATAAAATCGATAACCGTTGCTATTACACAATGATACCCGAAATCGGTTAGGTTAGCCGTTCGAAACGATTTTAGTGACTCGGCAAAGTACAAATGATTATAATAATAATAATTAAGTATTTTAGTCAAGACGGCGTATTCGGTTTGTTAAACGGCCGAGATCGCGATACTGATTAAACGCGCTTTCTACCGCGTGATTAAATGAATGTTCACCGGTTTGCATAATAAGCGAAGAATAAATATAGCCATTAATATTTATTAGACTCCTGTAATATTATAGACGTTCGGGAAATTTTATAATCCGTTCATGAAATATTTTGCAGGTTTAAAATATGGGTAAAATACCTACTCATTAAATATTATACCGTATTAAAATAACCTAAACTTACATACTCCCTACTTCTTAAATCGATTACTCAGCAGATTGTATGTCAAATTTCATTTGTGATTCACCACTCAAATCATGAGTCAAGTATATACGTGGATTGAAGTTTCACCAATACATTTTGACTATAAATATACAAACATACATGCATATTCAAAACACAATTCACAAATGAATGGCACTACAGACGAAATACGGAAAGAAAAGAAAGAGAAAGAGAAATAAGAGAGAGAGAGCACAACCGTACCTCCCCTCCCCCTCGTCACCTTCTTCTCCGCCGGTTCCCGATCGAAGCCAGCGACCTCACCCGGCGATCCTCACGGTGACCATTCTCCTGGTCTCCTTCTCCGACCCACGTGCAACAAAACCCGGCGGCCTCCACTCTCGATATTCCGGCAGAATGAACCCAGCCCCTCCTTGTTTGACTAAGCCGGTGACTGCTCCCTCGTTTTTCCGGCGACGCAACTCCGGCGAACCGAAGCTTGTTAGCAGTAGAACCCGGACGACCATCTCGCCACTCCTCCTGCTGCCGGTGTTACCCTGTACGACGAAGACCCACGATGGCTTTAAAACCTGTCTCCGACCTCCGGAATGATGAAGATGATGACGTTCGATGACTATGGCGGCAGCGGTGATGCACCAGGGAACGGCGGTGATGGCGGCACTAGGTTGTAGGTGGCGGTAGATGGTGGTGGTTAGCGGTGGTTTGGTACTTGTGTGAACTTAAAACCCGGTAAAAACGACACCACCGTCCCCTCTTTCGGTCAGTTTTTGGTAACGTACGGTTAACGACGGGGCATAACGGTGACACCGATGAAATATCGGGATGGTGGTGAATTGTAGCGGTGATTGGCGGTTGTTAACAGCAGTCGTAGGCGGTCGTAATTCAAGTTAGAAAAAGGGACAACGAGTTAAGCCGTTTTCACTTTCGGTCGATGTTTCGATGGCGTAACGAGGTCCAAACGACGAACCGACAATGGGGAAATGCTCGTGGAGAGAAAATAGTCCGGAAGGACTATTCGTTTGTCAAGAACGGACAACTTTATTATTCGGTTATTTTAGACTCGTTTCACGACCCGTCAAGAGGTAATCACGTTAAATATTTGTTATTATTACAAATATTATTGTTAAGTTAAAATTTATATTAAATCATAATATAACGAGATAAATGACTAAAATATATATTTAAGAAAAATAAATATATATATGATTATTAATCAATTTTATTTAATAAAATTGATTTAAAGGATATTTCTATTTATATATTAAATATATATATATATATATATATATATATATATATATAATATAAACGATAAAGTTATTATCGGATTAAAGAATATGTTTAATATATATTTGAAACATATTTTAAAATATGTTTAATGTATATTAAAGGATTAATATGAAATTAGTGTTTTCTAGCCGTTGTTCTGTCAAACCCGAGTAAACGGTAATGAACTAAGCTTTGAAATTTTAAAGCATGTTATAAAATGTTATAACAGATAATACCCTAAGTCAGTTTTGAATAAAAATGGATTTTGATAAAGAAATGAGAAAAACGAGAAATTAGGGGTTTCGGAATATGATTGTTTAAAATAAAATAATCCAGAAGGTATGGAGACTTGATTTTTGACATGGAACTATGTTTATATATATAATAAGTATATATAAAGTTAAAATGGATAAATGAAAAAGTATTTCAAATACCAAATTAATCGGATATTTAGAAGTTCACGCGGACCTGAAGGGTAGACGCCTGTACACTGGGGTTTCTGGCAAAAGCGAGGGTGTCGCATAAATCCCAACTAGGAAATGGCATCCCTCACTGGGCGATCCCGGAGTGAGCGTTTACTTATAGGAATGCGTGTCTTCGTATTATCGTTTAAAGGAAAGGATAACTGCCTAAAGGGCATTTTGGTCATTTTGACCTTGTAAAAGAAATAAACTTAATACTTTAATATTATTAAGATAATGAAGTATTAAAATAAACATAGGAAGTGTTTATTATATTAAGCCTTGCGTTAACACCGTACAATACGCGATTAGGTTTAATTAGAAGGCATTGTGGAGACCTTGTCTGAATTAACTGCTTAAGAGAATAAGGTGAGTTCTATGAGCCCACTTTTAAATGTTTTAAATGTTTTAATGTTTTCGGACTGATATACATGCAATGATATACATTCAACTGTTTACTTAGAAAGTATTTGAGATGTCTTTACTTGTTTTGTGTTGATACACATACGTGGAAAAGTTATAATACTTATAACTGTTTTAAAGTTATTATTACCTGTTATTACTTTTTTGGGAAGGTTATAATAAACGGGCAATATAAAGAATGAAACTTTTAAATAAAGCTTTGAGAAATGAAAAATATGAATGTTTGGTCTAAGCCTATGTATAGGACTAAGTGTCGGGTAAATATGATCTTATTAGCCTTGTTATGCAAGACCCATAACATTATATTTATGAAACGCTTATTTCCATATACGGGTAATGGACTGGTGTTGAAATGGTTATGAGTCCAAATACAAGAGTTATTTAAATGGACTTTTGAAAAGGATGAAAAGATTTAAAAGATTGAAAAGGTTTTAATCTAAGCAGATATTGTCTAGTGAAAAGGGAAAAGGTGGTTGTGCAACTAGAAGCGGGGAATGACGGTTCCCCGGGGTAACGACGGTTACTCTATGAAAGGTTTCGGGTGGCGACGGTTTCCCGAGGAGCTAACGTGGTTCCAATAGACAATGCTTAGTAAAATGAATGGTTAAATGTTTTGGTATAATTCTGTTATGTCTTATACTTGATAAAGGATGAATGGTTAAATGATTTGGTATAATTCTGATATGTCTTATACCTGATAAATGTTTTTAAAGAAGGGGTCGTTAGACCCAAATGTTTGAGGTAAACCTTTCAAGGGAAGGTAAAAGTTTTAAATACTTAGAACTCACCAGCGTGAGCTGACCTTTAAAAGCATGTATGTCAGGTATCGATGATGTTTAAAATAGCAAGGGAAGGGCTCTAGCAAGGACAGATTAGATGGGCAAGCTATCGGGAATGACTCGGTAGTGGTCTGGCATAGCTATAGATAAGATCTAGTTATAGATTATGTTGTTATCTTCCTTACTGTTGTAACTTGTTATATATATAAATGAAAAGTTTTTAATTTCCGCTGCTTAGTTATCTCTGTTGTACCATGTGTTCATGAGTAAATCCGACACGTGACCCCTCCTGGAGCCAAGACTGGGAGTGGGCGTCACACAACAGGAGTAGCACCAGGCATAAGGTCAATGCGAAAGTCAATTTGGCGAACGGGAGGAAGACCTGATATGTCTTTAGGAAATACTTCTGGGAAGTCCCGAACGACTGGGATGTCTTCAATCCTCTTTTCCTTATCACGAACTTCCACAATGTGAGCCAAGAATGCCGCATACTCCTTACGCAAGTACTTGCAGGCTTTAGTACATGACATGAGTTTGAGCCCATTTGATGGTTTATCGCCATAAATTACTAGAAATTGACCATCGGGACGAGGAATACGAATGGTTTTATTGAAACAAATAACCTCAGCATGATGTTGAGATAGCCAATCCATGCCTACTATGATGTCAAAAATCCTAAGTTGCATAGGAATGAGGTCGATAGAATAAGAATGATCACCAAAGTTTAAGGCACAATTTTGAATAATAGAATCAAGGGACATGAATTACCCTTAGCTACTTCAATAGAGATTGGAGGTTCGAGTGCAGTACGAGACATAGAAAGCAATGGTTCAAATTCTAATGAGACGAAGCTCCTATCGGCACCAGTATCAAATAAAATGGAAGCATAACGGTTATTAATAAAAATGTACCGTTGACAACTTCCTGGTTTGCCTGTGCCTGATTAGCATTGATATGAAAGGCTCGAGCTGGTGCACCACGATTAGCATTGTTTCCAGGAGGATTTGCAGTAATAAGCCTTGGACATGCATTGCGGAAATGACCAGGATCCCCACAATTGTAACATGCACGAACACGTGGAGCCTGAGCAATATTAGGCTGAATAAGCTGACGAGCCACTGGTTGAACCATATGAGTTTGAGTACGAGTAGGCAATCGACAAGTATTTATGAAGTGACCATAGCAGCAACAATTAAGGCAAATTCGACAAGCAATAGTGGTTGGGAGATGGAATTTGCAGGCGTTGCACAGAGGATGATTGCCGGTGTACGGCTTTTTAGCAGGAGGAGCATCAGGGGCAACCTGATTAATGGGTACAGCAGGTATAGCAGGAGTAGTAATGGCAAAGTTGCGGTTTTCAGACTTCCGCTTCTTTTTATTGGCCTTGGAAGACCCAGCCTTAGATCCTTTAGTTGATTCAGACTTAGAATTCTTCTTGGATCCCTCTCTGGTTAAATTTCCTGCCTTAACATGGTTATCAGTTAACCTTCCTGCAAGAGAGATGATGTCATCAAGTTTTTCGAGTTTGCTTGCCCAAACAGCGTCCTGCATGACCATAGGTAGTCCACTAATGTATCTCTCGATAGCACGATATTCAGGAGTAACGATATGGGGTACCAAGATACTTAGTTCATGAAAACGATCGGTGTAGGCTTGATTTTCTCCCCTGTCTTGCTCAAGTTCCCAGAGTTCATCCTCTAACTTCTTTCGTTCACTAGGAGGACAGAACTTACGTGTCATTAGTTCTTTGACTTCATACCATGATAAGGATAATAGAACATCATCACCACGATTACGCTTCTCGCTGTTCCACCAAGTGAGTGCCTTCTTGGTTAAGGCACTAGTGACATAACGAACTTTAAGATTTTCAGGACAATCACTATTAACGAAGGTGTTTTCGATACCTTCGAACCATTGCAATAAACCGGTTGTGCCATCAGAACCACTGTACTTAGGTGGATTACATGAGTTGAAATGTTTAAAGGAACAAGTAGGGGTAGGAGCAGCTGAAGGAACTGGATTAGCATTTAGATTTTGCTGAATTTGAACCATCATATCTGGTATGACTGCTGCCATTTGTTTGGCAATTTGAGCAGCCAACTTGGTACCAGAATTCTTAGATCGTTGACCGTGACCCCTGAAATGCCTTAACATACTGAAACTAGAAGAGAAAGTTCAAGTGTCAATGGATATGAAACAATTGATGTAGATATTGAGTGTATAATACCGAAATTGTATGATAAGAGATATAGATTACGAAGATAGAGATTTAGTAACATAAAATCATAATTAGTGCACAAGTAAGTAACCACAATGGGTTTGTGTAAAATCAATGGAATGGCCCTCATTTCCCGATTGGGAAACTACAACCCTGACTTGTTAGTATTAAAATTTCTAGCAACGTTTACCATGGCATGCTTTGGCCTAATAAGTTTCAATACTTTCACCAAGGATTCCTAGATCCAACGGTATGACAAAATGCCAAGCCGGGATAGAATACTTGGCTACCGGTATTTCCACCCTTCCAGTTACTACATGTCTGTTGCTAAGAAATTTAATACCGACGAGAATTTTAAATAAAAATCAAGGTAAGTAAAATCAAATCCTAAATCAGTACATAAAGCATCATTTATTCAGGAGAGGCTAGGAAACCTGAAGATTTAGTGTATAGGTGTGTGTTAAGAGTAGAGATGATTTTGAAAAAGGCAAGATTAAGAGACATCAAAAGGACTTAGCATATAAGTAGGCATACTATACATGAGATTATCATGTAGGACACCTATGGTATAGTCTAGGTTATCCGTTTCTAATAACCTAAATCCCTATAGCCATGGCTCTGATACCAATCTGTAACACCCCGACCGACGACCGAAAATATCGGAGCGTGATAAATTGTCCAGATGCTCACAACCAAATAATTTAAGTTGCGATATACTTAATCATGTCATTTTATTCCATAAACATAGTAGTTTTACAAAACATATAACAAACAAAACATGATTAAAGTTTAACTAGGTCCAGCAGAGCCTAACGTGATAACATAACGGAAGTCTCAAGTAGCATTTCCTGCAACATGTATAAAATATCTGTCAACTACAATGAGTTGGTGAGTACACATAGGTTTAATATTAATTATAAGTATAATATATGCGATCAACGTGCCAAGTGTATGATTAAGAATATGACAAACAAGTATTAGAGGCAGGATATAAACGTGTAAAACAAACCTTGAAAATTTAGGTTCCAATCACCTATTTGAAGACAAGATTACGTCTCAATATCCTAGGTGAGTTGTCAACTAATAGCTATTAATGAACCAAAGGCTTGGTGTTGTTAATGTTTACGCAAGAATAAAGTTTCAAGTTTATCAAGTTTCAAGTTTACCAAGTCTCAAGTCTCAAGTTTCACGTATCAAGTCTCACACAAGTAAGCATATCAAGAATCACACAAATACTCATATAATCGCATTGTTTTGTATCAAGAATAAAGAGTAACGATTTTGACATAGGATACATGTTGCACCCCAAATAACAAAAGAAGAGGGGCTACGAGTACTCACATGATAGATGGATTGAGAGTGAGATGTAACACCGAGATGGAGATATGAGAATCCTTGAGATTATCCTAATAAATAAATTTGCTAGATAAATACAATAAAACTTAAAAGACTAAGAATTTAATATTATGAGTAAGTTAGATTGAGTTATGTTTTATATTTTTGTTTTTATAACCCCATTTAACTAACATATGTAAGTAACTAGGTATTTTTCTCAATGAACACATTAATCATTTCAACATGTGTTCCTATTTATTTTCATTCGTTTACTAATAAGAATGTCTTTAATATCCACATCATGATTCAATCATACATATTTAAACGTATTTAAGAAATTATAATTTTTGTTGCATTTACTTCAAGTTTTATAAAAAAAATTTACTTTTTATAAATAATTCTCATAACATACATGATTTTTATATATTTTAGTAAATCTTTTATCTTCATCTTTTATTTTACATGGATGCTCATGGATCATTTATGTATATATTAATCCATATGATTATGTAACATAGAGAATGATGGATGCATCATGCATGTGCCTAAACAACTTGCACCCACATATATATATATATATATATATATATATATATATATATATATATATACACTAGTTTTTGATACCCGTGCGACGCACGAGCGGTTTTAAAAAACGAATACAAAATTTAACATGTTATAAAAATGTAATTCGATAATTAGAATTAAAGAAAAAAATTAACATTCGACAATATAAAAAGTTATAAATTTAAAAAAAAAAGTATTCATATCCTCATTTATTATGAATCAATTTCATTTAATTTCAGTTTTTAAATTAGGATATATGAGATATGCATTTATTGTCAATTACTTTGTTAAAAGATTAGTTAATGACTTTGTCAATTATTCAAACCAATTAGAAAAATATAAATAAGGCAAACCATTTGAGCGGGAAAATGAAAAAAAGGATTGTTGTGGTGATGCCATGTGGCATTCAATCTTTTCATATATATATATTATAGATATATACGACACTCACACATGCATCCACCTAATTAATTTTTTTTTATATATAAATATTTTTAACAAATCTTTAAACATTCATATGGATGATCATAGATTATGCATATAGTGATAATCCATAGATTTTTGATTCTTGAAGATGAAAGAGAAACATACTTGAGCACAAAACAAGTCCACACCCATATGCATATATATATATATATATATATATATATATATATATATATATATATATAGGTAAAAGATCCGTGTAGACCCCTTATTTTTTGTAGACCCCGTAGACCCCTTATAAAACTCAATAAAACTCATTAAAACTCACTAAAAATAAAACTCAGTTTTGTTAATTTAGTTTTTTTTATTTGCGATAAGCTTTTAAGAACAAAAAAGACAATTAAAAAAAAGAAAACGAAAAACATTATAAATTGAACATTTTAAGACAATGAGTTTTAAAAATCAATGAGTTTAAAACTCAATAAACTCAATAAAACTCAGTGTTGCGTTTAAAACTCATTATTTTAAAACTCATTGTCTTAAAATGTAATGTTTTTTGTTTTTTTTAATTTATTTATTTATTTTTTTGGTTCTTAAAAGCTTATCGTAATAAAAAAAACCAAATTTACAACACTGAGTTTTATTTTTATTGAGTTTTATAGGGGTCTACGGGGTCTACAAAATTTAAGGGGTCTACACGGAACCCTTCCCTATATATATATATATATATATATATATATATATATATATACACGACACACCCACACACCCACATGCATACACCCTTAAAAAATTTCAGCCCATTCACCTCCACCATCACCATTTTTTTATTAGTCTTTTGATAGATCTCTTGTTTGTATAAACTCTCATTATGTGAAAATCCATGTTAGTGAATAACTAACTTTTGGATGAAAAATTAAGTTAAGTGGGTTTATGAACCATACCTCCAATTGCTTTTTCCTACTAAAAAGACTTTCTCCAATATGTCAAGACTTTAGAAAATTGATTTGGTTTCACCTAATACCCCATGGATCTTCAAGTCTTGATTGTTAATTAAAAGAAAAATACGATGAAGAGGGTGAGGAGGGGAGATGGACGTGAGGTGTGTGTGTGTGGCTGAGGTGATGTAGGCTTTGTATATATATATATATATATATATATATATATATATATATATATATATATATATATATATATAGGTTTGAGTTCAACTAAAAAAACCATTTAGCCTAAAAAGCCTAGGATGCAATAAGAGAATGACATGTGGACTAGATTAATTTTAGTGATTAGGGGCAAATCTGTAATCCACAAAATCCCCAAAACTAATATAAAATTAACTCCTGCATATTTTATGGGCCTGTTACGCTTTTCACTCAAAAAACTAATCAACATATTTGTAAGCTCCTGTACCTATTTGCGAAAAAACACACAGACGAAAATTTCCATGATTGATTAAGATTCAGGTTTGTTCATATAGTTTTTTATCGCAAATATGTTTTACACCATGATTGCGACACATATTCTTCCTTCAATTTTACTCAATTATCTATTCTTTGCACATAATTGATTTTTCTATAATCGTATGCAAATCATTTTTAGGGTTTTAGGAATCCTTGCAATGTTTTTATTACTTTCGAAAATCGGAATGCACATAACTGATTTTCTCCTTGCAATCATTTTTAGGGTTTTAGGAATGCAATGAGATAATGCCATGTCAAACTTGATGAGAATGTGGAAAGACACCTGCATCTTAATCTAACTTCATACATATCAATATAAAAAGTGTTTGACTTCCATAGTTGTTCATAATAATTGTTTAACATTCCGGTGTGTTTTTTTTTAACGGCAAGTCGGCAAATTTGAATCACCGACGGGGACATTACACCACCTATCCGATCATCTCCAATCCTCAACAGGAGGAAACCCACCACTGGTAAGAAAACCTCCTAGCCCCAACATTTTGGTGTGTTAGGGGTGGATTGTTTCGAATTAATGATCTCGTTACTTTCAGTGTGACATGGAACTATTTATGATTGTTTGAAATCAGTGATAATGTTTTCAACTGCTTTGTTTAATGTTACGGTTTCAACTGGTTTATCCCCTAATAAGGCTTTTTATTCTTTACTTTTTTAATTGTGTCAGGATGATATTTTGTTAAGTTATGGTTACATTTGATGTGTCATGATCATCTGATATTGTTTTGGGAATCATTATATTGTTTTCAGCTAGTTGTTTCATAAAAAAAGATTTTTTATTTATGTAATTGTGACAGGATGAGCTTTATAATGTATGATTGCATTTGGTGTGTTGAGAGCATTTTTATGCAGTTATATGTGCATTTAGTGCTATTGTGTTATGTAGAGCTGTTATGTGTGCATTTAATGTGTTACTAACACAATGATAATTTTTTTAACTGCTTTGTTTAATGTTAATGTTTCAACTGG
The DNA here is from genome assembly GCA_039602395.1 of Deinandra increscens subsp. villosa. NCBI lineage: Eukaryota > Viridiplantae > Streptophyta > Magnoliopsida > Asterales > Asteraceae > Deinandra > Deinandra increscens. Next base: position 28,502,716 of record JBCNJP010000003.1, read on the forward strand.
TTAGTCCCTGAAATTTTTTTTTTTTGAGTTTTTCTAATTGTGTCAGGATCATCTTTTGTATAGTTATGGTTGTGTTTGATGTGTCAGGATCATTTGATATTGTTTTTGGAATCATTGATAATGATATTGTTTTTAGCTGGTTGGTCATAAAATAATGTTTTTTATTTATGTAAGTGTTCAGGATGAACTTTATAAAGTTATGATTGCATTTCGTGTGTCAGGAGCATTTTTTATACAGTTATATGTGCATTTAGTGTTACTATGTTATGTAGAGCTGTTATATGTGCATTTAGTGTGTTAGACATGTTGTCCAATCTGTTTTTATAATTGGTCAAGGTTTCATTTTTAGTTAAGTTAAATTCAGATTTAATAAAGTGGATCAGGTAATATGCTGCTGGTAACAACCGTTGTGTTAGTGTGTCAGTTATTTGTTTGCGATGTTGTTTTAGCTGTTGCTGTTTTAGCTGTTGTGTTTAGGATTTCATGTTATGTGTTAGAGAAAGAAGCAATCCAGATATACACACAATCAATCCTTTTTATGATTAAATTGAGATTGATGCTACGGTTCGCAAATGTATGTCAGGAGGATGGGAAGATGTTAATGACTTTGGGATCTACCAGATTAAGGATTATAGGCGGCCTTGTTCAACACTTTTCCAAGTATTAGATTCTTATATAGTAAGATCTACATTTTAAACACTAATATTATATCAATCCTTACCTTTTTTTCACATTGTGTCAAGTTATGTTCATGAAAGAGGACGCCACTCGGTCATGCTATTGTCGTAGATTTGAAATGTATGGGTTGTTGTGTTGGTACATTTTTATGTCCTTACGTTTTCTGATGAACTTGAATTTCCAATGCAATATGTATTGAGGAGGTGGACACGTGAGGTTGTTCCTAATGATTCAAATGCCTTATGGTTCCACTTGACAGTCTATCAAATCCTGAGGTTGATGTTAATGTTGTTGTTCGTGACGTCATGTTCTCAACCGAGTATGTTGTTAACAAGTTGGTCGCGGACATGGACAAACTATGCTTGTTCCGTTTCAACATCAAGAATTTTACGAGAGAAGCTGACGAGTCCCGTGTAGCTAGTCATGTCTGGACCTAGACCAAAAGAACGTATGGCTATTTATGTCGGGTCCACACAACCATCTAACACAACTATATGTGTCCCTATAGGCACTAGATATGAAGGATGTGGTCCGGGACAACAGTTGATGACAAAGCATGGACAAGCGATAAGTCAAAGCGGAAAGAAACCAAGAGAGTGCTGGAAGTGTAACGCTGTTGAATATGAATCTCGGAACTATACGTTTATTATCTCGCAACCTAATAAAACCAATGGTGCCACCTCTTCACAACAACATTCTTGATTTTTGTTAGTTTGATATACTCTTGGTTTTATGTTTTAAAGATCGTATATTATTGCTTTATTTCATATATTATTTCTTAGACCTACCTTTTTTCAGTTGCTCGTTATTTTAATGGATATGTGTTATACAATTTGAATGTTTATAACACACTAGTATGCTTACTGATTTTATACAGTTTACAATTCTTGTTTATCACTTTCTGCATAAACTATTACTGAAATATTGTTGAAAAAACTAAATATACATTTTGTATTTTATGCCATTGTGTTTCAGTATATATTAATCAGATGTCATAATCAACCATTTAACATTGTCAATGGTTTTCCCAACATCTAATGTTCCCAATTTTCTTATAGTACATAATGATATCTCATCTGGAAATTCATAGTGCGTGCATCCGATGTGTTAGGATCATTGTGTCTGGCTCATTGTGTCAGGACCACTGTACCAGTACATTTGTGTCACGATCATTGCAAATTCAGATTTTGTTTCCAAAAGGCAAATATGTTCATGAAAACTAACAATTTTAGTATTCATATAATTTTCCAGTTTGTTATGCATTGTTTCTAAAACACACAGATTATTGAAATAACATTGTATGGTTATAGACTTGGGATGTTTTTTAGTCAATCTCTATGAGAGTGTGGAAAGACACCTGCATCTTAACCTAACTTCATACTAATCAATATAAAAAGTGTTTGACTTTCATAGTTGTTTATAATAAATTTTTAACATTTATGTCTTTTAGTATCAGTTTAACAATATCATACAACAATCCTACTACATATACAATAATCACACAACCTTTTTGTAGTAAAATATTATTAAAAAACATTATGCATCTCATTCTTTTAACTGATTAAATGAAATGTACAGTTGTATAGTTTTAATTAATATGTGTTATGACTGGTAAAATACCTATCTAGCCTACCTCATACAATTTAAAGCAAACACATTTCTTAACACCTTTTTTCAATAACACAGTATCATAGATTTGCACTTCCATCATAAAATCTTGGACAAAACATAAACATAAAAGTGTCAACAAAAGAAACATGAAAATTCCAGTCATAGGTCTTTCAGACAAATTAAACACAACCATAGTACCAAATGACTTTTGGCCTTACTACCATTCTTGTTATAGACCATACTACCTCCTCTTTTCCCTTTGTATTCTTCTCAAACATCCTTAGTCTCTCATAGAGGAATACCCACGCTACATCTCATTACACATAATGTATCTACCTCGCTACATGTTTTCGTCAATGTCACTAGTGCCATCTGTCGTTTCCCAGTAGCCCGTGATGATCGTGTACGTGAATCATTAATTTTCGATTAAGGTCTCCGCTTACCATTGCCAGCTCCACCGAAGTGTTCAATACCAAAAAACTTTCCCCTTATCCTGCGATTAAACATTAAACTTTTTCTTCGACCTCCTTTCAGCTTGCAACACAATTGTGAGAAAACCCTGCAGCACAAATTAGTGGAGTATCACCAACCTGAACCTGCGATGAAACATTAAACTTTTTCTTCGACCTCCTTTTAGCCACGTATTCATCACCAACCTTTCTATACACTACATCAGCAGGTTTACCTAAATCAAAACACATATTTTTTTTTTACTTCAACCACAAAGTGTTATACATCTCAAAGATACCCTACACATATATGAGGAACATAGAACACATTTTTTCACTTAATCCAACATCAATTACACCCAATTTTCAACAAGATAATGATCAGTAAAAAAACCATTACATTTTGAAGGCTCTTTACACACGATGAATATCAACAGAACTTGCGCTTAAATATCATCTTCATATATCAAAATTCTCACAAATATAATGCATTGCGAATTACTTGAATGCATCCATATCCGATTTTGATTTTCAGATTGCGGATTTGAAGCTCTATGTGTTGCGTTTTTGGAGTGATGAGCACCCGACTTCTCCTCTCTTTCCTTCTACATCGGACGTGCAAAAGACATATTTACCCCTCTTCACTTCCACGCACCTAATTTAATCTAAACACACCGACATGTTATTAAAAAAGTGATCTAAGCCCTTGATTAGAAGATCTAATGGCTAATACTCTATCCTAGGCTTCTTAGACAAATTCTTTTTTTTAGAATAACCCTACTCTATATATATATATATATATATATATATATATGGAAACTTGTAATGATTACATTTCATGGAAAATATGCCAAGTAGCACATATTGATGACAAGTGTGCAACGTCATGTGCCACCTATGTGTATATATATATATATATATATATATATATATATATATATATATATATATTATAAAGTTAGGTGATTAACAGGTATAATACTGACATATTGCGTTATAACTGGTAAATTTTATGTCATCGAATGTAAAAGTAATTATATGAAAATTACTAGAATTAAATTACGCTCGCAATGGTATAATCCAAAATAATTTTTCGTCATACTTGATTTAGCAGTTATTTTTATGAGTACACTATAATTTTGACGGATACCGGGTTGATCATAACTTGATTTGTCACCAACGTTTGTTAACGAAGTATCAAATAAGCTTGCTAAAATATAACACCAAAGGTTTTAATTACTCCAACGATCGCATGAATCGTTTTTTGTTAATTTAATTTATATTTTAAGTTAGTACGGAATCTAGTCGAAAAACAAATACTCATTGATTTTATGATCATTATTATAATCTAAATTCGAAAACGGTTTGGGTAAAATACACATGAATTTAACCGAAGTGTCACATTATCTGTCCAGCTGATTCAACTCAATCTAAACAATGGAAGCGGTGTAATGATATGGTAATTTCTTGGCTTCTAAATACTCTTTCTCGGGACATTAGTGATAGTGTTCTTTACAGAGCTACTGCATTTCATTTGTGGACTGAATTGAATGACCGATTTGGTCAATCAAATGGTGCCAAACTATATCAGTTGCAGAAGGCATTATGTGAAATGTCGCAAGGTAATCTTGACATTGCTGCCTATTTTACTAAAATCAAATCATCTTGGGATGAGTTAAATGCTCTTGATGAATTTCCTGTTTGTTCTTGTGGAGCTGCTGCTAAATTGATAGAACGCGATGCAGATAATCATTTAGTACAGTTTTTGATGGGCCTTAATCCCATTTATGACAATGTTATAGGCAATATTCTTATGATGAAGCCCTTCCCTAGTATTAATTGTAGGATCGTTAAAAGTTAGAGTTAAACTTAAACAAATCCCTTTACTTGCAAATATAACCCTGCGAAATTAAAGTTATATTTCGCTTTACTTAAGCAATATTGAGTTCTTGTGTATAATGTAAAAGCTTGATTTGCAAAATTATAGTAACAACAAAGTATCAAATACTCGGCACTATTTGCATTAACTCAAAGCTACACTATTACAAGTTGTTCAAGAACTGATAACAACAAAGATGATAACTGTGTGTAAACTAAGAGCTAGCTATGCTATATATAGTGCTGATGAGATCAATGACAGCCATTGATCTCATGCGATCTAATCTAGACCGTAAACTAAAAAGTCAAATACAAACTACCAGAAGAATAAACATCGGCAATTGGAATATCTTGCGTGTTTGCAGCAACATACTACTTTAGGAGAGCGGCTTGAATCAGATATAGAAGCATACGAGAAGCTTTTGTAGGATTGGACTTGCTGAAAAGACATCTCAGGAAAAGTCCGGTTGAACTCATTATCTGGTGGATAATCGAGTTCACCCGGAATATTCGCTAAAAGACAAAACTGCTTCTTTCCGCTTGAATTGCCAGTTCCGCTTGAATTGAGAATTCCGCTTCAACTTCAACTTCAGCCGAAACATAGTAAAATTGGCATTCAGCCGGAAATCTTCCAAGCGCAATATTCCTTACAATCTCCCCCTAAGCTGATGCTGTCAAATTTCAATGGTTATCTTCAAAAATTGACTTGTACCCAAAAATCTTTTTCTCCTTGTCCTACTTGTCCGTGGTTCTGATGCTGGCATCAAGGTTCTGAGACAGCTCTTTAGAGTTTGTTTTGGTCACCTTCACATGTTTAATTGAATCCCAGTCCATTTCGCTCCATTCTTCTTGAACAGAAATGGACTTATGAATTGTGGAGGTGCCATAAGCTCTGTGAACATTAAAGAGCTTCTCCTCCTCTTCCCAAATGATAAACTTTATTTCATTGGTAGGCACTTCATCTTCTTCTTCTGCTGAGTCACCATCTAAACTACTTCTGTAGAGCATTCCACACTCCAGCACAGTTGGCTCAATAACAAGCCTTAACATGTGCTCAGCTCTTGAAGGATTCAAGATTTCTCTAAGTTTTAGAATGATGTCTGTCATCTGCAGCAAAGTAAGTTGTGAAGTGGCCTTGTGAACATTAACCACTTGAGTTATGCCACTTGCCATTGTAAAGGTGAAATCAAATGTGGCTTCATCCACTGTCCAACTCACAATTTGTCTTTTACTGGGTGGAGCTTTTCTCTTTTGCCTTTGATTTCTTTTGTTCTTGGCATGCATCAGTTTTCTTTTTCTGACTAATCTTTCTTCATCAGAATCAACTGTAGATTCTGGCACAACAGGTCTCTTGCCTTTGTCGGAAGAAGAAGGGCCAGCTTGGGCTTCAGTAGGTTTGGTGATGGTGGTGGAGGGTTCATTGATGGTGAGTGGAGGAAGGGAGGTTTGTGATGGTGGTTTACTGGCTTCAGGAGTTGGGCTAGAAGGTGGAGTAGGTGGGAAAATATCAGAAAAGTTCATGGTAGGTGGAGGCTTCTTCTTGAAGGGAATAATGGGTGTAAAGTTGTCTGTTCTGTACCTCGGGTTGGCAAGCTTGGTGGCTACTTTCTTGGAGATGGAGGGTGGTTTGTAGGGTATGATGGCAAGTGACTGTAAAGTAGATGGAACTGTTGTAGGCATTGGGTTTGGGTTGTAAATAAATGAAGGTGGAGGTGGTACATCTGCAAATTCAATAAATTCAGGTTTAACATTAGCAGTTGTTGTACCTGAGATCAACTCTGAAGGTGAAGACATCACCAAATTAGGATTGACAGCAGCAATTTCTCCTTTCAGTTCATAAAAGATTTCATCAATCAAGCTGCAAAGTCCCCTAACTCGCATTTGAGCTATCTCTTCCTCTTTCTTCAAATTTCTAACCACAAGTGCCCTTTTTACCTTTTTCAGCAGTAGGTAATTCTCATCATTCTTTACCAGCTTGGTAGGCAATTGAGAAGCAATGGAGATTAACCTCTGCCTATCAGCATCCGATACTGCATCCAAATTATAGTCCTTCAGTCTCCAGTTGAAAGACCTAGTCTTGGCCTCTTCAAGCAAGTTTTCAAACACCCCATCTTGCAGATACAGATCATATTCCTCCTGAAGTTCTTTTGCTAGCCTTTCATCCTCTGCTATCCTTTTGGCATTTTCCACCATTTTTACTATAGCCTCAGCTTCAGGAGTCTGAACCACCTGTTGAATGGTTTTTGGAGTATCAGTTTGAACAGGTGTTTCCGCTTGAACTGGTTCTGAGCTCCTTAAGGCTATCAAAGTTTCGGCTATATCTTCTGCTCCGTCACTCCTATGTTCTTCCGGTTGAACTACCAGTTGAAGTTCCGGTTGAACTTCCGGTTGAACAAGAATTTGCCCTTCAGTCACCACCTGAGGTTTGGTGACTTCAGGTTCTTTGTCGACTATTTCCAGCACCTCAGTTCCTTCTTCTTCACCGATCAAATTTTTGTCTTCCACTTCAGTCATTGTAGCAACTGCAATAGTTGCAGTGCTCTCTTCAATATCATGTGCTGCCTTGCTGGTTGAGGCAATATTTCCTACCACTTGATCACTGGCTCTTTCAGCAGGAAAAATAACATCCTTGAGGAGTGTTGTAATCATGTTGATGTGCTCAGGGAGAGCACCAGCAACCAGCATGGATGACTATACTAGTTCAGCAAGATTGGGGTCCTCAAAAGGAGAAATGGCAATCAGTTGACTGCATCTCATGTTTACCCAACAATCTTCAACTGAGAAGGGACTCACACCAATTCTTTGGCAGGCTGTGGCTCTGACTTCAGCCGGTATCCTTTGAACTTCTTCAATTTTTGTGATAATAGGTCTTGAGGGTAGCTTCTCCCCCAATTTGACAGTATCAGCTTCATCAGTTGCAATAACGTCATCAGCATCTCTGATAGGGCTTGAAGGACCTGCTTCAGTTTGAATAGGATCAACTTGAACCAATTTGGCAACAGTTGTGTTGAGAGTTTCAACCTGTGCTTGCAGAGAAAGGTACAGTTTCGTCAATTCTGGTAGTGTATAACTATCCTCAACTGGCGTTTTGCCAGTATCCTTGGAAAAAACCAAACTATCAATCCGAGATTGATCAGCATTGGTACCCATGGCTTCTTGGCACCAGGGATTCTCTTCTCCTCATCTGTTTCAGCAGCCCTTGGTTCCAAGAAAGGACTTCCAGGTGCTGATTCAGAGAAGATTGCCGCAAATTGGGTCTTATTGATGTTACTACTGACACCAAGATCCAGTAGGGATCCTTGGGCAGCAGTAACCCTTTTTGCATGAATCTCTTCACGACTCCTGAGATTCACCTCCGGTGAGGAGTGGGGTTGCAGTGCTACAGGGTCCTGGCTTATCAGGATGTTCTCATGTAATGAGGCAGGTGAGTTAATAACACCTTCATTTAAGCCAAGATTGGGAGCACTGTCACTCCTAGGTGACAGGGGTTGTAGGGGTGATAAATGTTCAGATGGGGATGGTACATCTGCTACTAATGACTCCCCCTCAACTGAAGGTTCATCCCTAAGAGAGAATCCCAATTTTACCAGTTTCCGCTTAGGCTTTTTGCCTTGGGCGGGGTTAGAAGCTTCGGGTTGGTTGGTGGTACTAGGTGGAGGAGACCTAGTCACCACATTTCTCTGTCTTTTGAATATGACAGGAGGTGAGTTGGATGAGGAAGTGGCAGTGGTAGTGTTTGTGGAAGCTTTCCTCTTTTTGGATTGAAAGACTTTGAGAGAAGAGGAAGCTGGGACACATGTGGGATCAGATGCTGTTGGGATTACAGCTCTGTCATCTTGAGCTTGGAGCTCAGTTGCTGCTATAGTTTCCGGTTGAACCTCTGCAGTAGCAGGTTCATCAGGAAACTGCCTTGGAGTTGGTAAGGGATAGTCAGTGTCCCTTCCAAGAAATGCAGACTTGTTTAAAGCAAGATTGGAAAACAGTTTTCTCATTCAGAAGTTTTTGATGCAAAATTGTACCAAGCCAAACTATTTGGGGTTACTCATCTTTGAGAATGTAAGTTAGGAATCTGGGATATACGTAAAGATATTCAGATTGGACATTTGATTTTAGGGCTTGAAAAATGAGTTTTGAAAAATTAAAATTTTCACCTTTTACCACAGCATAGAAGGCAGAGGCTTGTTCGCTTGCAAGCTCGTCAAATCCGCCTTTCTTTGGAGACAAGCACACCAGAATTATATGTGCCAAGAATCTCCATTTGTATGGTAATTGCCCTTTCTTGATGGTTTTGCTTGTCAGGGAACCACCATATCCAATATCTCTGAACAAGCGGAGATATTTCTTGTGGCCAACCTCTTCGTATCCACCTTCATCCCTTAACTTCAACCAATTTCTCACTTTTGCTTCATCTATCTCCACTTCCTTCCCTTGAACAGTTGACACAATTTTCTCACTACCGTTTTCGCCTTCGGTAACCCTAGCATGAACCCAAAAGTCTTCCATCACTTCTTCGAAAATTTCGGCTTCAACAGTGAGCGCGTGATGAAGATGAGACCTCTTGATGAAGTCAATCATGCCGTTGTAGACATCAGTTTTGCTTGGTGGTTCTAGGTATGCCACCAGGTTATGCTCTACGGGGAACTTGGAATCACCGATTGGCTTCTTGCCACTCGCCTTCGCTTTGGGAGCCATTATTGAGACAGATTTTGAGAATGTTGACGGTTAATCGGAAGTTTATCGGAGAGGGTTTGAGAGAAATTCGGGAGTAATTTCTGAGTGGGGTTGAGAGAAATGGGGAAACTGACGGTAAATTAGGGCTTTTTACCTTTTTCGGTGCTGACGTGGAGGAGAGAGGTTAAAAATCGACGGTTCAGTGACTGATGAGACAGGTGCTTTATGGGTTATACGGTACAACTGGTTAAAGCATGTCCTTATCCAAAAGTTAATTTACTGAAACCTCGGATTTAAAACAGTTAAAAACTTAATGGGTAAATAAATGTATATCCGCTTAGAAAATTGTGCCTTCCGGGTAATTAAATGAGACTTTGACTTTGTTGACCCGGAAGTTCAAGCGGAACCCATTTTCTCCTTTATTTTAAAAACAAAAATTCTTCCGTCTGAACATCAAGCGGACAAATTTTCCGCTTGAAAGAATTGTTTTCAGAATAATTTTCCACATCATTTTTAAAGCATTTTTCCGGTTGAAGTTCACCCGGTGAATTTCAAAAGTTGTCTTCTCAGGTTGAACCTGAACTTGAACCGGAAATCCAAAACACATGATTTTTGAAAATTTGTGTTAATTATCCATAGTTTTAACAGCAGTTACTGACTATGAACTGAAATATTGTTTGATTAACACTAAAGATTTTCATTTTCTTTTTCTTTTTGTATCAAGAGACGGGCTCTTGAGCACATGCCTCTCTTTTATTAGAATTGTGAAAAGCCTTATTCAAAGTTCATCATCCCAATGGCTGTGATGAGGTAGAAAAATCTAGTCTCATCAAAGGCTTTTGTAAACAAATCTGCCAATTGATGATCAGTGTGAACTTTGAATAGTTTGATTAAATGCTTTTCTGCACAGTCTCTAATAAAATGATACCTTATGTCGATGTGTTTGGTCTTGGAGTGCTTCACTGGATTGTTGATGATTGAGATGGCACTGTTGTTGTCTGCAAGAATAGGAGTTTCCATGAATGTGATCCCATAGTCAAGCATTTGGTTTTGGATCCAAAGGACTTGGCTACAGCAACTTGAAGCGGCAATATACTCAGCTTCTGCAGTTGAAGTGGAAACACAAGTTTGCTTCTTGCATTGCCAGGAGACAAGTCTTTCTCCTAGAAATTGACATCCTCCTGATGTTGATTTCTTATCTATATCACATCCTCCATAATCACTGTCTGTGAATGCTTTGAAAGAGAAGTCAGAGTTCTTGGGATACCACAAACCCAGTTTTGGTTGCCCCTTCAGGTACTTGAAAATTCTCTTAACAGCTAGCATATGTGACTCCTTTGGTGAGGACTGATATCTTGCACATAAGCAAACACTGAACATGATGTCAGGTCTGCTAGCAGTGAGATACATCAGGGAGCCTATCATAGCTCTGTACAAGTGCACATCCACTGGCTTGCCACTTAAGTCATTGGTTAACTTGTGGGAAGTAGAGATGGGAGTTTTGGCACTTGAACAGGTTAGCATGTCAAATCTCTTCAGCATGTCTTGGATGTACTTTGATTGGTTCAGAAAGATACCATCTGCAGTTTGCTTCACTTGCAGCCCTAAGAAGAATGTTAATTCTCCCATGGAGCTCATTTCAAATTTAGACTGCATCAAAGTTTCAAATTCCTTGCACAAGACAATATTAGAGGAACCAAAAATAATATCATCAACATAAATTTGTACCATCAACATGTCATTACCAACAGTTTTAACAAAAAGTGTTTTGTCAATAGCTCCTCTCCTGTAGCCATTCTCTAGAAGATAGTTAGAAAGAGTTTCATACCAGGTTCTAGGTGCTTGTTTGAGACCATACAAAGCTTTGATCAGCTTGCACACCTTGTTAGGATGGTGAGGATCTTCAAAACCAGGAGGTTGTTTGACATATACTTCTTGTTCCAGGAGGCCATACAGGAAAGCACTTTTCACATCCATTTGGAACACTTGGAAGTCTTTGAATGCAGCATAGGCTAAGAAGATTCGGATTGCTTCCAACCTGGCTACTGGTGCAAAGACTTCATCATAATCAATGCCTTCTTCCTGTACATAGCCTTGCACAACCAATCTTGCTTTGTTCTTTATGACAATTCCCCTATCATCTTTCTTGTTTCTGAAAACCCACTTTGTTCCAATTGGTTCTGCTCCATCAGGCAGATCTACCAATTCCCAAACTTTTTGCTTGTTGATCTGAAATAATTCTTCCTGCATTGCCTCTACCCAGCTGTTGTCTTCCAAGGCATCTACTACCTTCTTGGGTACTTCTTGAGACAAAAATGCAGCATGCAAACAAATGTTTGCATTTGCAGATCTGCTCCTTGTCAACACAGGAGCTGAAGCTTCTCCAATAATATTTCCTGCTGGATGATCTCTGTTGATTCTTCTATCAATGAACATAGGAAATTCATGGCTTCTTCCATTTGAGGGTATGTTGAGCTGAGGAAGTCTATGATCAAACTCAACAGTTTCAAATTGTGACACAGGATCTGAGACTTCAACTGATTCATGAGAATTGATGTCTGAATTGTAGATCAGATGCTCTAAACTAAGCTCATTTGATGTGCTATCATTTGAATTTTCAGCTTCATTTGACCCTGATTCAGTATTCCCTTCAGTTTCTGAAATTGAGTTTTCCGGTTGAACTTGAACCGGAGAAACTGGTTCAGCTTGAACTTCGACCGGAACAATTTCTTCTTCAATTTGAATTATTTCAGTCAGTCTCTTGTCATTTCTTGGAAAGATAGGTTGAGAGCTCATGGAAGAGAAAAAGATTGGCTTCTCATTTGCAGTTTGATCACTCTTCCAATGCTCATCAGCAGACCTATGAGAATTTTGTTCCTGCACTAAAGAGCTTACAGGCTTATCAACATTTATGTTGAAAGCAGTAGTTAGTGCATCAATATCAAATAACCAACTAGGCTGAGACTTAAAATTGTTGGGAGATTTTTCATTGAAAGATACATTTATGGTTTTCTCAACAATCTTAGTTCTCTTGTTGTATACTCTGTATGCTTTTGACACACCTGAGTATCCAACAAAATAATCTTCATCTGCCTTTTCAGCAAATTTAGGCAAGGATTCATTGGTTATTAAGATAGTGACAGGACAACCAAATGGCTTAAAGAAATAGATATTTGGCTTCCTTTTTCTCCAAAGCTCATAAGGTGTTTTATTCTTTCCCTTGACGATTAAGATCCTGTTTTGGACATAACAGGCAGTATTTACTGCTTCTGCCCAAAATATCACAGGGAGCTTGGAGTCTACTAACATTGATCTAGCAGCTTCAATCAATGTCCTATTTCTCCTTTCAGCAACACCGTTTTGCTATGGAGTTCTAGGAGCACTGAATTGTCTCACAATTCCCTTTTCCTCACAAAATGAATTCAGAATATGATTTTTAAATTCTGTGCCATTGTCACATCTGATTGTTTTGACCTTGAGATTTGATTGATTTTCTAAATTAATTACAAGAGTTTTCAACAATTCAGCAGTTTCATCTTTTGTTTTGAGAAAGAAAACCCAAGTATATCTTGAAAAATCATCAATTATTACAAAACAGTATGACCTTTTTCCTAAACTCATTACTCTAGTTGGACCAAACAAATCCATGTGCAAAAGCTATAGAGGTTTTGAAATAGAAGACTCAACTTTTGGCTTCAAGGAGGTTCTGTGTTGCTTGCCCTTGAGACATGGCACACAGTTTTTAGAACATGCAAAGTGCTTGTTAGGAAGACCCTTAACCAAGCCAAGATTCACAATTCTGTTCATGTTTTTGTAGTTCACATGACCTAACCTTCTATGCCATAGATCAGATTCATCAACTGAGGCTTTGGATACAAAGCAAGCAGTGCCACATGAGGGTGTAGCAACTGACATATCCAAAATGTATAATCCATCTCTCCTGGGTGTCTTAAGCATTATAAGTTCATCAGGAATTTTGACACCAGGTTTGAGGACTATGGCCTCTTTCTCATTAAACATTAAATTCAAATTCTTGTCACACATTTGTGAGACACTGAGCAGGTTGAAATTTAATGTATCAACAAAATTGACTCTATCAAATTTTACCAGTCCATTTGTCACATCACCTTGTGCTGTGATATGGCCTTTTGTGCTTCCAAAGGCAACTGGTCCTCCATTGATTCTTTTTGTGTTTTCCAGAATGTGCTTATTCCCTGTCATGTGGCAAGTGCATCCACTGTCAACTACCCATAGGCTATTTTGGCCTTTATTTAGCACTTGCACACATCAGAATTGATTAATTTCTATAGGGGACCCAAGCCTGAGTGGTCTTGGGTCTGCCATAAGCATCATTGTACTTGTACTCCTTGAGTACTAAAGTATTTAAGACTGGAGCTTCATTAAGTAGATCATCATTGTCAAAACTGAAGTTCTCATGCTGAGCACTTGTTTGACTAGACCTTTCACCTTTGGTGTTCTTTCTTTCAGCAATTTTCCTATCCCTATATTCTTTAAACTTCCTTTGCTTGTTGGTTAATTTCTTAAGTTTTTCATTTTCTTTAATGACCAACTGAGTTCTTTCAGGTGACTTTGAAAATCTTTGAGGAAAGTGTCTATTTTGACATGAACTCTCCCCCTGAAGTGGAACATAGAGATTTCCACTTGAACCTTTAGCAAAGACAGTTTCAGATTGGTTAAATTTGCTGTTTCTTGAAAAGTTTTCTCTAGAGGTAACCTTTCCTCTAGAGGAACTTCTTCTTCCTTGAGCTTCAAATTTCTCAAACCCTTCAGCAAAATGTACTTGAGGTCTCTGCTTTGGAGCAGTGGCTGATCTGGGTTAAAACTTGTTTTCCGGTTGAACATGAGTTCGAGTGGAAGAGTGTTCTGCTTGAATTTCAGCCGGAAAACGATTTTGCTTTAAAACAGTAAAACTTCCATTTCTTTCATTACCAATCAAGACTCTGTTGGAATCAGATCCAAAATGCTTCAAAGTGTGGTTTCTCACAGGTGAAATTCTTCCTATGAGCTTCTTTTGAAAATCAGTCTTTGGTTTCAAAACAGGCTTTGGTTTTTTAAATGGTTTGACTTTACTCATTGGGTTAAACTGACAAACAGCAACTAGGTGACCTTGTTCACCACAGCATATACATTCAACAACTTTGGTTTCAAACTTTCTAGGAGACTCAAGTTTGGTTACTTGGTTAAATTTTATTTGACCAAGCCTTTGAGTTTCACTTCCCTTTGGTTTCTCAGGTTGCTTTCCTCCAACTTTTGAATCCTTAGGTTCATAAACAGTTGGTGGAGGAACAGCAATTGATGGTTTTAAAATTTTTTATTGGTCAACTGAAGCAGATGAGCTTGCAACAGTGGCTTCAGCTTTCTTAGACTCAACAGTGTTTTCAGAACTTGACTGTGATGAAATGTCATCAACTGTGAGACTAACTTTACATTCAGATTTTAAAGCATCAATTGGTTTGATTACAGGTGAGTATTCAATTGGTGGCTCAACACAGTTATACCCAACACCTGCCTTTCCATATATCCCTCCCATCCATAATTTCTCAGCCTTTTTGTTTGCTGCCTGGAATTTATCACAGGTGATCTCAAGAACATCAACCTCACTCAGCCTTAGCATCCTTGGTTTCGTTTCTTGACTTTTCAAGTTTTGAGAGTAAATCATCAAGCTGAGTTTCAAGCACCGAGTTGGTTTGTTTCAACTGTTCATATTCTTTGGTTAAATTTTCAATTTTTGAAATATATGAAGATTCAGTTTTCTTGAAACATTCCTTTAACTCATTTAGATTTGAAATTTCATCAATCAAGTCAGTGTTGTGATTTCGGTACTTTGACACTTGTTCTATGCAGGCATGGCTGCATAGATTTTCTAGGACTTTCTCTGGGATAGAGTTTACCTGATCAGAGGTGGAATCTTGTTTGGCCATCAAAGCATGGTTGACAGGCTCAAACTCAGCAACGAAATCTTCCCATTCAACACATGAGGTTTGATTTGCAACAGCAGCTACCACATTTTGGTGGTTTTGACTTCCGATTGGTTTTGGTGGGGTGGGTTTGGAACCTGAGTTGTTTCCAGAGTTTTTGTTGTTTGAATTGCTTCCTCTATGATTTTTCCCTTGAGCATGACCTTGATTCTGTCCTTCTCTTCTTGGTTGAGGGCATTCCCTTGCAAAATGACCAAGTTGGTGACCGTTATAACACTTCACCTTGCTTTTGTCAAGGCCTATGTGAGCACTTTTTTCTCCCTTGTAGGTTCTACCAGTTCTTTTATAGAACCTTTGAGCTCTGACAGAAACCATAGCAAGTTGTGTCATAATGTCCATTTCTTCCAAATCATCGGCACCTATGCACTCAAGATCTTCGGGTATGAAGCCTTGGTATGTGTCAGTTGCTACATGAGCATTGTGAGAGTTTTCAAACATGTTTGAAAAATTTTCTTGACACCTAGGTGTCTCAGGGAAACTGACAATAGGTGACTAATATGATGATGAGTTTGAAGACCTTTGACTGTTAAAATCAGTAGTTACTAGTGCAGATGAAAACAGCTGAGTTGACTCAGAAGATGAGTTTTGTTTAAGATCTAGTTCCATTTCATAGGCAGGGAACGTAAGAACTTTGTGTTTACATCTACCTGGTCTAGTTTTACATCTACTTTTTGAAGTTCATCAAGCAAAGAAACAAATCTTAAGTACTGGTTTGTCATTGTTTCACCAGATTTGAAAGTAAAGTTTTCATACTTCTTTTAAGACATCTTTCTTGTTTTCTTTAACTTCACTGGTTCCTTCATACATTTCACTTAAGGCATTCCACAGGTCAAATGCAGTTTTATATCCTTTGAATCCACTTAAAATGGAATTAGGAAGTGTAGCCTGTAGAGTCCAATATGCCTTATGGTCAAATTCGAGAGCAGTATAGTCAGATTCAACATATTTATCAAGTGCCTTAGGTATTTTGACTTCTGCGTCGTCAGCAGATGAAACCATGGGTGAGTAGGGACCTTCAGTGAAAGATTTCCAAATACAACGGTCCAGAATCCTAACAAAACCTTCCATCCTGAGTTTCCAGGTACCAAAGTCGTCAGGAGTGAACATTGGTGGTTTGTTGGAAGAACCATTTGGGCAACTTAAACTGAAATCACTCATTTTGAAAACTTTTAGAAAGATAAAACAGCAAAGCTTGTAAAGTAAGCAAGTAAAGTATCAACCTTGAAGCACAGAAAGTCTTCAAGGTAAGAGCCAAAGCTCTGAAACCACTTGTAGGATCGTTAAAAGTTAGAGTTAAACTTAAGCAAAGCCCTGTACTTGCAAATATAACCCTGCGGAATTAAAGTTATATTTCGCTTTACTTAAGCAATATTGAGTTCTTGTGTATAATGTAAAAGCTTGATTTGCAAAAGTATAGTAACAACAAAGTATCAAATACTCGGCACTATTTGCATTAACTCAAAGCTACACTATTACAAGTTGTTCAAGAACTGATAACAACAAAGATGACAACTGTGTGTAAACTAAGAGCTAGCTATGCTATATATAGTGCTGATGAGATCAATGACAGCCATTGATCTCATGCGATCTAATCTAGACCGTAAACTAAAAATTCAAATACAAACTACCAGAAGAATAAACATCGGCAATTGGAATATCTTGCGTGTTTGCAGCAACATACTACTTTAGGAGAGCGGCTTGAATCAGATATAGAAGCATACGAGAAGCTTTTGCAGGATTGGACTTGCTGAAAAGACATCTCAGGAAAAGTTCGGTTGAACTCATTATCTGGTGGATAATCGAGTTCACCCGGAATATTCGCTAAAAGACAAAACTGCTTCTTTCCGCTTGAATTGCCAGTTCCGCTTGAAGTGAGAATTCCGCTTCAACTTCAACTTCAGCCGGAACATAGTAAAATTGGCATTCAGCCGGAAATCTTACAAGCACAATATTCCTTACATTAATAAGCATATTCTCTTTTAATTCATGAGGAAAAACAAAGAGAAATACATTCTTCTGCTCCATTTGTTCCTGAGGCTGTTTCTATGAATATTAATAGTTCTTACAACGGGTTTGACAATAAGAGGAACCTTGTTTGTACTCATTGTAAGAAAACAGGTCATAGTGTTAATAAGTGCTATAGGATCATTGGTTTTCCTAAGGACTTTAAGTTCACCAAGCCTAGAAGATATGCTAATATGGCCACAGAAGAAGGTGATTCTTGTTATAACTCTACAAGTCCTTTTCCTGGTCTTATTATGACTCAATATCAAGATCTCATGAAACTATTACAGCCTTCTCCAATGAGTTCACAGTCTGATAGTCTTGACAGTCATCTCAACATCTGTCATGCTAATGTTGAAGGTATAATGGTCTGTCATACTACTAAATTTGATACTCATTGGATTATTGATACAGGGGCAAGTGATCATATGTGTTTTGATGAATCTATGTTCACTCAGGTACATTCACTTCTCAAACCTTATTCAATTGGTCTTCCCTAATGGTTAATCCATTGCAGTTTATATATATGGAACTGTGCCTCTTACTCAAACTCTTTCTCTAAACCATGTTCTTTTAGTACCTCAATTTTGACATAATCTTCTTTCTATTTCAAGATTATGTCAAGATACTAATGGCATTGTCTATTTTTTTTTTGCTTCATGTTGTGTGTTGCAGGTCCCTTCCATGAAGAGGTCACTGGTTCTTGGTAGCTTGCTCAAAGGCCTCTATCTCTTAGATAAAACTTTCTTTAGTTCTATGTTTTCAAACTCTGTCTCTTTGAATAATTCTCATTGTAATTCAGTCAATACTACTGTACTTTGGCATCAAAGACTTAGGCATTTACCATTTTATAAACTGAAAATATTACCTCTTGGGCCTGAGACTGTTTTACATTCTTTTGATCATTGTTTTATCTGTCCCAAGGCAAGACAACATAAGTTGTCCTTTCCTACTAGCACTCATTCCACAATTGGAGTTTTTGAACTTATACACATTGATGTTTGGGGTCCTTATAATACTCCAACATATAATGGTTACAAATACTTTTTAACCTTGGTCGATGACTTTAGCAGAACTACTTGGACTTACTTGCTCAGTTCCAAGGCTAATGCATTTCCTATTCTTCAAACTTTTGTGGAAATGATTAAAACTCAATTTCAGACTACTATTAAGTGCTTTAGATCTAATAATGCATTTGAGTTAGGTTCTGGCACTGTTCAGACTTCTTACTTTGCAAGTCATGGTATTCTGCATCAAACCACCTGTGTTGCTATTCCACAAAAAATGGTGTTGTGGAACGAAAGCATAAACACTTATTGGAAAATGCTCGTGCTTTGTTATATCAATCTAATCTTCCTTTAAGTTTTGGGGGAGGGGGGGGGGGGGACTGTGTTCTCATAGCTACATACTTGATCAATAGATTTCCAACATCTCTCCTCATGGTAAAACTCCTTTTGAAGTTCTTTTTGCTAAATCACCTTCTTATTCTCATCTCAAAGCTTTTGGTTGTTTACGCTATGCTTCTACTTTGTCTTCTCACAGAGATAAGTTTCAACCAAAAGCTGTCCCTTGTATCTTGGTTATCCATTTGGTAAAAAAGGTTACAAGCTTCTTAACTTACATACCAATAAGATTCTCATCTCTAGAGATGTTGTATTCTTTGAGCATTTATTTCCTGGTATTCCTGATTCCATTCCCACTTCCATGTTTCCTGTTCTTGATTCATTTTCCTTTTACCCTTTTCCAGATTCATCTGTTGCTTCCCCTTCTTTTGTTCCCTCTCCGCATTCTTCTTCTGTTCCTCCTGTTCCTCCTTTGCTCAAAAGATCATCTAGGCCCACTACACAACCTTCCTATCTCCATGATTATGTCTGCTCTCATGTTTCTTCTGATTCTTCTTCTTTTTGTGCCCATACTCTCACTCATAGTCTATCTCCTGTCAATTCTTGTTCATCTTCTGACTTGATTCCTTCTAGTCATACTCTTCTTTTTGCACTTGACTCTTATACAGAACCTGCTTCTTACAAGCAAGCTTCTTCTCAACCCATTTGGGTTGAAGCCATGCATAAAGAATTTGCTGCTCTTGAGGCAAATCATACTTGGATTGTTGTTGATCAGCCTTCTCATAAACCTGCCATTAAATCTAAATAGGTGTATAAAGTCAAATATCATGCTAATGGTAATGTAAAAAGACGTAAGGCTCGGTTAGTGGTCAGAGGTGACACTCAAACCCCTAGTATTGATTATATAGAGACCTTCTCTCCTGTCATTAAAATGACAACAATTCGTAGTCTTGTTTACATATTGTTGTTAAAAGGCGTTGGTCCTTATTTCAATTGGATGTTAATAATGCTTTTTTTCATGGGGATTTAGATGAGGATATCTATATGCAACCCCCTCAAGGCATGTCCCTTCTGATGGTAAAGTTCTAAATCTTCAAAAGTCTCTTTATGGTCTTAAGCAGGCTAGTAGACAATGGTATGGCAAACTCTCTTCTACTTTAAAAACAAGAGGTTATGTTAGATCTTCTAATGATCATTCCTTGTTCGCCAAATCTATGGGGTCTTCTATTTTTCATGTTGCTATCTATGTAGATGATATTTTGTTGATAGGCAGCAATCTTCAAGAAATCAATGATCTAAAAGCTCTTTTACATGCTACTTTTCAATTCAAGGATTTGGGTCTTCTAAATTATTTTTTGGGTATTGAGATATTGTATACTTCTCAAGGATTACTCATGTCTTAGAAGAAGTTTGCTCTTGATCTAGTGACTGAATTCCAAGATTCATCTTTGCCTAATGCTTCTTGTCCGTTGCCACCTAATTTGCAGCTCAAACTCACTGATGGACCCATTTTTCCCGGCCCTTTGCAGTATAGAAAACTGGTTGGCAAACTTAACTATCTTACTAATACTCGACCTGATCTCTCTTTTTCTGTTCAGTTTCTTAGCCAATTCATGCAAACTCCTCGTGTTCCTCATTGGCAAGCTGCTTTGCACACTTTGGCTTATGTCAAAAACACCATTTAGAGGGTCTTTTCTTTAATAATACTTCTTCTTTGATCTTCAAGCTTACTGTGACTCTGATTAGGCCTCCTGTCTGAACACTAAAGATCAGTTAGTGGCTATTATGTTGCTCTTTTTGGTGCACCTTTGTCCTGAAAATCCAAGAAACAACCCACATTATCTCTTAGTTTTGCTGAGGCAGAATATAGGTCCTTAAGAAGACTTTCTGCTGAACTTGCTTGGCTGACCAGATTGTTATCAGAGTTGCAAGTACCTAATATCTCTCTAATTTCTGTTAAATGTGATAGCTAAGCTGCCATTTACATTTCCAAGAATCCCGTTTATCACGAGCGCACTAAGCACATTGAGGTTGACTGTCATTTGTTAGAGAAAAGCCACAAGAAGGTCTCATTACTTTGGTTCATACTCCAACAGCTTTGCAGCTAACTGATTTTTTTACCAAAATTTTACCCACTTCTCAATTTCATTCTTTACTTTCCAAGTTGGGGTTTTCACAACCTTCAACTTGAGAGGGGGGGGGGGGTGTAGAGATTATAGCAGTGCCACGTCAGCTACATTAGTTAGGTAGTTAGTATTGTTAATCTTATGGTTAGACAGTTAGTTAAGCTCTTGTATATATAATGTAATTAAATCAGTTGATAATAACAGATTTCATTTTCCCCCATTTCAATTGCTCTCAAACTTTCCGATTAACATCAACATATGAGCAGCAAGCTACTGTTACGGTTCTTTCGATTGACGTTGACCAGTTTTACTTCGACTTCCGTGTCGGATCTTCAGGTTACGTCGTTCTGATATCTCACGATGAATCGATTTGATTCTTTTATGGTTTTGGCTGAGATGTTTTCTTTGTTTCTTGAAATCTATGTTTAAATAAATTGAGATGTTTATTTTATGCCTATTTTCTTGGTGGACCTTTCTTGAAAGTACTTTAATTTTCTTAGGTTTTGAAGAACCTCGATCTCTTTGTATATTGGTGTTTCTGATTTTTTTGTCACATACTCATTTTTTGTTTTACTAAATGGCTATGAAGGATATTCCTGAGCTATTTTTTGTTTTGCAACTGTTGATGGTATAAGTGATATTTGGGTTTAATTTGGACATGTACTCACCTATTCTATATTCAAGCTAAGTGTTTAAAAAAGAAAAATGGAAGGCGTGGTCGGTGAAGATAGGTGTATTATTTTAATTGGCTTACTTTGATGGTCCCTTTTGAAACGGGCATGTGTCTAGGCCACTTCATTTGTTCAGTACACGTTTGCTGTTGCCAACTATGGTAACATACTCTTTGGTGGAGTTGCATATAAGTCTATGAAGATGTTTATCCGAGCCTCAACCTATTTTTTCCTTAAACTTGGTTGATTATTTCCCGATTCAATGTTGGCTGGATTTAATTAACTTGATGGTGGTTTGGAATTCCCTATGGTTTCTATGGCTAGAAAATTAGCTATGATTATTAGGGTTTTTTAATCTGAGCCTAAAGGATTGAAGATTTCATTTAAAAATGTCATCCTCATGACTTGGCTTTTATTTCTTGGTTCAATGTTGGATGGACTTAATGTTGGTTGGATTTTATTTACTTGATGATGGTTAGAATTTCGTGTGGTTTCTATGGCTGGAAAATTGGTTGTGATGATTAGGGTTTTCTAATCTGAACTTAGGCGATTGAAGATTTCATTTAAAAAATGTCATTCTCATGACTTGCCTTATATTTCTTGGTTCAATGTTGGGTTGTTTAAAATTTTGTATGGTTTATGTGGTTTGAAAATTGGCCGTGATGATTAGATACTTCTTATTTGAGCTTGGAAAGCCTCATGACTTGGAGGGGATAATTCGCTTGGTTATCCTACTGTGATATTTTCTGGTCCTCACACCCTATGATGATTTATGTGAGTTTTTTCATGTTATTTTCTTACTCACAACAATTTACTTCATTTGTGGACTTTATTTGTGGACTTTTTGTAACATTTAATTTCTTTTCATATAATAGAGATGGATAGAAGTCTATACACTTAAAAGTTAAACCTTTTGCATTCTCAAAAAACAATTTCCGCCCCGCAACACGGGCGGGTCGTCATGCTTGTATGTATTAGGTGAAAATAACACACGACCCGCAGCGAAGCGCGTGTCAGTTTACTAGTTTTTATAATTTATAAAATAATATATAACAATTCTTGAGATTCGGAGAAGTGTCGAGATTATATAACAGAATTATTAAAATGCATTTTCTTTGAAGAAGTTCCTGTTTTTAAAAAGAATGTTAAGGAAATAAACAAGTGTTTTAGATTTTAAAAAAAAACATATATTAAAATATTAAAGTAATTAAAAAAATGCAAATTAAATATGAAATCAGTTAGAAAATAACTTATAATTGTTTGATATGGCATAAAAATTACCCTACATAACAATTTACAACTTCTTAGCATTAAATCTGAATATAATATTGTCCACACAAACCCACGCCGCTCCCATCCTCCCTCCCAACTGCCTCCCCGTTTTCACTTACACCCGGCCTATCAAATTCTCTCTCTTCCAACCGTTGCCACCCCTTCACTATCGCCCTGTCGATTCAAAGGTTTCCTCCAACCCCATCGGCCACCACAACTTCCCTTAATAATCTTTTACCGTCTACACCATCATTGGTAATCCCTAGCACCCCTCTTTCTTCTTCTAACTATGTAATCTCTTCTTCAATCGTCCAATTTCTTCCATGTTAAGAGACCCTTTAAATGAAGTTCAACCAGTATGTGTGACTGCCATCTTTTTATTTGTGAAATCGACCATGGACGATGGCTAGGTTTTTTCAGTGTCATAGTTTCATTGTTTATACCAACAGATTGTACTGATATGATTTTCTATAACTCATTTCTTGCCACTGTCATCGTTGTTTGCCTAATTCGTTTTCTGTCCCACTTTGCTGTTTTTTGAGGAATTATATATGTGGCTAGAAAAAGTATGTTCCCCCTATAGCTTATCCTTTAGAGCCTTTTGTTACAAGGTTTGGTGATTTACTTTACTACAATGATCTTTGGTAAATACCGGATGTTGGATGCTATGTTTGAATTGTGCGTAGGGACTGCATGATTGTCCACAGAATATGAAAATATTTCATCAATGAGAATTATTTCATCAATGAGAATGATTTCATGATCTAGAAAGATCGACTCCCTTTTCATCGGCATCACGAAATGATTTTGGTGAGCGATTTTGATATCGATATGACCAGCAACAAACCGCTTTTGGGGTTTTTTCCCACATGGAACGAAAGGAACCACTATGGTTATATTTAACGTCTTCAAGAGCTCCTTAAACATTATTGCCCTAAATCATCATCCGTCGATCTATTAAGGTAATTGTCCTTTCAATGTTAACGATTTTGCTATTGTATGCCAATTACAGATTATTGGTTTTGTTTCTCAGTAACCGCACAAACGACCTTCTCTCTATTCAGTTTGTAAGTTTCTGTCAAGTTTCCCTCTGATTTTGTGTGTTGCCTTATTGTTCTCTCTGATTTTAATAGTGTTGTATATTGATAAATGTTACATTTGTCGCTGAATCATCTCAATATCCTTTTATAATTGGCAATAAATATGTGTTTAGATGTTATCTTTTATGCAAACAGCTTATCTGAATCTGAAGACAATTGTCTTGGATCGTTTGAAGCATTCTGAGTAGTTTGACTCCATTCTACATTTCAAGTAGTTTGACTCCATTCTAAATAGGGTAAAAGTCCTCAATTTTGTAAGGTTGTATGATGTGTTGCAAACACATCCGGTTTTCCTAAGTCTTTTGTTATGTATTTGAGTCGGTTTTCATTAGTTTTAGTTGATTTTAGTTAAGTTTGAGTCTTTGAGTCCTGTTTATAGTTTTATGTTAGTTTCGCAGGAGTTTGATGAATTCCCGGGGCCTCGAGAGAAAGCTAGAA
This sequence comes from Deinandra increscens subsp. villosa, assembly GCA_039602395.1. Lineage (NCBI taxonomy): Eukaryota > Viridiplantae > Streptophyta > Magnoliopsida > Asterales > Asteraceae > Deinandra > Deinandra increscens. The sequence continues at coordinate 28,526,956 of JBCNJP010000003.1, forward strand.
AGAAGTTAACAAGAAACAAGAGGACAAGTGCTGAACAAGATGTCCCAGGCGTATCGCCTGGGACTGGATGATTTCTAGGCGATACGCGAGGAAAGGCTGGTCAAGAAAAGTCAAAGTCGGCTTAATTCGACTAATTTGTCGCCTAGTGGTCCATAGGCGTATCGCCTGCCACTTTCAGACCTCCAAGCGATACGCTTGGAGGGTGTTTTTCCGCAGATTTTGCTTAGTCGATATAAATTCGACTTTTAGGGTTATGTTTCGGTATTCTCGACTGGCAGACGAATTGGAGAGCGATTGAGGGCGATTTCAAGAGCAGAGGAAGCTAGGAATCAAGGGGAATTCAATGGTGGATCGATTCTTCATCCAACATCATTAACCGGTTCATCTATTCTTCTTTGATTCTTAGATTTGATCATGCTAGGGCTTAAAGCTTTGAACTTGATTATGATTTCTGTACTTGACATGATTATTGGCTAAACTTGTAGTGCCACCTAGACTCATTGTGATGAATTTGATCTTTTGATGACTTTTATTCGGTTTTGACTTATTGATTGATGTTGCACTTTTATTAAATTCCAATTGTTGCCATGTTTGATGCACTTGTGTATTATGATCAGATTGTTTATTGATTATTGATGCATGATTTACCCGCGAATGTCTTTCGGTTTAGGTAGATTAACTAAAGTAGTTGACTTTAGGGTTAATTGCTAAAGTATAGTTTAAGGTCCCCTTGAACTATTGCATTGGTTGTTGATTGATTATTTGATTGTAATGTGCTGCTCTTTCTGAAACTCAAAAGGTAAAGAATTGTCGGGTAGTTGGGTTGGTTAAAGTTCTAGGGTTGCATTATCTCAAAAGGAAGTGTCCTAGGGTTTTGATTAGCTTGTTATTCCGTGTCGGTCATGGTGATTATTGGTAGCTCCTGTTAGGTCTAAGGTGCCCGAGATTAGGTTCAGAGGTGGTTAGGTCTAATTGAGGTAGGAAGTACCCAAAAGGTGAACTCCTGTTCGAGCGTTAGAAGTGTACCTAGGAAGGACTTAAAAGGTGAACTAGCCACCATCAGATTAGTCATAACCGATTGAAGTTGTCATTAGTGATTAGGAGTCCGAGTCTAGGTGGTATCTCTCTCTGTTTCTGACATTTGTCTTTAGGTTTTCCTGTGTTCGTCTGTTTGCTCGTTGTTTAGTTAAAGTTAGTTAAATCTTAATTCAATCCAAAAACCAAATCAAATTACTCAGTATTTCCAATTTCTAGGTCTAGGTTAAGTCTTGTCTATAGAGTGTCCTAGGTTTGATATTCCGGTCTTGCCTTAGCTTTACTATAATCCGACAGGTTCACTGCCTTAGGGTTCGGTTCGGTTTAGGTTATTTCGGTAAAATTAGGTGTGTCTTAGGTCTAAGTTTAGGTCTATTTTATTAGTGTTTTTAGTGTCGTTCCGAGCACATCAAGTTTTTGGCGCCGTTGCCGGGGACACTTGGCAATAGCAAGATTAACTTAGGTCGTCTTTAGGAAAATTTGAGTCTTTTCGGTTTTTCCCGTGTCTAGAGTCTTAGGATTTCCGTTCTTGAGTCTAGAGTTTTAGGTGTAATTTTTCTTTTAGTTTATTTGAGTCGTTTCCCCATTTTATGCCACACACCCGTTCACGAGGTCCTCCTGAGCTGTCACCATTATCTGATCCCGACGCGGATATTCGTGAACGGTTTCGTCTTCTTCGCACGGAGCTCGAGGCTTTCATCATTTCCACCGCCCATTCTAAACCATCTTCTCCCACACAAACCACACGCGACACCAAACCCATTCCATTCCCCGATCTTTCATCCATGGCGGCACGTCGCACCATCCACGAACAGGCCAGCGCCGGAGTCACCGAGGCCCGGTATGCTATCGCTCAGCCTGATATTGCCAACACCGCGAATTGGCAAGTTCCGTCCCACGTCATCAACGCTTTGACGCATTCCATTCAGTTTCATGGACGTGAGGACGAAGATGCACCGACGCATATCTCGCGCTTCACTCGAATTTGCAACACGTTCGGACTCACGGGAGTCGCGAACGAAATCATTTATCTGCGTCTGTTCCCATTCTCCCTTACGTCTCGAGCCGCCGAGTGGCTTGAGATGCTTCCACCAAATTCGATCGCCACCTGGGACGATCTGACTGCTAAATTCCTGAAGAGATATCATCCTCCAGCCAAGGCTGCGCGTACTCGGGAGGAAATCCACTCCTTTCGGATGGATCCCGACGAGCCTTATTCTGTAGCTTACGAGCGATTCAACACTCTTCTGAGCAAATGTCCGCAACACGGGTTGATGGACTGGGCGATCATAGAGAAGTTCTACAACGGACTTCCTTACTCTGTTCAGAAAGAGTTCAACATTTCAGCTGGAGGACATATGATGGAGAAGCTTACCGTTGACGAATGCAAATCACTTTTTGAGAGCTTCGCACTTGCTGAACAGCAGGCACCCGGAGGTCGGAGATCCACCTTGGCCCCGACGAGATCACTCGCACCTTCTACTTCTACCCGGGGTGTCCATCACATTGGCTCAGAGACCATGCCACCGAAGGAGTTAGAGAATATATATAGGACTTTAGAAGAAATCAAACTCCATATCAAAGCCAAATGTGAGCTGTGCAGAGGCGCTCATGACACCCGAGACTGCCCGCTTGCTCCCGCTGAGCAAGTGGACTACATTGGAAACCGAAACCAGTTCGGTAATTCTTTCCAGTCTGGGTGGAGGAGTGGCCAAAATTCAGGATGGCGAGAGGGAGGTAACCCACCTGGTTTTCCACCGAGGAATAACTATGGTGGAGGAGATCACGGGGCTGGTTTTAAGGAGATCAGAGAGCTTATTGCTAACCAGACCCAGATCCTGCAGCAGATTGTAGCGAGAGATGAAGGAACGCAGAAGAAGCTGGGGGAGCATGACACGTTACTGAGAAATCAACAAGCTTCGTTCCTGGATTTGCAGCGTTCGGTGGGAGATATCGCGAAGCAACTGAAGGAACTTAATTCCCGTGGAGGTCACTTTTCTGGTAGCACTTACAAGAATCCCAATGCTAATGTCAATGCCATCACTACTAGGAGCGGGAGAGTCGTTCAGAGTCCATCGCCGGCGGTTGTTGATGAGGAGCCGGTTGATGAGGAGACTGTGTTAGAGACGCCTGACGGGAGGGTGCACGAGAGCGTTACGCCAGCAAGTACCGCACCAAACGTCGAGGCTGAGGGAGTGAAGAGATCATCGGATGGAGAGAAGCCGCTGAAGTGGGAAGCGGTGAGAGAGAAGAAAAGAGTCCGTTTTGCGCCTCAACCGATCATGGCCGATGATTTGAAGCAGGTGCCATATCCTGAACGATTAGTTCAACAAAAGAATGCGCGTGAATATGGTCAGTTTTTAGAGCTTCTTAAGCAACTTAGGGTTACATTACCTTTCACTGATGTTATTAAACAAATGCCTAAGTATGCTAAATTTTTAAAAGACATGTTAACAAATAAAAAGAAGCTTGAAAGTTTTCTGATGTTACACTTGATGCTCAATGTTCTGCTGTAGTCCAGAATAGGTTACCTGAAAAATTGACTGATCCTGGTACCTTTACAATTCCGTGCTCTTTTGGTGATTCTTCTGTTACTTGTGCTTTAGCTGATCTAGGTGCTAGTATTAATGTTATGCCATATTCTGTTTTCATGCACCCGGGATTAGGCGAGTTAAACCCGACTAGGATGACAATTTCTTTAGCAGATAGGTCGGTAGTTAGACCCAAAGGAATAGTGGAAAATGTGCTTGTTCAAGTTGATAAATTTTTGTTCCCTATAGACTTTGTGGTAGTTGACAGTGCATATGATGCTAGCTGCCCTTTAATTTTAGGTAGGCCCTTCCTTAGGACCGCCAGGGCGTTAGTTGATGTTTTTGCAGGCACCATCACTCTGAGGGTTGAGGATGAGTCTGTTGAGTTTAAGGTTGGTAGGTCGAGTGACAAGAACAACGAGTCCGTGTACTTTCTAGGATCTTTCATGTCTATGGTGGATAGTTGTGTTAATTATGTCACTTGTGAGGATTTGGTAGTTGGGAATAGGTTGGAAGGAGAGCCGATAGTTGAGGATAAGTGTGGGGAGGACCCCGGGGGGTTAGATGAGTTGATTGATAAAAATGATATTTTTGACCCGTTAGTAGAACCCGGTGGTGAATTAGTGGTTGGAGAGTTGTTGGTAGTTGAGAATGGTTGTAGGAGAGCCACACTTGGCGATATAGGTGAGTTTGATGATAGAATTGTGCTGAATCCAAGTGTGGGGAGGTTAGTTGTGGTTGTTGGTGAGAATGACCCAAAGTTGAGTTTTTTAGAGAAAGTTAAGTTTCTTCCGGGGTCGGTACAAGCATTGGAAGGTTAAGAACTTGTTTCACTTGCTAAAGTTAGTTGCTTTGTGGTTTAGAAAGTTAGTTAGTGGTTGTGCTGATAGAAACCAGGAGAAAACCGGTAGTGTTGTGACTAGAGATGTGAAATCGAAGCCTCCGGATGGTTTGGGAGGTTGTGTTTCAGTTTTGTGCTAATTGATGCAGTGCCCGGTTTGTATATTTATGTAGTTGTTTCCTTAAATTTATGCATTTGTTTTAGTTTTTGTGCTTTTTGTGTCTTTTGGGTTTGTGTTTTTGGTGTTCACAGGTAATTCTGGAGATTTGGTATTTGGCAATTGTGAGTTGTGCAGGTCAATAGTGCAGGTTTTTGCTGAACATTTCGACCATAGGCCTGCTGTGGAGAAAAGAGATAGAAAATTTTTGGGGTCAAATTCCAAAAATTCCCTGGAAATCACGTTCCAAGCGTATAGCCTGGAGGTTGGTTGGTTATAGGCGATACGCGTGGAAGTCTCATGCGGGTTGGATGTGTGCAGTTCCAGGCGTATCGCCTGGGAAATGCATGGATGTAGGCAATACGCCTGGAGGAGGTAAGTTAGAAAAAATTTCAATTTGCAATTCTTATTATTTCTGTTTACCGGATTTGCGGTGGTTCGTTTGCGGCTGATTTGCTGAGTCTCTGGAATTTCAGGTGAACACGTTTCAACTTGTGTTCTTTTATTTATTTTTATTTCTGCTTTATTTTTGTTCTATTCCACATTGGGGACAATGTGTGATTCAAGTGTGGGGATGGGATACTTTCGTATTGAGTCTTTAAAATTTTTAAAATTTGAAAAAATTGAAAAATTGTTCAAAAATGTCCAAGATTCTGGCTGCAATTTAAATGGAAAATGATAGGAAACTGGGGATTGACTGTCTAATTGTGTGCTTAAGTGTTAATTAATCATAATATTTGGGAAATGTGTTAAGTATGGTATGAATGGAAAACACTACTAGTCTATGATGTGTCAGTAGGCCCAGCTGACCTAGGAGTAGCTTAAATAGCCTGTGTGTTTATTGTTGTATAAATATGTTAATCAGTCTGCTAGTGGGTTCCCATTTTAGGAGTGATAGGAATTCTGAATCTGATGATTAGGAAGGAAGAGACCGCTTTAGGCTAGATACTCCTATATCCTTAGAATTTCAATGAGCATAGTAGTTAATAATTGGCTAATGAATTAGAGTGAAGGGGCAGAATACTCATGTACGAACTAAGGATAGTATCCCGTGGTAAGTACCTCTGATGATGTTCCGGATCTCGCGGGAAAAATACTCACGTATGATTTCGGGGGTAAGACCTTGTGGAAGAATACCTCTGATGATGTCCGTTGGTAATTTTAGGTAAAAGTATCCAATTAAAAAAAATTGAAAAAAAAATGAGAAATGAAAGAAAAAAAGAGGAAAAGAAATTTTAGTTTAGAGAATAAATGCTCAGAAAAGTTGCATATATATATTAATTAGTTATTCTTTGGACATCTTAGTATCTGGTTTAAGGGGGGTTGGAGAAAAGTAAATTTAAATCATTATTACCTTTTGCTTTGACTGAATATGACTCGGTAGTAGGTTGAACTAGAGCTTTCTTTAGTGGGATCCATAGGCGACTGAACTTATATCTGGTAATTTCATAAACACATGGGGGCGAAAGGAAATTAAAGGTCGGTGGTTGGGTTTAATCGGATAGAAATATTGGCAATCGTAGCTAGTGTGTTATTACGTTTTGGACTGTGGAATTGTATGGTGGCTGTTGAATTTTGCAATGTCAAATGTTTAGAAGTCAAGTTCCTGGTTATGATTCCATTGCAGTATTTTTCGAGGACGAAAAAAGAGTCAGTGTGGGGATGTTTGATGTGTTGCAAACACATCCGGTTTTCCTAAGTCTTTTGTTATGTATTTGAGTCGGTTTTCATTAGTTTTAGTTGATTTTAGTTAAGTTTGAGTCTTTGAGTCCTGTTTATAGTTTTATGTTAGTTTCACAGGAGTTTGATGAATTCCCGGGGCCTCGAGAGAAAGCTAGAAAGAAGTTAACAAGAAACAAGAGGACAAGTGCTGAACAAGATGTCCCAGGCGTATCGCCTAGGATTGGATGATTTCTAGGCGATACGCGAGGAAAGGCTGGTCAAGAAAAGTCAAAGTCGGCTTAATTCGACTAATTTGTCGCCTAGTGGTCCATAGGCGTATCGCCTGCCACTTTCAGACCTCCAAGCGATACGCTTGGAGGGTGTTTTTCCGCATATTTTGCTTAGTCGATATAAATTCGACTTTTAGGGTTATGTTTCGGTATTCTCGACTGGCAGACGAATTGGAGAGCGACTGAGGGCGATTTCAAGAGCAGAGGAAGCTAGGAATCAAGGGGAATTCAACGGTGGATCGATTCTTCATCCAACATCATTAACCGGTTCATCTATTCTTCTTTGATTCTTAGATTTGATCATGCTAGGGCTTAAAGCTTTGAACTTGATTATGATTTCTGTACTTGACATGATTATTGGCTAAACTTGTAGTGCCACCTAGACTCATTGTGATGAATTTGATCTTTTGATGAATTTTATTCGGTTTTGACTTATTGATTGATGTTGCACTTTTATTAAATTCCAATTGTTGCCATGTTTGATGCCCTTGTGTATTATGATCAGATTGTTTATTGATTATTGATGCATGATTTACCCGCGAATGTCTTTCGGTTTAGGTAGATTAACTAAAGTAGTTGACTTTAGGGTTAATTGCTAAAGTATAGTTTAAGGTCCCCTTGAACTATTGCATTGGTTGTTGATTGATTATTTGATTGTAATGTGCTGCTCTTTCTGAAACTCAAAAGGTAAAGAATTGTCGGGTAGTTGGGTTGGTTAAAGTTCTAGGGTTGCATTATCTCAAAAGGAAGTGTCCTAGGGTTTTGATTAGCTTGTTATTCCGTGTCGGTCATGGTGATTATTGGTAGCTCCTGTTAGGTCTAAGGTGCCCGAGATTAGGTTCAGAGGTGGTTAGGTCTAATTGAGGTAGGAAGTACCCAAAAGCTGAACTCCTGTTCGAGCGTTAGAAGTGTACCTAGGAAGGACTTAAAAGGTGAACTAGCCACCATCAGATTAGTCATAACCGATTGAAGTTGTCATTAGTGATTAGGAGTCCGAGTCTAGGTGGTATCTCTCTCTGTTTCTGACAGTTGTCTTTAGGTTTTCATGTGTTCGTCTGTTTGCTCGTTGTTTAGTTAAAGTTAGTTAAATCTTAATTCAATCCAAAAACCAAATAAAATTACTCAGTATTTCCAATTTCTAGGTCTAGGTTAAGTCTTGTCTATAGAGTGTCCTAGGTTTGATATTCCGGTCTTGCCTTAGCTTTACTGTAATCCGACAGGTTCACTGCCTTAGGGTTCGGTTCGGTTTAGGTTATTTCGGTAAAATTAGGTGTGTCTTAGGTCTAAGTTTAGGTCTATTTTATTAGTGTTTTTAGTGTCGTTCCGAGCACATCATTGTATGCAATGAAAATACATCGTTGGACGATATTAAACACCTTTCCGGTTTGGTATTTTCTTTTCATGTTAACTACTACAATTGTAACTATATACTATATGATGCAATATCATTTGTTCAGCTAGTTATATCCATATTTATCCCACTATTCCCTACTATCATAAAACCTCCGTTATGGTGGTACTTGAATCTATCTTTGTTCGGGAAAAGCTTTTAAATTCATAAGCACGAGAAAAAAGACCGCCCGCGTTGCAGGGCGGAGATTTTTTTTCAAAGTATAATTTCCAAAGTGTACAAATCTATTCTCTAAACCCGAAACTAAAATTCAAAGAACTAATGCAACTTTCTCATGGAAGTTCACTACATAAGAGGTCACGCAAATTTACTAAAGAAAAATCAGCCTTAGATCATAGATCATAGCTAGATCTTTTGTTCAAACTCAACATCTTTTAGCATTTCACGAGTAAGATGCAACTTCACTTAATTTGAGTATCAAATTGTAAAGTCAACAAAATGTTTATAGGACTTATTGAAAGATATATGAATTGATATAAACAAACTGTTCTTAAGAACCTATATAAAATAACCACACACATCTTAAAAAAAATATGTGTGGTGGTATAACTATATTTCAGCAAGTATTACCTATAACCATGCATGAAGAAGGTCATTTCAATAGAAACTTAACAACAATGACAGCATGAAACAACAGAATATGTTAACTAAGTAGAATTAATGCCATTCAAGAAAACTAAAATCAACAATAGCAAAATGCAGCGGGTCTATCATGCCAAAAACATTAGTCACAGAAAAACATTAACACCTAAATGCAAACCCGTAATTTTTAACAGTGACATGAAATGGTGGTTTTCTTCAAAACTTTCAAGAGAATCTGATTAGGATGAAAATTGTTGCAAACCCCATAATTTCCATCATCCATCCCGATTCTAAAAAAAACATAATTTAAAAGGAATGATTTTAGACACACAAATAAAGCCTTAATAAAGAAAAAATGCAAAACTTTAACCAAAAGATTTAGACTTGAATCGTAGACGAAATCCATGAATTAATAAAGTAACTCTTAGGTGGCGTTTGGTTCACGGAATGTAATGTAATTGGAATTGTAAAGTTTTCCTTTTAAAGTTGTGCTTAAGTTGGGTAAGGAAGGAGTTTGGAATACAATGAATTCCTTTAATCAATGGAATTTGAGGTCATGTAACTTTCCTTCGTTAAAGTGAAGGATTTCTAAATTCCATTGAGTAAAGGAATTCATTGTATTTCAAGTCCCTTCCTTACTCAACTTAAGCACAACTTTAAAAGGAAAATATTACAATTCCAATTACATTACATTCCGTGAACCAAACGCCACCTTAGTGGTTTTACACATGAATTAATAACCCAGAAAAGCAAAATGAATTCAAATGAAGAACCAAATTTCGGGAAATAAATTCAAAACTTCCTAATGATTTGATGACAATTTTCATATAATCATACCTTTGGAATTTTAAGAAAGAAGCCCGGAATCATCAAGAACACCCAATGTGTGCATAAATATATGGATCAACATGAACATATGGTTTAGAATAAAAGAAAGGCACATATGGTCATTACACTAAATTAACAGCTGACGTCAATATAAATATATTATAAACCACAATCAGTTATCAATAATAAAACAATAAATTGACCTTTTAACAAAGGTATAAAAGTGACCCATTATCATATCTTTTATTAGTTATAAGATAAGACACCTTCATAATAATTTAATACCTTTATTGGTACCTGAACTTGAAAGACCCACTACAAACCTGCAATCAAATAAAAAAATTGGTTAAAAGGTTAATTTAAGGCACTTTGTGATTAAAATTTGTTAAACACAATGGCTATCACATCATATGGGAAGCCGTAAAGACGTCGCATACTAACTGCATTTACCGTCTTCACGGCATGAAATACAACAAGAACAACAACGTACCCAGTAAAATCCCATTATAGCATTAGATACTATTAGTAGGGTCTGGGGAGGGTGGGATCTAGGCAGACCTTACCTCCATCTCGAAGGATGAAGAGGCTGCTTCTAGAGAGAGCCCCAGCTCCGAACCACAAACGCACTTGCCATTAGGAAAAAAAAATAGTAGATTTGAATTCAACCAAAGAAAGTTCCAAGGAGGTGCTACACACACGTTAAAAGAAAATAGCACTGCTAAACCCAACCAATGAGAAAGAAGAAGTGCCAAAAGCAACCAATTACAAATTAAGAACTTATGAACTCCGATGAGAATAAAAAGGTAAACGCATAAGCTTATTGTTTTGATATATTATATAATAAAATGTCATCATAAGAAGATGAATAGAAACAAGACTAAATTACAATATTTAACCTTTATACTCTACAAAACTATGGATTTTAACCTTTTTAAAAATAACTTTCAAGCTTTACCCTTTATTTGAAAACTTGTTTCATGTTTTAACCTTTACACTAACTCCATTAAAAACTCAGTTAGTTGTCTAATAAAGGACGGGTAATATTGTAATTTTACAACAAAAATATGAACTCAGTTAGTCGCCTGGATACAGCCATAGCCTGGATAGAGTCGAAATTGAATGTTTTCCATTAAACTCTTTATTTGATTGGCACTACAAAGAATTGAAATTGGAATTTTTCCACCACTCATTGGATTTTATAATTCCTTCCGACTTGGTGATGGAATTTATAACTTTTCCAATGAAATTTTAAAATTTAAAATTGACCAAAATGCCTTTACCTCCTTCCTTCCCAATAGAATCACTGGCGATCATTGGATTCCATCAAATTCACAAAGCTCCATTATCATAATCGATCAAAATCATAGGTGGGAAACTAATGAAACCAATAATCAAACCTAATTCTAAAATCGGGATTATTTTCAAATCTTAGTTAAAACAACACAAACTTTTCGAACTATAGTTTAAAAAACCATATCAATGAAATATTTGGAAGGAAAAATCAACACTTGATTTTCTTCAGAGCTAAAGGAATGAAGGATGGGAGAAGACCATGGATAAACGATGGAAGAAGACGAGATCTGATTGATGGCCTGGTGATTTTGATTTCGATAGAAGATCTAACCTGGTGACTTTGATTCTAAAAAACCATACTAATATCGGATTTGTGTGCGATTTCTTTTAGAATAATTTTAAAGGATTTCATCTCTTTTTAATTTCAATTCTCGTAAAAAATATTATGTGAACCAAATGGATCCATTCCTTTAATAAATATTATGCAAACTAAATGGAGATCGAAATTTGATCTCCAAGCAAACACGTCCAATTCTCGTTTCCTTTAAAGGATTTAAGGGTTTTGGTTTTTTAAATTACAATACTACCCCTTTTTATTAGAAAACTAACGGAGAAACTTAACTGGGTTAGTGTAAAGTTAGTGTAAAGGTTAAAACATGAAACAAGTTTTCAAATAAAGGGTAAAGTTTGAAAGTTTTCTTTTTTTAAAGGTTAAAATCCATAGTTTTGTAAAGTATAAAGGTTAAGAATTGTAATTTAGTCTAGAAAAAACATACTAAACAAACACTACTACCATAGAGCTTTAATAGCCTGCAATAATAAATGAAATAAGATTCTCTGCGTAGTTTGAGTAGCAGAATTATAAACAGCTATAAAGACAATTTCACAACTTAAAATAGAGTGGGAACATCAAAAGAAACACAATCCGGTTCAAATGGAAGACCTAAAACTAACCCCCATAAAAAATTTTGGTCATAATCTCATATATTCAACTGTGAACATTCTCTCTCGTTTGTAATCAAGTCTAACAGAGTTTGGAATAGGGAAAATAACTTCAAATTTTTAACAAAGCAATTTAATACATATGGAAGGTAACGTACAAGACTCAAGTCACCACTCTTAATCAACAAACATAAGGTCTAGTAAAAAAATTATGACCTTTTAATACTCCAAAAACGCCCCTATGTCCCAAAATATGTTTGTTGGTTAAGAAAACATAATTAGTGTAATAAAAGTTAAAAGTAACTAAATGTAGCTTACTTAAATTTGTGATGACACCCTATGATGTTTTCATATAAGTTTGTGTTCATGTTAAGTGTTACTTTCAGGATGAGATTTGTCCACAAATAAAGAATACATGTAAAATTTTAAAACGATGTGTTCTTACCCACAACCGTTTTGACCAGTTTTCAAAGTGATATGCTCTCACCCGCTACCCATCCCGACCCGCGAGCTCAAGTATCTTATAAATGCGGCTTGACTAGCCAAGGGAATGGGTGAAACACTTGGAGAAATCCATAGAAAGTATCCATGTGCACCTAAAGATCATCAATGTTATTTTCATTCTTTTACTTGTATTTGATGATCAAGAACAAACCCTAAATGGATATTATCCATAAACTCATAAAATGAGTAGATGTTCTTGATCTAATGTAATGGTTGTGTCACACCCCCAAATTAACCACTAACGGAGTTTATACCGTTAAGGGGTGCGACCAGACCAGGACCACAACCATTAGTTACAAATACTAAACGAATCAGAGTAAAGTCCAAACGTTCATGATAAAAACAGTTTTAAAAGTACGCAGCGGAAAATAAACTTAAGTATCTTAGCACTAACCACGTGCTTAAATTACAAAACATAAATTGTTATTAAGTTCCTAAGTCTGAGTTTAAAATAAGAAATCTTCAAGTGCCATGCCAACCTCCAGCGGATACTCTTCAGCGATCTGCAAAAGTGAAAACCACGCAAGTGTCAACCTAACGGTTGGTGAGATCACAGTGGGCTTGTCACGCAGTGGCCCGGTCTAATAATCATAATCGTGTCAACATATACTTATGTAATATTTGTTTGTGAAAAGCAATGCTTAGTGATATCCATAATCATAGTTCTGTGGTTTAGTAAGAGTATTGTCCGTAACATACGTTATCGGGTATGAACTAGTTTTGTATAGTTAAAGTGCTCAACCGATATCGCGGGTAGCTAATCCGTTGTTCCATGCACTAAGGAAGTTTGTACCAAAGCTGACTATTATTGTAGTGGCCGTGCCATCAGGATTTGCGGACCTACGTCATCGCGGATTTGCCTCCCCCGTGTCCTCTCGGGATCACGGTCAGATAGGCTGATATTGTACCTCCGTGCACTCCCCGTGCCACGGGGCGGAGTTTGTCAAACTCCAGTAGATCTACCCAACATCCCCTCGCTTTACAATTAATGGTACAGTTTAGTTGAGGACTTTTAAGTTTCATGGCATCCTTAGAAATCATGTGATATCATGTGGTTTAGACTTTAACCTACGCTAGCCATATTAAAAAGGTTTACCGGATACTCAGGAATCTCAAAAGTGTTTTCAGTTTCGTTTCAGAAATAGTTGTTTAAGTAATTCACAAGTGCTTCCCATAAAGCACTTCAAGTTCATCAAGTGGGTGCCGAGCACTCCAAGTTTTCAAGTTCATCAGGGAGGTGCATAGCACTCTCGAGGTTGTCAGCATTGTTTTTCATTTAGTTATTCGGTGTGACCCAAACGGGTTCACGGTAATCGGGTTAGTGACACTCACCTTGGGTTGCACTGCTTCTTCACTTGCTATATAATCCAAGTTTGCTTAACGAAGACCTATGAACACGTTTAGGTCTTAAGTATTAGTTTGGTGTCTAATCTTTACTTAACGTCACTATAGCCCATAACATAGCACGTTGGAACTATGACTCGACATACAGACACACGACACCGATGGTTGATCATGAACAATGGTTTACAAAATACAGAAATCATAGCATGTTTCATCATAGCATAATCATGTAGGTCATAGCATAGCATTCACGCAAGTTGCACAAGTTTAGGTTCTGGTCACAATTTCGCTAGCAGTTTCTCCAGCAGTTTCGCCAGCAGTTTCGCTACACAGTTTCGCTGTGTGTACGGGCAGCACTTTCGCTAGGCAATACCCGATGACACAGTTTCGCTAGCTAGTTTCGCCCGAAACTGATGGCACAGTTTCGCTAGACTAGTTTCGCCCGAAACTGGTTGAACTTTCGTTCAGGGACAAGGTCTATGGTTGTTTCGCTAGGCAAGTTTGTTCACTGGCGACACCACAGTTTCGCTGCATAGTGTCGCCTGAAGGAGACATACATACTTTCGCTGGTTAGTTTCGCCCAGAGAACATGGTAGTTTCGCTAGTCGCGAAAAAAACTTACGGATCAGCCTAAAAATCAATCTAACAGTCCCCATACTTCATGTAATTCAGTATATAGCATGCATAGTCAATTACCAACATCATAGAAGCAGTTTTGACACCTTATTCATGTATTTTTATCATCAAATCACCAAAATACATTTAAAACCCTAAATGACCTAATCTAGCATGAATTTTCATTATGGATGGATTTCACACGTAAAGTTACAAACTTTATAACAGATCTAGCATCCCTAAGCAACATACTAGCAGATCAAGTGATTCCATAGAGGTTTAGGCATGCTTTTTAAGAGAAACACATAGAAAAGCATAAATAAAGGTTTTTGAGACTCACGATTCGATCTAGGATCCAAATAGATGTTGTCTCGAGGCTGAGTTGGTGTTTCTTTGGTGGTTTTCTCGGCTGACCAGATTCCAGGAGAGTGAGTGTGTGTGTTTGAGAGAAATGGTGCAACAAATGAGACAACTAGGGTTTTATGCCATTATATATCAGAGGCTAGTTTCGCTGGCTAGTTTCGCTGGCCAGGCGAAACTGTCTCTGATTTCATGAGATCCAATAGTTTAACCAACTACCGGGCGACACTATAGTTTCGCCCGTTAGTTTCGCTGGCGACCAAGAAAGGCAAATTTTCATTTTATTCCTAATACTAAATCATGCGTTTTCATCACGTTGCACATAATGACAATACATAAATAATCACATAACACATATGGACGGGTTCGGTGATCAACCAAAGGACGTGGACGTATTCGGCCTAGTTAAGCATTAGTTACTAAGTTAACACTTATAACGTAACTAACAGAATTGTCTAACGGAAGTAAACCTTGAAATTCTCGGATGTCACAGGTTGATACAAAATGGTCCTAACACTTGAAAGTGTTAGTTAATTTAATGGCTAACAAAAATAACTACTAAATAAAATGGAACATTAAAGCGGAACATTAAAATGGGTGTTAACTAACAATCTTTATATTTATGTTTATGCTTAGTTTGTCCTAACACCTTAAGTGTTAGTTGATTTATTTACATTTCATGTTTATAGTATTAATTGGTCCTAACACTATATGTGTTAGTGGATTAAATCGTGGGTTATATGTTGATGCTAGTTAGACATGTTACATGTCATGAATTATGTTAATTAGATCACATAACAATGTTAAATGGCTAATGACTAAAGAATGAATACTTATGACAAGAATTGACTAATATCTAGTAACAAATGAAGGAACATATGGAAATTACTTGTTTTGGTAAAATCTAACACATGAAAGTGTTATAAAAGTCTTCCAAGACAAAATGAATGTTACATAATTCTTACTAAAAATATTAAGAATAAAATTTATGTTAAATGATTAATTTGACATAAATACTTGGATTATTACAAGCTTTTAAAGACATGTTATAAAAATGGAGAATTTTCTATAAAAAGACATTTGTAAAATGAATATGTTTATAAGGAATTTTTACAAAATTAATCAAAAGCCAAGCAATTGACTTTAAATATTTTTATAAGCTTTTATTGTTACTTTGACGGGTCAAGGTAATTAAATGAAAATACGTTGCATAGTAATAAAACCGGGACCCATACGGCGATAAACGCGAGAACATAAATGTTTGGAATTATAAACCAAATTACTTATCATGTTTTATCAAGACAATCTAAAAGTTATAATAAATAAACTTTTATAAACCCAAGTACCGTTATGTAATATTTTGAAACAACGTTTTAAACTTTTAAAAAGAAATAAATATTTCATGTGAATGAAATATTAAATGACTTCGAAAGCATTAAATGTTACGACTTAAAACGTAACTATAAAACAATTCATGTTTTAAGATGAAATAAACTTTAAATAATTATTCTTTGGTTAGTAATTATTTATAAAAGATTTGAACTATGTTTTATTCCCCAAGAATTGTTAAACATAATTATTTAAATTAAAAATAATTATAACTTGCTTGAATAATCAATCGAACTCATAAAATAATAAACATTATTATTTTAACACAATGTTCAAAGACTTGATTGATTTAATAAATGATTATCCTTTTTATTTATATTTATGGGACATAAATATAAATCACCACGAAAGTAATTATTGTATAAAATACATGCTAACTAACGAGTTTACAAAACGAATACAAACGGGATTAAACGTTAAGACTTGACCGGTATCACTTGGGTGACAAATGTTACCCAAATGATTAGACCCTTATGCAATTGTCTTATTAATTATTTAGGACGTTACTTGCTATTACTGCTTTCCAGTCTATTCATTTCCTACTGATCAAGTGAGTTTCACGACCCCTTTTCTTTTAACTGTTTTTTATACTCTTGGGGCAGAAATCATGAACTGATAAATGCTTTTTACTTAATATTATGGTTTATCTGTTAGCCGTATGACTGCTTGTTCTCTTACTGATGCCCAACTATGGCACATTATCGTTATAAACGTTTGTACAACTGTATCCCACCATTAATTGATTTCAATTAGTTCTGTACGAAACGATACATAGTGAATAGATCTATTTGGGTTGACAACCCTGCCCAAATTAGTAGCTCCAATTCTGACTCCGGATGGTCTTGGGGTACACGTCAGTTATTCTGC
The DNA here is from genome assembly GCA_039602395.1 of Deinandra increscens subsp. villosa. NCBI lineage: Eukaryota > Viridiplantae > Streptophyta > Magnoliopsida > Asterales > Asteraceae > Deinandra > Deinandra increscens. The sequence goes on from JBCNJP010000003.1 coordinate 28,543,607, forward strand.
TCTGTACAGTATCCCTCGGGCGAGATGCTATGGGTGGGTAAACCGTTAGTATTTGAAATCAAGGTTCAGGTGAGTTCATATAACCACAACGGTAAACCAACGTAATATTTAAGTATACTGAAACTGTTTTACAAACTTTGATTGTAGAGTCATAAACCCGTGAACCTCACCAACTTTAAGTTGACCTTTTAAAACTCATGATTTCTTCGGTAATTGAGCAAATTATGGAGGACATGCAAATGGGGCTTCACAGTGCTATCGGACCTGATTCTGGAGTCGTAGTCCCGAACTACCCTAAATAAACCGTTTTATGCTTTTAATATTAAATTAAGACTTTAAACTTTTCAAATGTAAGACATTGTCACTTTCACTACTCTTTCCGCTGCAATGAAATGATGTAATATTTTTATAACGTTTGAAATTGTTAGAAGTCGTTCTATGTATCCACTATCTCGCTCACACCCAAACCCGTTGACCGGGGTGTGACATGGTAGCAACAATAAACAAACAAATGGGAGGTTTAACAATATTCTAGGAGCCTATTCTATACTCTTGTGATTGTCATCTTTGAATACAAATCAAGAGTCATTTACATCTCATTTCATGATTCGTTCACTCATTTGATTCATTTGCTAGGTAGACCGATTCGTATCCGGCTTTACAATCACCAATGGTGTTTCACTTAAAAACAACTTTAATAAAAGTTGAACTAGACCTGTAAGTTTAGATTGTGGGTTTTCCCCATTCACAGTTATATAGTTCTTGGAATGTAATCGATGAGCCACACTTGGAACCACATGAAACCATTGTCACGCCGAATTTTGCCATCCTATAGTGTGGGAACTCCAAGAAGTATCTTCCATTGGTGCCCAAAGTTCTATGAGTGAACAAGAAGTGGCCTCTCCTGATAGCCTTCAAGATGTCAGGAACACTGCTTGAACAATCGGGCTGAACCTAAAACACCTGCTCTAGAGTTTTTGATGTTATTATTATGTCTGCTCTATCGTATTTATTTATAAAATTAAATAATTATTTGTTTTTAGTGTTCATTTTTTTTTTCAAATTAACAATTTTACGTGTTGCTTAAGGAATAAAAAAATTTAAATGACCTAACCTCCTCCACTTCCTATTTACTATTCATAATTAAAGTTGTTTTAACTTGAATTCGAATTAGAATGCGTCATATTTAAGGAACTTTATCTAACTGTATTGTTTACTCACACAACCTCCTAATTTTACTGCTACAATTTTCTTGTTCTTATTCTTAGATGAATTATTAGCCATTCTCTGTTTCCTTCTACCAGTCTTAACCAAATTGATTTCTTACTTGCTTTTTACACATGTTTCTTCAAAACCAGCTAATCTTAACAGTACACGGGTTTTATTTCAAGCAAGTTGTTTCTAACAATACACGGGTTTCCTCTAAACTAATTGTTCTAAACAGTACACAGGTTTCTTCTAAACCAAATGTTTCTAATGACAATAGTACATGGGTTAACCGGTTGATCTTTACAATATAGAGGCTCACAAATGAATCTATTGAGAAAGTACACGAGTTTCTTTCTAAACCAATGTTTTGTAATAACAAAAATACACAGGATTTTCTAAAACCAATAGTTTCTACCGATAATAATACACAAGGTTTATAAAAGAAACCAATTGTTTATACCAAAGAAAACAATACACGTGCTTTTCCAAAAAAAAACTATTTTTTTATCGAGAACAATACATAGTCTTTTTGGTTGCAGGAAAAAAACCAAATGTTTATTATGACAAAGGTACACAGGTTTTTCGATCGCAAAGCGAATCAAAACTAACCATTTCAACTTCTCATAATACACGGCTTTTTACGTTTGCATAACAAATCAAAACCAGCTCTTCTAACATTTGCCTAGTACATATGCTTCCTACTAATTCCTTCTTATAAAAATATACAAAACAATATTATAATCTTCTCTACTTGTTAGTAATCTTAATCTATTTTTTGGTCACTAATAAGATGATGACTAAAGATGGAATTCAATACCATAAATTAAAAGAGATACTTATCTAAATCGGAGGGTTATCACCTTTACTTAATTTTTGCACTAACAGAACCAGTTTTTTCTTATCTTGGTTGCTTTTTTTTCTTTTGACTAGTAATTTACTTTAACTTGGGAATTGCTCCACCACAAATCTCATCGCCCTTCCTTCTTTGTTTCGATCGCAATTCATCCGTTCGAAAAGTCTACGCACCACAATTCGATTAACTTCCAATTCTTTTTTTCCAGGGCTTTGATTTTTTGAAAAAATAATGACCTAAACAACCATCGCTTCCTATATCTGTCAGTGGTTTCAAACAAATCGTGACTTCTTATCATTCCTTCTCTTGATAGATTTACTGCTTTGATACCAAATGTTGGTATATTAGAGACTGAAAATAGATGAAAAATATGAAAAATAACTAAAATGAACTAGAATCTTGATTAACAAGTATGTATAATGATTAAAGACATCGACCCTTTTATACCCCACCTAGTTCTTCCCTAGCGTTGCAACGTTTAGGAGAGATATAGTTAGGTCCCATTGTTTTTTTAAGAGATTTATCTCTGGATCCGAATACCACTTCTGAATGTTAAGAGCTAGTTAAAATGTCTGAAATCTGAATCATTAAAACTGTTTGTTTTTTTTTTGTAAAACATCCGAATATTAATCATCGTTTGTTTTACCATTATGAATGTTAAACATATACAATTAGTTTAAAAATAAACCCGTCCCAATAAAAGAAAAATAATGAAACATTTTTTTAATCCAAATTAGTTTTAAACATTTCTTAAACGAAAGTTAAAGTTACATAGATCATACAAACACCTAAAAACAACCATTACGATGAGGTGGCGGGTAAACAGGCAACAAGCTGCGCCGCAACCCCCTTTTGGATAGCAAAATCAATCCTACTGAAAACAAAGCTCTGAGTTTTAGGTGACGACAAATTATTATGCACAACGCGTTGAACCCTGTTCAAAAATTCAACCGCCTCCGGGGCAAGGAACCCCAAATGTATCAAACGCAAAAGGGATAAACACGTGTTGATTCTCGAGACAACGTTCTCGTGTTTAGCAACTTTTCCTGATTCCGCCTTCAACGCAGCTTGGCCCGCGACAAACTCACTATCCCTTAGCCCAACAAGGGGTAACACCCCGGTAAAGTCCACCCAAGAAACATTTGAGATCATTTGTTACATTAGACAAACAACTTCACAAGCAAGTCTCCAAAGGCTATGATCTTTAGTGTATTGAAGAAAATGAGCTCTTTAATATAAGTCACGCAGTATATTGATGGTTGCATACAAAGTATAATGGAGAACAACAATGTATAATGCCTAATTATAATGATAATAGGTATAATAATAATAATAAAATAATAATAAAAGCATGATATAAGTTAAAATAAACAAATAAATAAATAAAATAATAATATCTAGTACTCAGGGAGTTAAGTGGATTTTGAAACCAATGATCTCTAGCCCAATTGGCTAGGAGGAGGTACCCAAAGATATTATAAATGAGAGGTCTTGGGTTCCAGGGGCGTAGCTTTTAAGGGGCTGGAGGGGGCGTCCGACCTCCCGAATTTTTTTTGCGATGTAAGGAGTATATAATTTTCGTGTAGAAAATTTCGATATACTCCGGTTTCGACCCCCCCATTTACCAAAAAATTGGCGTTAGGAAAAAAAATTAGATCCCGACCCCCCACTTGATATTTTCAAGCTTCGCCACTGTTGGGTTCAAGTCCCACTTGTAACAAAAAATAAATAAATAGGGGTTACATGTTGGGCCAAGGGGTTTTCTTACATGTGGTGAGTTTCCTCCTGATGGGGATTGGAGATGATCGGCTGGGTGGTGTAATGTCCCCGTCAGTGATCCAAATATGCCGTTAAAAAAGTGGCTTTTGAAACCTAAAGCTAGAACTCTCATTCATAGCCTTCCGTCTCGCATGGTTTTAAACAATCCAAAATTTTCGAGAGGTGGCGTAGTGGAGGTTGGCTTTGAGTTGAATCGGGTCAGTATTAGAGTGGAAGTTGTCGGTATTCAATTTGTTGTTGCAGAAGAATCGGCACTATAAAGGTGTCGATGCCAAAGAAGGTGAAGAGAAGGAGGCCGCCGACGATGAGAGCGATGGCAGAGATGAGAGAAAGAGTCTCCGTTCGGGGAGGATTGGGTAATTGTTGTTGTTTTTCATGTCGTTGGTTTTTTGATGGATGAAAAAGGAGATCGAAGATCTAAGCCACCGATTGCTTGACGGTGTAGGCCGGAGACGGAACCCTAGTCGTCAGAGAAGAAGACTCGCTGGAGATGGTAATGGAGGCAGAACAGATTTGTGGAGGGGGAGCCGATGTGTGGGATGTAAGAGACGTGAGAATACAACATGTGTTTTTTTGTTGGTTAAGAGGTTCTAAGAGGTATTTTTAGGTCTTGATGATTTAGGGGTATTAAGATCTAAAACCCCTTAATAACATATAACTAAAACCTCGTAATAACAAATAAAAACAAATGGGTCTTCCTCCTAAAACGTCTTAGCGAATCAGACTTAAGAGCTCATTAAGATTTTTTTTGAAAAAACAAACAGAGCCTTATTCTAAATCAACTTTTACAAACTAAACCCCTAAATATTTACAATGACACTTTAACCCATAAACATACCATACAATATTGACATATCGACCTCTTAAATAATGACAGAACTAATATTTAGTTTAACTCCTTATAAGGATAACACTTAACCCGTAATCCACCAAGGACTTTAGAGCCTAAAGCCTCTGCAAAGGCCTGAAGCTCAAAGAAGGCATTAGTTGGTGCTGGACCTTGAAGACACAATGAAAACGTGTAAGGACTAATATTTGAGGAAAATGATATTGACATTAAATGCTATTGATAAATCCATTCAACAGCTAATGAAACCCCCCAGTCTTAATCTGTATCTTTAACATTAACTAAAGAAGGATATCATCCATAAATGATCTACATTAGGAAACACGAGAAAGACAAAGATCCCCTAGACTAGGGGTGTTCATTATTCAAATGGGGCTCGAATAACTCGAAATTCGATTGGAATCGATGTCACACCCCAACCGTCGATGGAATATGTAGGCGCACGATGATTTCCTAGATGCACACAAAACTAATTAATGTTGCGATATTATTAATCAACCCATTTCATATAACATAAGTAATCAATACAATACATGATATAATTCAACAACAATGAAACAAATTAACTTAATTAATTAGGTCACAGTAAGTCCGCATGCGATCCTATGGTGTCATCAGTCATGGCAAAACATTATCTAACTGTTAGTGCTTATAGGGTTTTCAGAAACCAACGCAACGGATTAAAACAAGCACTACACCAGGATCAACTTATTGAATAGATGATGAAACACGAAATCAAACAACAAGGATTACCTTATGAGAATGCTTAAGATTTGATGACGAAACCAAGCTCTAAACGAAGAGCTTCTATATGCGATGTGCACACTACACATCCTAGATCACCAACGGATACTAGTCCTTGCCTTTGATCAACAAACGAACCCGAATCTTCCTTGGGAATATGTTGGCCGAAAATTAGAGAGGAGGAGGAGAAGCGAGATTAAGGTTTTGGTCTATAAGGATATTATATAGTATCCTTATTTACCACAACTTACAATTAAGTCCCTAATCTTTTACCCTTTATTTAAATGAACCAAACTTAAGATATTAAACTAATTAGGCTAGCTAATTATTTAATCATCCTAGAAAATGTTGGAAAAGGGTTTCCTGACCCGACAAAATTAACGAACCCGACCCGATATTGACCTGTAAGAGTTACACCCGGGTCAATGGAGCATAAACCTAATTACCCATTAATTAGTATTCAAGCGAAGAGTTAATTAATTAAATAAATAATTTTTTATTTATTTAATTATACGACAAAACATTTACGGTTAAAACACTCGCTAATTAATTAAACGGAGTGATCAGTTGTTACTGGATTAACAGACTGATCAGATTGGTGGACTAGAGGGGATCGCGATCGGGCCCATTCCGTCAGAGCCCCGGTCCGTGATTTTGTTAATAAAATAGGGCTTAGAGGAGTAGAGAAAAAGCAATCGAAAAAGAACCCTAATCTCCACACTCTCTCTCTCTCTCTCTCTCTCTCTCTTGTGTCGACCCTAAACCGGCGCCACCCCCTTGCCACCACCGATAACCACCCAACACCACCACAACCATTCATCGCACGTCCGATGGATCCCCGTTTAGTGATTGTCTGTTCCCGTTTGGAGGAGGAAGCCAAGATCGCCCGAGCCGCAGCCAAAGCCGAGGCTTCGGCCTAAGCCGTCGTCGCCACTGCCTCACGATCGCCGCGATCAGACCGCCGGTCAGTGGTCCTTGTACTCCAGCGTAGCCGAGGCCACTGCGCTCGGTCCCTTCGTCGTGGCCCGCGCCCTTGTACCCAGCGGTCACCACCGCCACCGCGTACCCACCGCCGTCTTTCGCCAGTGACAGCATCGTTGTGGGGACGATTCCAGTCGCGATTCTGATTAACAAGGGATATCAAGTTTTGTCGTTTCCGCCGCCTATGCTCAGTCTACCACCGCCGCCGCCTATGCTCAGTCTACCACCGCCGCCGCCTATGGCCACCGAATCGGTCGAAGATCTGACTCGCCGGTTCGAGTCCGATGTATCTGTTCGTGCTAGCGACAATCCATTGAATCTGGGTGTCGTGAGCGGTTGCTCGGAACCCGCCAAGATATATCTAATTTATTTAGATATTAATTTTAATTATTTATTTTAAATAATTATTTTCTGTGTTTGTTGTGATCGGTGACTGGTCCTGTTTATAGTTCGTATTGCGTCGTTTTAAATCGTTTCCGCTGCTTAATTAATCTTGTATTAATTTATATAATTAAATCGGTTTTAATCGGATATAAAAAATTAAAATCGGTAACCCGAATACCCACTGTAAAACCCAACAGTGGTATCAGAGCCATTGTCACTGCGCGCAAACTAGAACATGTCCTTTTGTAACCGGTGATCCGCAATTTCGAAAGAAACATCCAAATTGCGAATTATAATAAATTTTTCTTGTGTAACTTTAATTCTACAATTTATATATATTGTGTGTTGGGCCGACCCCTATTTAAATTACAGGATTGTTTGTGATGTGGCGTGTTTGTTTTCTCTGGTTGGCCTTAATGTTTGGTTTTTGATGGACCCATTTTAGGGTTTCAAAGTTGTATAAAATTTAGAACTATATTACTAATAGTTTAGTAATTGTAAATTTTGTAAAAACCAAGACTCGAAGACTGGAGACACGCTTAAAGGGATGTCGAAGCAAGTGGGAGCTGAACCGGATCCAAGAACGCATTGTTTTGCCTCCTCGGTTGTTCACCATGTATTCGATTTTAATTTTATTTAAATAAGTCTCTTATGATCTCGTTTATATGGCTCAAGCGAGATTATGACCAAAAGCCGTTTAACACACAATATGCCATTCGCGACAACTTGGTAATTTTAATTATGTTAAATTAATTTACTGGTCCCGAGTGGTGATAGGGTTTATCGTTCGTGTCTGACGATAACTAAATATTAAAAGTAATTAATATCCCTATTTGGTAATTATTAAAAACTGATAGTTCATGCCATCCTATCTCAAGTCAAACTTGGAACGTATTTACCGGAGCATCAGTGTTGGAGTATTTCAACACCGCACTTGATGCCGAGGGTACATTCTGAGGTGAGGACATTGGAGTATTTCAACACCGTGTCCGTCACATCGACCATTTAGGATTACTATCGCTTTAGACGTATATGTTCGTAGTGTTGGAGTATTTCAACACCGCGCTACAAGTGTATATTGCTAAAGTGGGCATGGATGAGGCTAAACGTATCGCTAAATACACTAGCATGTATATAGCGGCCTCATACCGAGAGTTGTGACTTGAGTCTCACAATTGACAACCGTTGTCGGTTTGTGTACACGGCCTTGCTCCTGAGGCTGAATTTGGCGGTCTCAAGCAATGTCGCCTAAACAAATTCTCAATTTCTTAAAATATAAACTTTACCAACTTAATTTTAAAGAAATATAAAACATCAAAAATACTAATTAAATCTACTTTGTTTATTTCAAAAGGCTAATGAAAACTCACCTCCATTAAGTTCAATGGTACAACTCGACCCCTTCACTGAGACTGACTTTCTCGCATGGCATAGTACCCTGAGGAACCTTTTAAGGCTCTCCGGGAAACTCTCTGTTATTAACCGACCTATCGCGAGTATTCCATCTTACTTGTTAAATGGGAACTTATGATCTGAGCTCCAAAAGCACACTGACGATGATAAGGACGTCACTAACCTAATGTTATCTAGCATGACTCAGGATTATCGGTACAATTTCATGGGGATGTCTGCTTATGACATCATGCATAAACCCAAGGATTTATTTGAGTTGGGTCAAAGGACTGAGCGAGCCGAGGCACTTTCATAATTCGTGAACTGCTCTAGGGCTAGCGAGTTCTCACCATACGATCATGTCATGCTCATGAAAGCGTATCGCGACAGGCTAATTGACCTCGGCTACTCCATCTCAGACGGGATGGCTCTTGATGTAGTGCTCAGATCTCTGCCAGAACATTATCGCATTCTTGCGATTAATTGTTTGGCTCAGTCGATCGAGGAGGTTATTTCGCTGATACCCAACGTGAAGACCAGGACCACGCCGGACGTGCTCAGAGTTGCAAATACAAAGATCTCCAAAGCCAATAAGGTTAAAGAAGGCAAAGACAAGAAACGGCAGGTGCAGCCTCCCGAGGAGCGCCTGTGCTATGAGTGCAACAAAATGGGACTCTGGTGTCGTAACTGTCCCGTTTATCTTGCGAAGCTGAAGATGACCAAGAACCCTAATAAGGGTTGCTCTTCAGGTATGTCAATACATGTTATTGAACTTTGCACTGTTTCCTCCAATTCATGGGTATTTGATACTGGATGTGGTTATCACATTGTTAATGTTTTGTAGGAACCTGAGAAGTGGAAGAAGACAGATCAAGGCGTCATGGACCTCATCGTTGGTGATGGGAAAAGAGTCCTAGTACTTGCTACCGACACATATTCTTTTTCATGCCAGACTGGCCTTGTAGTTACATTAGTTAACTATTTATATGCACCTGGTTTATCTAGAAACATTATATCCGTCTCTTCGATGTTTGAACAAGGTTTTCGGTAAAAATTCAATGGCAATTCAATTAATACTTACCTTAATGATATCTTTTATTTCAAGGCTAAACCTCGACATGGTATATATGAGATAGAAGTTCAAACAAATGATCAGCTCTATCATGTTTCTAAAAGAAGCAAAGCTCCTCGTTATGGCACCATAGACTTGGTCACATAAGCAAAGCTCGCAGTAAGAAACTGCAATCTGCCGAGATTCTCGAGTCCCAAGATGCAGATTCCTTCGATCATTGAGAAGCGTGCTTATCTGGTAAATTAACCAAGTCACCCTTCACCCATACAGGTGAACGGGCCCAAGGATTGTTAAGCATTATTCACACCGACGTGTGTGGCTCCTTTCGAACCGAAACGAGAAATTGTGAACGGTACTTCGTGACTTTTATCGATGAGTACATCAGATATGCTTATGTCTACCTGATGAAACACAAACATGAAACTTTTGAAAAGTTCAAAGAGTTTCAAAACGAAGTACAAAATCAACTGAGTCGAACTATTAAAATACTTCGATCTGATAGAGGTGGTGAATACCTAAGCGCAGAATTCCTGAATCATCTAAAGGAATGTGGAATTGTTTCACAACCTACTCCTCCTGGCACACCCCAGTTAAATGGCGTAAGTGAAAGGAGGAATCGAACTATGCTTAACATGGTTCGATCGATGATGTGCAGGACCACCTTTCCACACTCCTTTTGGGGGTATGCCATCTTAACCGCTGCTCGTCTAATAAATATGGCACCGACCAAGAAAGTAGAGAAGACCCCATATAAGATATGGCATGGATCTTCTCCTAAACCATACCTCAGGGTATGGGGATGTGAAGCTTATGTCACCAGCGAATCTGACAACAAGCTCAATCCCCGAGGTGAAAAAGGTAACTTTCGCTGGATACTATGGTAATACTGGTTATCACTTTTACCATCCTGGTGCAAATACAATTTCCATCAAAAGGAAAGGTAAGTTCCTTGAGAAAGAAATGGCTTTCATAGGAAACAAATAGTGATCCAGTGGATCTTGAAGAGATTTGAGATACACCTAACCCTGAAACGGTCTCTGCATCTGACCGACAAAGGATTGTCGCATCATCAGATCCAAGCATAAGCGCAAGCGTTCGAAGGAGTGAAAGGACACGCAAAGAGCCTGAAAGATACCTTGGCTATCATGAAGTGATGTGTTGCAAACACATCTTACTTTCCAAGTCATTTTTATATATATTTGAGTCAAATTGAGTCGGTTTGTATTAGTTATAGTTGCTTTTAGTTTAATTTGGTCCTTGAGTCTTTTATTTATGTTTTTATATGTTTTGTAGGTGTTTAGCCAAATCCCGAGGCCACAAGAGAAGCGGACAAGATTTCAAGTGAAAAATTAAGAAGAAGTGCTGAAAAAGAAGGACTAGGCGTATCGCCTAGTCCCCTGGAAGTTGCGCGCGATACGCGAGAGAGGAAGCAGTCAACAGAAGTTAAAAGTCGGTTTGACCGACTAGTTTGTCGCGTAGCAAGTCCTAGGCGTATCGCCTGGGAGATTTTGGGATGTAGGCGATACGCCTACATCTTTAAAACCCGCAAAAAGAGGTTTCGTGATATAAATTCGATTTTAGGGGTTGTATTCGACATTCTGCACATGTGTTCGACCAGAGAGAGGGTGAGAGGCGATTTTTTAAGGCAGAGAATGTGGAATCAAGAGGAGATCGATCCGGAATCATTAATCTATGATCAATTTCGCAATCCGGTTCCTTTCTTCACTTCGATTTCTTGTTCTTGATTAGTTCTAAAACTATGTTTAGGGTTAAAGATTTTGTTTTTATGGTTTCTTTTGCTTTGATTATGGTGGTTGGCTAAACTTCTACCACCACCTAGACCGAATGATGACTTTTTAGTATTTATGATCATGCTTGGCGTTTGACAAGTTGATTGATGTTTGTTTCTATTTAATCCCATTAATTTTCTGTGATGATGCGTATGTGTACTTGGTTTAGTTTTCTAGTTATAAATTAATCCTTTCTTTGCTTGCGGATGCCTTCCGATTTGGGTAAAATAGTTAATTTGTAGGGTTAAACTTGCAATTTAACGTGATTGCTTAATTGTGGTCATAGGGTTAGTTGATAAGTGGTTAGTTGAATCTTGTATGGTGCTAGCTAAATAAACTTAAAAGGGTGATAGCTATTGGGTAGTCGGGTTGGTTAAGTGCTTAGGATCGAGTTGTCCCAAAAGGAAATTCCCTAGGTTATTTTTCTAACTTGTTATTCCGAGTCATTTACAGTTGGTTAATGGTAGCTCCTGCTAGCCTAGGGTGCCTTAGATTAGATTCGAGGGTGGTTAGGTTTAGTTGAGGTAGGAAGTACCCATAAGGTGAACTCCTGTTCACGCGTTAGAAGCAATTACTAGGAAGGACTTAAAAGGTGAACTAGGATCCATCAGAATTGTCATAGTCAGGTAAGATCATAGGTATTAATTGGGATTCTAGGTCTGGGTGGTGTCTTCTCGCATTTGATAGTTTTCTCAAGGTTTGTTCTGCTGTCGTACATTAGTGTTAGTTAAGTTAGTTAATTTAAATTCCTGCAATCCAAAACCCAAATTCAAATCTCAGTATTTCCATTCTTAGGTCCTAGGTAAATTTTGTCCATAGAGTGTCTCTAGGGTTCGATATTCCCGGTGTTACCTTAGCTTTACTATAATCCGACAGGTACACTTGCCTTAGGGTTCGGTGTAGTTTAGGTAGTTTCGGTAAAATTTAGGTGTGTCTATGTCTAGGTTTAGGTCTAGATTTAATAATTATTTTTAGGTACGTTCCGAACTCATCAAGTTTTTGGCGCCGTTGCCGGGGACATTTGGCAATAACAAGATTAACTTAGGTCGTTGTTAGGAAATTTTGAGTCTTTTAGGTTTTTCCGTGTCTAGAGTCTTAGGATTTTCTGATTTCGAGTCTAGATTTTTAGGATTTTTTATTTTTCTAATTTTTATATTTATTTTTCCTCCATTTTATGCCACACACCCGTTCGCGATGTCCATCTGAGCTTAGTTCATTATCTGATCCTGACAAGGACATTCGTGAACGGTTCCGCGCTCTTCGCACGGAACTCGAGGCGTTCATACTTTCCACCACTCATTCCAACCCATCCACATCCACTTCCACACAACTCCCACGCGACACCAAACCCATTCCTTTTCCAGACCTTTCTTCCATGGCGGCCCGTCGCACCGTCCACGAGCAGGCCAGCGCCGAAGTTAACGACGCTTGGTTGCCATTGCGTAACCCAACATTGCCAACACCACCAATTGGTAAGTTCCGTCTCACGTCATAAACGCGCTCACAAACTCTATTCAGTTTCATGGACGTGAAGACGAAGATGCACCGACGCATATCTCACGATACATCCGAATCTGCAACACGTTCGGACTCATGGGAGTCGCGGACGATACCATCTATCTGCGTCTGTTTCCATTCTCCCTTACGTCTCGAGCCGCCGAGTGGATCGAGACACTTCCGCCAAATTCGATCGCCACCTGGGACGATTTGAAACTAAAATTCCTGAAAAAATATCATCCTCCAGCCAAGGCTGCACGTACTCGGGAGGAAATCCACTACTTTCGGATGGACCCTGATGAGCCTTATTCGGTCGCTTATGAACGATTCAACACCCTTCTGAGCAAATGTCCACAACACGAGTTGACGGACTGGGCGATCATAGAAAAGTTCTACAATGAACTTCCTTATTCTGTTAAGAAGGAGTTCAACATTTCGGCTAGAGGGCATATGATGGAGAAGCTCACCGTTGACGAATGCAAATCACTTTTTGAGAGCTTCGCACTTGCTGAACAACAGACACCCGAAGATCGGAGAGCCACCTTGTCCCCGACTAGATCACTTGCACCGTCTACATCTACCCGGAGTGTCAGTCACATTGGCTCGGAGACTATGACGCCTAAGGAGTTAGAGAACATCTATAAGGCTTTAGAAGAAATCAAACTCCATATCAAAGCCAAATGTGAGCTGTGTAGAGGCACTCACGATACCCGAGACTGCCCGCTTGCTCCCGCTGAGCAAGTCGACTATATTAGAAACCGAAACCATTTCGGTAATTCTTTCCAGTCCGGGTAGAAGAGTGGCCAGAATTCAGGATGGCGAGAGGGAGGAAACCCACCTGGTTTTCCACCGAGGAATAACTATGGTGGAGGAGATTACGGGTCTAGTTTTAAGGAGATGAGGAACCTGATAGCTAACCAGACCCAGATCCTGTAGCAGATAGTGACGCGAGATGAGGCTACCCAGAAGAAGCTGATGGAGCATGACACGTTATTGAGAAATCAACAAGCTTCTTCCTTGGATCTACAGTGTTCGGTTGGTGACAAAACAAAGCAGCTGAAGGAGCTAAATTCCCGCGGGGGTCAGTTTTCCGGTAGTACTTACAAAAACCCCAACGCCAATGTCAATGCTATCACCACAAGAAGCGGGAGAGTAGTTTAGGGACCATCACCGGCGGTCGTTGAGGAGGAGCCGGTCGATGAGGAGATCGAATTAGAGACGCCTGACGGGAGGGTGCATCAGAGCGTGACGCCAGCAAGTACCGCACCGAACGTCGAGGCTGAGGTTGTGAAGAAGCCGCTGGCTGGAGAGAAGCCGTTAAAGTGGGAGGCGGCGAAGGAGAAGAAACGAGCCCGATTTGCATCTAAACCTATTACAGTTGAGGATTTGAAGCGTGTGCCCTATCCTGAACGTTTAATTCAATAGAAAAATGCGCAAGAGTACGGTCAGTTTCTTGATATTCTTAGGCAACTTAGGATTGCATTGCCTTTCACTGAAGTTCTTAATAAAATGCCTAAATATGCAAAATTTTTGAAAGATATGCTAAGTAATAAGAAGAAACTTGAAGCTTTATCTGATATAACTCGTGATGCGAATTGTTCGGCCGTTTTCCAGAATAAATTACCCAAGAAATTAAACGATCCAAGGATTTTTACAATTCCTTGCATTTTTGGTAGTTCTTCTGTTACTTATGCTTTAGCTGATCTAGGTGCCTCGATAAATGTCATGCCTTATTATGTTTTTGAGCACTTAGGATTAGGAGAGTTAGCACCTACTTGCATGAACATATCTTTAGGTGACAAATCCATTGTCAGACCCAAGGGTATAGTGGAAAATGTACTTGTGAAAGTTGATAAATTTGTGTTCCCTATAGACTTTGTGGTAGTTGATAGTAATTATAACCCTAGTTGCCCTTTGATTCTAGGTAGGCCCTTCCTTAGGACCGCTCGTGCTTTAGTGGACGTTTTTTAGGGTACTTTAACTTTAAATGAAAGTGTCTTGTTTAAGGTAGGTAGACATGAGGATAGTGGCACCAAATCGGTATGCTTGATAGGAACTTTGATGTCGTTCATCGATCTAGTGGTGGTAGGTAATCGGTTAAAGGATGAAGAGATTGAGGAAAATAAGTGTGGGGAGGACTCCGGGTTAGTTGAGTTATTGATGAGGTGTTAGTTGACCCATTAGGAGAACCCAGAGGGATAGTGAGTGTGGATAGTGATTTGGTAGTCGAAGAGGTAGTTAGAAATGCCACACTTGGTGATCTAGGTGTTTTGAGTGACGATATAGAGTTTAGGCCAAGTGTGGGGAGGTTGAAGATGGTTGTTAGTGAAAATGACCTGGCTTTGAGTTTTCTAGAGAAAATAAAGTTTCTTTCGGGTCAATTCAAGCATTGGAAGGTTAAAATGTTGTTAGGATTGGTAAATTTTGTTGCTGTAAGGATTAGGAAGTTGGTGGGTGGTTGGATGGATAGATTCCGTGTGAAACCCGGTATTTTTTGCGGTTAAGGATGTGAAATCAAAGCCTCCGGATGGTTTGGGAGGTTGTGTCTTTATTATGTGCAAAATGATTAAGTGCCCGGGATGTATATTTTGTAGTTGTGTTTGTAATTTTCTGCAATTATTAATTTTCGTGCATTTTGCGTCGTTTCGGTTTTGTGTTTTTTTGGTATTTGCAGGCGATTCGGGAGACTCGAGATGTAGGAAAAGTGATGTGGGGAATTCCGGGTGAGATTTGCAGCTTTAAAGTGCAGGTTTAGCTGGAAAAAATCGACCAAGGGACCTGGAGTGGAGAGCATAGGAGATAGAAAATTTTCAAGGCCAAAATCTAAAAATTCTCTGGAAATAACGTTCCAGGCGTATCGCCTGGAAGCTATAGGTTGGTAGGCGATACGCCTGGAGGAGTGGAGACTCACCAGTATTTTGAAGTCCTCGCGGTATGCGCAGTTTGAGTAGAAACCCCTCGTGATATGCGAGGGGGTCGGCGGCCAGGAAGGTTTTTCAATTTTTAATTTTTTTGGGTTGGTGGTTTGTGAGTTCGCGTTTTTCCAGGTAAACACCATTTCAACTTAATTTTTTATTTTATTTTATTTCGTCCTTAGTTTATAGTTTTGTGATTTTTATTTTCGTATTCGTTACTTACTTTTAATCGTGTCGAGTCGTTTGTGTATTTTTTGTCTTGTCGGTTTACAGGTCCAAGGATATTCGCGCTTTAGGATAATCATGGAATTCAATGGAGGACCTGCGGATACGAGCTCGCCTGTCATTCCTCAAAATTAAAAATCAGGGGAGTTTGTTCCAATTTTTCTTTTATTTTTATTTTTATGTGCATTTTTATTTTTTTTCATTTGTGTGTTTGGTTTATTTTCATTCTACTTTATTTTATTTCCATTCCACATTGAGGGCAATGTGTGTTTCAAGTGTGGGGATGAGAAGCCTTGCGTCTTTTTATTATTTTTACTTGCGTTGTATAATTTTTAGTTAGTTAGTTTGTTTTTTTTTTTGAAAAAAAAATAATTAAAAAATTGAAAAAATTGTTCAAAAATGTCCGAGAATCTGGCTGCAATTAAATGGAAGATGATAGTACAATCAGGATTTGGTTTTCTAATTTTGTGCTTAAATGTTATATAAATAAATAAAAGCTGAAAACACTCTTGGTTAGGGATGTATTGGTAGGCCCAGCTGACTTAGTAAAGCTTAGTTATCCTATTGTGTTTATTGTTGTATAAATATGTAATTAATCAGTCTGTTAGTGGGTTCCCATTTTAGGAGTGAGAGGAATACTGAAACTGATGATTAGGAGGAAAAAGACCCCTTTAGGCTAGATACTTCTATGTCCTTAGAATAACCTGGCACACCAATGCGATGGCGCCCCATTTTTTCATCATAAGCATATTAGGTAATAATTTGGTTAATATTTTTAGAGTGAAGGGACAAAATACTGATGTACAAACTAAGGATAGTATCCCGTGGTGAGTGCCTCTGATGATGTTCTGGATCTCGCGGGCAAAAAACTCACGTACGATTTTGGGGATAACATCTAGAAAAGAATGTCTCTGATGATGCTCGTTGGTAAACCTAGTTAAAATTAACCAAATATATATGAAAAAAAAAGAAAAGAGAAAAGGAAAAAAAAAATATAGTAGATTAGAAAATAAATGCTCAAAAGTTCGCATTCCATTCAATTCCATCATTCTTTGGACATCTTTGTATCTGACTTAAGGGGGTGGTGAAAATCTAAAACTTAAATCATTAGTAACCTTTACTTGGACTGAATAAGATTTGGGATTAGATTGAATTTGATCTTTCTAGAGTGGGACAAATAGGCAGACTGAACTATATCCGGTAAATTATAAACACCTTGGGGGCTCAAAAGTCGGTGGTTGGGTTTAATCGGATCGAAATATAGATAATCGCTACCGGGGGTGTAAGTAAGCTAAGTAAAATATAAATTGAGGAAATTGTAAGTTGTTAGAAGTCAAAGTCCTGGTTATGATTCCATTGCAGTATTTTTCGAGGACGAAAAAAGAGTCAGTGTGGGGATGTTTGATGTGTTGCAAACACATCTTACTTTCCAAGTCATTTTTATATATATTTGAGTCAAATTGAGTCGGTTTGTATTAGTTTTAGTTGCTTTTAGTTTAATTTGGTCCTTGAGTCTTTTATTTATGTTTTTATATGTTTTGTAGGTGTTTAGCCAAATCCTGAGGCCATAAAAGAAGCGGACAAGATTTCAAGTGAAAAATTAAGAAGAAGTGCTAAAAAAAGAAGGACTAGGCGTATCGCCTAGTCCCTTGGAAGTTGCGCGTGATACGCGAGAGAGGAAGCAGTCAACGGAAGTTTAAAGTCGGTTTGACCGACTAGTTTGTCGCGTAGCAAGTCCTAGGCGTATCGCCTGGGAGATTTTGGGATGTAGGTGATACGCCTACATCTTTAAAATCCGCAAAAAGAGGTTTCGTGATATAAATTCGATTTTAGGGTTTGTATATTCGACATTCTGCACCTGTGTTCGACTAGAGAGAGGCTGAGAGGCGATTTTTGAAGGCAGAGAAGGTGGAATCAAGAGGAGATCGATCCGGAATCATTAATCTACGATCAATTTTGCAATCCGGTTCCTTTCTTCACTTCGATTTCTTGTTCTTGATTAGTTCTAAAACCATGTTTAGGGTTAAAGATTATGTTTTTATGGTTTCTTTTGCTTTGATTATGGTGGTTGGCTAAACTTCTACCACCACCTAGACCGAATGATGACTTTTTAGTATTTATGATCATGCTTGGCGTTTGACAATTTGATTGATGTTTGTTTCTATTAAATCCCATTAATTTTCTATAATGATGCGTATGTGTACTTGGTTTAGTTTTCTAGTTATAAGTTAATGTAAAATCGAGATACGATCTTACTACTGCATGCTTTGATCAACGTAATGAACACGAGATGTAAATAAGAGAATTCTTATTGATCACTTGAAGATACAAAGAAGTTCTCTCTGGTTTCTCTCTCTAGAAAACACGCACAGAAAGTGTAGAGTGACTCAGAGTGTTAAGCTATCATTCTAACACAACCTATTTATAGTTAGTGACTAAGTAGGCTGCGTACCAAATGGTACGGACATACCATTTGGTCTGGCGGACCATTTGGTCCGGCGCCTATGATATTGTCATTAAAACTCATACTAAGACACGCTCACATAGATACAATACACGAGACACATTATAGCATAGGTATATGCTCTAACAAACTCCCCCTTAACGTGTAGTGTATCTATTTTCTAACTAAACTCTAGTCTTCAATCTTCAACATTGTTGCATCCGATCTTTGACTTGAAATCTTGTCAGAAATAGAGCTTGCATGGCTGGATCACTCTTGAATCATCTTCAAACTTCAAGATCCACTTGTGAAAGATAAAACATACTCCCCCTGTCACCATGCTTGAGTCTTGACACATATAACCTGCAATTTCAGAAGACAGAAACGCGGCTTCCTTTTTCTTTTGAAAATTAATTTAATCTTGGCACAAAACTTCTCTTCGAGAATCCAGGATAGATTTTGAAATTTTAATTCGTATCACATGTCGATCGGTCGAAAACAAATAAGAAATAAAATCTTTTTGGCTTTTTGAAACTTTATATCAAAACACACCAAAAATCTTTTTGAATTTTTTAGATATGAAACATAAATGCAATACAGAATTACACACTATTTTTGTCTTTTGCGAGAAAGATCACAAATTGGGATCATATTGAACATAACACGCTGAACAACACTTCAATTTCAATTACTTCAGCACATAAGTCATGTCGATTACTGGTATAATTTGTCCATCTTAAACTCAGGCACAATCATACTCATAACATCTGGATATGTTAATGTATTGATTTGATTTGCTTTGACCAGTGTACCCCACACTATCAGACATACTCAGATATGTATTTGCTTTTATATCACACTTTGTGATTTCATTTGTGATTTAATCACATAATGATTGTATTCATGATTTAGTCAATTGTGTTCCATGCAAAAAGAAATAAGAACGTTAAATCGTCTACCTTAAGGTTGATCTTTCGATACGCAGATAAGGCCTCGGACATAACAAAATAAGAAAATAAAACAAGTTGAAATAGTATAACCCAACAACAATCAGGTCGGTACTCCCATACACGTAGAGAAAGTCCGATGAGTTATACGAAACACCAAAGAAAATAAAGCAGAACGTCAAACGAACAATGATCAGGTTGATCTTTCGATACGCAGAGAAAGTCCGATCGTTTGACAAAATAAAAAAATCAAACAAGTTTAAATCTTTGCAAAATGAACACACGTATACACAGTGACTTCTCATTTTCTTTTTCACATATGTTTTCTTAATATATCATGAGATGTTCATCAAGATGTTGTCCACTTGGTCAAGCATTAGTATTTAGTGAATATCACATCTGAATACTTTCTGATTTAATGCCGAGCCTACCAAGCACATCGAATAATGATCTTATGGCTTTTTCATCTAATTTATCCATGAGTCAGACACAATGTACCATCATTTCCCAATTATGTCGGATACAATTTCTCATTTTTTTCAATGTTTTTGTATTTTTCCTTTTTCTCCCCCTTAAAATGAAAACCCTATTTTTGGATTTTCATTTTAACAAAAACAAAAAGACACTATTTTTGGTATTTTCAAATTTCTCCCCCTAAACTACATACGAGATGTAAAAGAAAGAAAATTGACCTTTCGACATGGATACCTTGCAATTTTAGCTTTTAGAAAAATTTCAATTTTGAAAGTGATATCACATGTAATTTAAGTTAAATCAGCAGAATACTCCTCCATCAGCAACTTTTCAATCACCAATAGATCTTCTAGAAGTACCTGCACACTGGTCAAACACGTCAGTTTATAAATGACACGAAGCGAATCGCCTCTGATCGACCAGTATCTTGGTTTCCTTTCGAAACCACTTTAGGTTTCCAAATTTTTTGTTTTGGTAAATCAGTATCTGATGAACAAGTCACAGTCGATTGTGACAAACAACCTACATATGGAATATTTTGAAAACGAGGAATAAATCTTCCTTGAGTTTTGAAAAATGTTGGTTGATGTTCATCAAATACTCTGCCATATTCATCAATTAATCTCTGTTTGGCAGATTTACCAACATGTGGAACCTTTCCTCTTTTTGATGTAGAAGTAGCAGAAACCGAACAATCTTGTGCCAGATGCCTTTTTTGTCGGCAATTATAACACAAGCGATTGTTGACATTTCGGCGTTTCGGAAGCTGCAAAGTTTCACAAACATTAACAT
>JBCNJP010000003.1:28564450-28589035 GCA_039602395.1 Deinandra increscens subsp. villosa
GGGACGCGAGTCACCTTTCGGATCATGCATCATCCCCCGACCAGGTGTCACAGGTCCGGATTTAGGATTTCGACTCCCCAAATGGCCTGTGATACGTGAAGTACGCTTGGTTCAGAAAATCAGTAATACACTTTCAATAAAAATGGTTTTTATAAAGTCATTAGACACACCTTGGACCATTACAAATAAAACAACTTGAAGACTCATTAAAAGTTTTTTAATCCCAATAAAGTGTAAGAATTTGGCCAATCATGGCTTAAAGATTTGCCAGCCAGTAAAAGAAGATTTCATAGACAAAATACTTTTATCTACTAAACTGGTTGAATTTCTTACAGACTCTTACATACTTGAAGATACAAAGGAACCAAGTGGCTCGGTAACTAATCTACAAGTGAGGGGGGGGGGGGAGGAAAGAATTTAGCAAGTTGAGAAGTGAGAGATAACAAGCTATTATAGGCAAATCCTGGAGAACGGCATGGGGCATGCTCCATCAAGCACGGGCCGTGCTGTGTCAGACGAGCAGAATTTTGTCTCTTCTGATGTCAGTGGCACGAGGCGTGTTAGCCGGAGCACGGGGCGTTCCATGTCAGAGAGGTCAGCGGCATGGGGTGTGCTAAGTCAGAGGCACGGGGTGCTTATCAGAAGCCAATCTGGGTCGAGCACGGGGCATGCTTGATGAGGCACAGACCGTGCTAGAGCGGTGTTTCCCAAACTCTTACATTTTCTTTGCCTTTTTTGTTAGATAATGCTCCTTTTTGTACGTTGGCTCTAGAAAACCTGAAAAACTAAAAAGAAAACAAAATTGCTTTGTTTATTGTTAGTAGCTAGGTTTTATCCCGATTTGTGAGGATATTTAAGTTAATAAATATATATGATTTAGCGTATATCACTGGTCTTGGAGTTGTCCCCAATAATGAAAGACGTATGGATATGTACAGTGATAACTTAGGTGCAATGATCATAGCCAACGAACCAAGAGTTCAAAAGGGTGCCAAACATTTTCTAAGGAAGGTTCACTAAATTCACGAGATAATCAAAATGGGAGAGATCAACCTTCTCAAATTCACACAGATAACAACTTAGTTGACCTGTTTACGAAGCTGGTGTCTTATGCCAAACATGTCGAGCATGCTAGGAACATTGGGCTTCGACTAGCTAGTAGTCTTATCTAAATCTATTTAGTATTTGGGTAATTAGAATTTTAAGCGGTTAATATATTAATGAATTGATAAACCTGGTATGATTGTTTTATTTATATCTACTGTATTCTATTTTTGCATGTTTATATCCATGAATGATATAATTGTCTATTGTTCTAAATTGTCCTTTACCAGTTGATAATATGGGAGTATCATCAAATTATGGTAAATGTGAGACGTGTTGGTGATATTCATTGCTGAATGAATATTAATTGATGTTATCCACCAAACTCACATGATGTTTATGTTGATAAACATTGGACTGACCCAACCCACGAGAGATCACTACATGGATGTTGTCGATAGTGAAGCTCGTAAATGGATAAGTCACTCATCCTTAGACTTGCGGTGCAAGCAGGTTTGTGTGAGTGGAGTGTTGTTCTTTGATGTGGTTAAACATTGTCCTGAATAGGGCTACTATAAAAACCATCTTCAGGAGCAACATGAAGCCCATATCGGACACGTGCTATCAAGATAGGATTTGCTCCTCCACATAAAATGGAGTTAGATACTATTGGGCCCCTCGATGATTTGAACATATGTATGTACGTCAGTACCTAAAGGTAATTAAGATGAATCTTGATTGATTTGGTAATCTAGTTCAATATCATGATCGAGAAATAGAATCGTTGAATATATTAGAAGACTCATGATCCAACATAGTATCCGAAACAAAGGGATGACTGTTTATAATTTAACTATTTAAAATGAGACGTTTATGAAACTATCCTCATGTGTATCTAGGGGCATTGGCGTATTGCTAGAAGCTAACCTTTGCTTGTATGATTACTTGTTATTATGACGTGCGCAAGTGGGAGCTGTTGGAATATGCTCGGGTCATAATATAAAATCATATGGCTAGACACATATGAGCCTACCGGGACACACACAAATACACAGAGATACCAAAGATATATATATATATATATATATATATATATATAATGAATATAGTTGTATTTACATTATGTATATAGACGCCTACGATCAAGAGGTTACTTAGTGGGCATTAAACATTGAGCTAGACTTAATGATTTATCTGTTGGGTTTTACAGTGGGTATTCGGGTTACCGATTTTAACTTTTACCCCATTAAAACCGATTTAATAATATAAATTAATACAGGATTAATTTGGCAGCGGAAACGATTTAAAACAACGCGATCACGAACTGTAAACAGGATCAGTCACCGATCGCAACAAACACAGAAATTAATTATTTAAAATAAATAATTAAAATTAATATCTAAATAAATTAGTTATACCTTGGCGGGTTCCGAGCAACTGCTCGAGACACCCGAATTCAGCGGACTGTCGCTAGCACGAATAGATTCATCGGACTCGAACCGGCGAGTCAGATCTTCGATCGATGCGACGGCGATGGGCGGCGGCGTTGGTAGTGATGGCGGCGGTGGTAGACTGACCACAGGCGGCGGAGAAGACAAAACTTGATCTCCCTTGTTAATCGGAATCACGACTGGCATCGTCCCCATATCGATGTCGTCACTGGCAAAAGACGGCGGTGGTGACCAGCGGGTACAAGGGCGTGAGCCACAATGAAGGGACCGGGCGTGGTGGCCTCAGTTGCGCCAGCAGCACAAGGACCACCGACCGACGGTCAGATCGCGGCGGTCGTGAGGCAGCGGGGGCGGCGGCGGCTTGGGCTGAAGCCTCGACTTCGGCTGCGGCTCGGTCGATCTTGGCGTCCTCCTCCAAACGGGAACAGACACTCGCTAAACGGGGATCCATCGGACGTGCGATGAATGGTGGTGGTGGCATCAGGTAGTTATCGGCGACGACAAGGGGGTGGCGCTGATTTGGGGTCGTCGCAAGAGAGATAGAGAGTGGAAATTCGGGTTCTTTTTCGATTGATTTCTCTCTACTCATCCAAACCCTATTTTATTAACAAAATCACGGACCGGGGCTCTGACGGAATGAGCCCGGTCATGATCACCTCTAGTCCACCAATCTGATCAGTTTGCTAATCCAATAACAACTGATCAGTCCGTTTAATTAATTAGCGAGTGTGTAATCCGTAAATGTTTTGTCGTATAATTAAATAAATAAACAATTATTGATGTGTTCGAAACGTACCTTAAAATAACTAATAAAACCTAGACCTAGACACACCTAAATTTTACCGAAACTACCTAAACTAGACCGAACCCTAAGGCAAGTGTACCTGTCGGATTGTAGCTAAGCTAAGGTAAGACCGGAAATATCGAACCTAGGACACTACGAAAACAATACTTAACCTAGACCTAAGAAATGGAAATACTGAGTAGATTGGGTTTTTGGAATTTGGAATTTATTATCTAATTTAACTAACAACTACCAACCGAAACAGGAAAACTTAGGAGAATCAAATTAGAGAAGAGTATCACCTATACCCGGAATCCTATTTAATACCTACAACCTCACTCAGTTTTGACCGATCTGATGGTGGCTAGTTCACCTTTTAAGTCCTTCCTAGCTAACACTTCTAACGCTTGAACAGGCGTTCACCTTGTGAGTATATCCTACCTCAACTAAACCTAACCACCCTCGAATCTAATCTAAGGCACCCTAGGCTAGCAGGAGCTACCAACAACTACCATGACCGACACGGAATAACAAGCTAATCAGATCCCTAGGACACTTCCTTTTGAGAGAATGTAACCCTAGTTCTTTAACCAACCCAATTACTCGACAATTCTTTACCTTTTGAGTCTTAGAAGAGGCAGCACATTACAAACAAATCATCAATCAACAATTAATGCAATAATCAAAAAAACCCTAAACTACTCTTTTGCAATTAACCCTAAAGTTAACTACTTTAGATATTCTACCTAAACCGAAAGACATTCGTGGGTAAATCATGCATCAATAATCAACTAAAAATCTATTCTCAACACACATAAGCATCAACCATGGCAATCTATGGGATTTAATAAAAGCGTAACATCAATCAATCAACCAAAATTGAGTAAAATCATAGATACTAAGAATTCATCCAATTAGGTCTAGGCAATACAAATTACTTAGCCCACAATCATGTCAATGTCTGAAACAATAATAAAAATCAGGTCTTGGACAGAAAACATGGTTAAGTCTAAGAAACGACAAGAATCAAGAAGAAAACCCGGTAAACCGATGATGATTCGTGTTGAAGAATTGATCCACCGATGCTTCCTTCTTTATCCTTGGCCTTCTCTGCTCTCATTTTCGCCCAAAATCGCCTCTGAATTCGTCTGGAACTCATATAATGTCGAATACAAACCCTAAGATTGATTTTATATCGATCAAGCAAAGTTTCCGGAATTTGAGGTTGTAGGCGTATCGCCTACAAACTTACTTCTCCCAGGCGATACGCCTGGGATTTGCTACGCGACAAACTAGTCGGGTCAAACCGACTTAAGCCTTCTGCTGACCGCCCCTTCTCTCACGTATCGCCTAGTAACCTCCTGTCTCCAGGTGATACGCCTGGAGACTTCTTTTCAGCACTTTTCAAATTTTTCTTGTTAAATCTTGTCTGCTAAAATCCTACTTCTCATGTGGCCTCCGGAACTTGTTAAAAACCTACAAAAACATATAAAAGCATAAATAAAGACTCAACAACTCAAACTAAACTAAAAGCAACTAAAACTAATACAAACCGACTCAATTTGACTCAAATATATAATTAAAAGACCTCGGAAATAGGATGTGTTTGCAACACATCAATTATTTATTTAATTAATTAATTGTTCGCTTGAATACTAATTAACGGTAATTAATTTTATGGTCCGTTGACCCGGGTGTAACTCTTAAAGGTCAATATCGGGTCGGGTTCGTTTATTTTCTCGGGTCAGGACACCCTTTTCAAACAGTCTCCCACTTGGACTGAACGCGATAGTATAACGAGGGCAGTCAGAGGCACTTTAGCTATACATGGCTACACCAACCAATATTGACACTTTAAGTCGTCGGCCAAAGTATATATGATTGCAGATCAAGCAGAATTATGACTTATGCATTCATTGTCATATGTTCCTTTCTATATAAGACATTGATGAAGTGATCAACAAACACACAGTAAGTTTGGGTGAGGCCTCACACTTATCACTTGGAATCAACGAGGGCGTCTTTATGCCTAGCTGTTGCCGAAGCAAGAGTATAGAATTCCTTGTTGAGGCATACAGCTCCCACTAAACTTCAGAGCCATTCTCAAAAGTAACCGTTATGGTTGGCAGTTATGCGACAACGTTAGGCTACAATCAAAGAATGTTCTTTAGTAGAAGGGAGTTCGAATATGCGTCTCAGGTCTAAGGATACATTAGAGCATGCATTAATCAAGCAAGCAAGACTTCCATTTTTACGTTGCATGATGCGAGTTACGTCCAACGTCATTCACCAATGAGATCTGTGAGTTTGAACGTTAAACGGCTTTAAGGTTCAAGTGGTCACAATAGTCTTACTTTAGTATAGCTCCCACTAAACTAATCGACTACGGACATTTAGAACAAGGACTTGTTGTTCAAGGATTAAACGTATTAATATTAAACATGTTATGTAATTCATTATTGCATAAAACAGATGGAATAAGAATAATATAGATAAATGTTGATGTTCATACATCGAAACACTAAATCAATACATGTCTTTAGCTAATCTAAGCCATATCGCTTCTCTGTGGCGTATATGAGTCTCTTGAGTCATAGGCTTAGTGAAGGGATCAGTTAATTTTGATCTGTGTGTACTTTGCTTATTTTAATTTCATTTATAACGACTACTTCTCTTATGTAGTGGAATTTTCTCAGGATGTGCTTGGCCTTCTTGTGAGACCCTTGCTCTTTGGCTTGAGCTATAGCACATGTGTTATCACACAGCATCTCGATTGGCTACCTAATTCTTGGCACGGCATCAAGATCGGATATGAACTCCTTCATCCATACAGCTTCCTTAGCAGCTTCTGAGGCGGCTATGTATTCGGATTCAGTAGTAGAATCTGTAACTACTGGCTGTTTTGAGCTTCTCCAAGAAACAACCCCTCCGTTAAGAGTGAAAACGAATCCTGACTATGAGCGAGAGTCATCTCGGTCAGTCTAAAAACTAGCATCAATGTAGCATCGTACAGTGAGCTCTTTATCAACACCTCCGTATACGAGAAACATATCACTAGTGTTTCTCAAGTATTTCAGTATGTTCTTTACAGCCATCCAGTGAGCTAGTCGTGGCGTCTGTTGGTATCGACTAGTCACACTCAGTGCATACGAGACATCAGGTCGTGTGCAGAGCATGGCATACATGATAGATCCAATAGCAGAGGCGAATGGGATCAATGCCATTTGGCTTATCTCTTGCTCCGTTTTAGGTGCTTGAGATTTGTCCAAGATTGTTCCCTTAGTCATGGGAACGGCTCCTTTCTTGGAGTTGCTCATGTTGAACCGAGCTATGATCTTATCAACGTATGTGCTTTGACTGAGACCCAAAAGGCGCTTAGATCGATCTCTGTGAATTTTAATTCCCAGAATATAAGCGGCTTCTCCAAGATCTTTCATAGCGAAACAAGATGAAAGCCATTTCTTAACTTCGTTAAGCATGGGTATGTTATTTCCTATGATCAGTATATCGTCTACGTACAGTATGAGGAACGATATAACGCTCCCACTCGCCTTCCTGTAAACACAAGGTTCATCTTTATTTTGATCAAAACCAAACTCTTTGACCTTTTGATCAAAATGAAGATTCCAGCTTCGAGATGCTTGTTTGAGTCCATAAATGGACTTTCTCAGCTTGCAAACCTTATCTGGATTCTCTAGATCGTCAAAACCATTAGCTGAACCATGTAGACATCCTCTTCGAGTTGTTCGTTCAGGAAAGAGGTTTTAACGTTCATTTGCCATATCTCATAATCATAGTATTCGGCTATGGCAAGGAGAATCCTGATCAATTTGATCATGACAACGGGCGAGAAGGTCACATCATAGTCAATCCCTTGGGTTTGAGTGAAACCTTTCGCTACAAGCCGTGCCTTGTAGGTTTGCACATTTCCATGCATATAAGTTTTTCTTCTAAAGATCCACTTGCTCCCTACAGCCCGTGAACCGGAGGTAGCTCAATCAAGTCCCAGACGTGATTATCACGCATAGACTGCATCTCTGCGTTCATGGCTTGAAGCCATTTATCAGATTCTGGATCTGACATAGCAGCTTTGTAGTTAGTAGGCTCAACGTTAGAATCGGCTACTCAAAGGCTTCATGATGTGTTCGGAACGTACCTAAAAATAATTATTAAATCTAGACCTAAACCTAGACATAGACACACCTAAATTTTACCGAAACTACCTAAACTAGACCAAACCCTAAGGCAAGTGTACCTTTCGAATTATAGTAAAGCTAAGGTAAGACCGGAAATATCAAACCCTAGAGACACTCTATGGACAAAATTTACCTAGGACTTAAGAATTGAAATACTGAGAATTGAATTTGGGTTTTGGATTGTAGGAATTTAAATTAACTAACTTAACTAACACTAATGTCCGACAGCAGAACAAACCTTGAGAAAACTATCAAATGCGAGAAGACACCACCCAGACCTAGAATCCCAATTAATACCTATGATCTTACCTGACTATGACAATTCTGATGGATCTTAGTTCACCTTTTAATTCCTTCCTAGTAATTGCTTCTAACGCCCGAACAGGAGTTCACCTTATAGGTACTTCCTACCTCAACTAAACCTAACCACCCTCGAATCTAATCTAAGGCACCATAGGCTAGCAGGAGCTACCATTAACCAACTGTAAATGACTCGGAATAACAAGTTAGAAAAATAACCAAGGGAATTTCCTTTTGGGACAAGTCGATCCTAAGCACTTAACCAACCAGACTACCCAATAGCTATCACCCTTTAAAGTTTATTTAGCTAGCAGCATACAAGATTCAACTAACCACTTATCAACTAACCCTATGACCACAATTAAGCAATCACTTAAATTACAAGTTTAACCCTACAAATTAACTATTTTACCCAAACCGGAAGACATCCGCAAGCAAAGCAAGGATTAATTGTTAGAGCATATACCTATGCTATGATGTGTCTCGTGTATTGTATCTATGTGAGCGTGTCTTAGTATGAGTTTTAATGATAATATCATTGGCGCCGGACCAAATGGTCCGCCGGACCAAATGGTACGCCCGTACCATTTGGTACGCAGCCTGTTTAGTCACTAACTATAAATAGGTTGTGTTAGAATGATAACTTAACACTATGAGTCACTCTACACTTTCTGTGTGTGTTTTCTAGAGAGAGAAACCAGAGAGAACTTCTTTGTATCTTCAAGTGATCAAAAAGAATTCTCTTATTTACATCTTGTGTTCATTACATTGATCAAAGAATGCAGTAGTAAGATCATATCTCGATTTTACAAGTGGTATCAGAGCATTTGGTTGCTCTACTGCTGTGTTTTTGATCAATTTTTGGATTTTTAGAGTGAGAAAGTGTGGGTTTTCTTCAATTTTCATCAAATTCTTCCAATTCCGAGTGTTTCCGAGGTAAAAAATGATTTCTGAGTGTTCCTAGTGAGTTTTCGCACCATTCTGGAGCAATTTCAAGTCCAAATTGTCAAAATTCGCAAAAATCCATCAAAATCAGCGTGGTACGTTTTTGGTCCGCCTCAAGAACATTTGGTCCGCTGCTGGTCCGCCGTTGGTCCGCTAGGCAAGCTTCAAGTTGGTCCGTGGCAGTTTTTTTTGGTCCGCCGTACCATTTTGGTCCGCCGTACCAAATTTGGTCCACTGAAATCTGGTCCTCTGAATTCTGGTCCGCTGGTAGTTTCTTCAAAGGGTCATAACTTTTGCATTGTAAATCGCTACGAGAGCCATAAGTACTCAAATCGATCGTCTTGACGAGCTCTACATTGTTCGTTCAAAGTTGATTTTCAAAATCAAATTCTAACACCTTAGTTTCTGAGTTCGAAGTTTTTTAAGTATCATTTTAGGTGAAAATGTCTGATTTTCAAGCATTTGCGGCTATGCAAAGCACGGTACAAGCTATGCTCAATTTTGATAATGAAATGGGAACAAGTCAGAAAGTTCCTAAGCTGTTAAAGTTGGAAGATTATCAAAATTGGAAACAACGTTTTTCTGCATACATCAGCACAAACGATATTGATTTATGGATTCCAATTCAAAAGTTGTATGTACGTACAACTGTAGATGGAGAGTATAAAGAAATTCAAGATTTTGATAAGGATGAAAAAAGAGTTATGAGCTTGAACAAAAAGTTTATGGTTATCTTACCATGGCTTTACCTACTGAGCTGTTGCATCAATTCAGTACTTGCAAGAAATCTAAACAGTTATGGGATATGCTTTATCTGCTCGATGTGAAGGCAATGACCAATATAAGAAGAGTAGACAAAAAGTGTTAAACAAGGAATTTGAAAATTTTCAACACTATGAAAAAGAAAACATTTATGCTCTTGTTTCAAGGTTTTCACATCTGATTAGTGAGATGAAAGTGGTTAAAATTGAAAAGACCGAGGAGGAATTGAAAGAGAAATTGATGGAAGCATTACCGGAAAAGTGGGAAAACTATGTATTATTACTTACTCATGATAAAGAATATTCTGCATTATCATTTCATGATTTAACCGGAAAGCTTCATGCTAGAGAGATGGAAATGATGACCTCAAACAAGTCAACTGCTCAATTCCAAAATCCTAAATTGTACCATGGTCAAAATTTTGCAAGTATCAATGCAAAGTCTAAATCATTTGGTGTTGACTCATCAAATCCACCTCAAACAGCCTTTGTTGCTGGTCATGATTCAGGAAACTCTGCAAATTCATCAAGAGGGTGTGACTTCACTATTCCAAATAATTCGAGTCAGACTTCGTTTTCTACAAAAACACCAGATGAGCATTTGGCATTAATTTCAGCTTTGTTATCTTCATATTATGGATTGCTGAATGGTGGTTTGACAACATCTAATTTTGATTGGAGAAGATTTTGATCAGATTGATCCAGATAACCTTGAACAAATGGACATTAACTGGCAACTTGCAATGTTAGCCCAAAGACTTAAAAGATTCAAGAAAAAGACCGGATTTCAAAGTCTAAATCCAAATGGCAAGGTTGGCATAGACAAATCAAAGGTAAAATGTTTCAAATGTTCTAATTTAGGACATTTTGCTCGTGATTGTTCAAAAACAAATGCATCTTCATCCAAGTCTCCAACACCTTTAGTTTCTCAAGTTGATAAACAATATAACTGGAGACACACTTCGGATCCAATTGCTTTAACTGCTATTATTTCTGAGTCAAGCGCACAAAAATCGGATAAAGGTACTTATTGTACTCCCGATTCCGATGATGAGTCTGCGATGATTGCTTAAATTGTTCATAATGATGATGAAGAAGAATTAACTGATTCTGATTCTGAATCTGAAATAAGTGGTTCTGGAAATAGTGGCTATGAATCGGTTTGTGAGTTTTGTTCTCAGAAAGACAAGAAGATTCAAGGATTGATAAAAGATAATGGTTTGTTGATTGAGGAAAATAAAAGAAGGAGAGAAGAATTGACAAATGAACAGCAAAAGTTAGCAGATCTAATTCAAGAATTTTCTTCTCAGACATATAAGTTTTCAGATTTACAAGCAGAGATTATTGATAAAGACTCAAAATTTCAAAATGTTACACAAGAGTTTGAACAGAAATTTACAACATTATCTGAGGAAAATGGTGACTTAGTCAAAGAAGTGAAGAAATGGAAAGATGAAGCTGAGGATACTGCAAAGGATTTTCAAAATCTTTTTGACAAATCCAAGTTCAGACTTGATACACTTACTCAACTTTCTGATGATCAAGCTACTAAGATTCAGTCTTATCATACTGATATGGAAAAGTTACTTGATGAGAAGAGGGAGTTGGTTAGAGTGAACAAGTTGCAAAATGCAAATTTGGATATTCAGAAAAGAAATGAAGATAAACTCGAGAAGGAATTGTTGGCCGGCTTAGATGAATTAAGATTGCAAAATTTTGAAACTAATAAAGTGACAAAGAAGCTCATTGCAACAGAAAAAGAGTTGGGTGAAGCTTATCAAAGAATTTCTGAATTAAAGATTGAAGTCATTGATTTAAAACGTCTTTTGAACAATGTTACTAACTCACAATCTTTTACAAGTTTTCTGGCCAAGGATGAGAATATTGAGAAGATGTTTAACAAAACCGTGTCACCACCAGGATGTCTTAAAGAAGGCGTTCTTGATTTGAAAGAAAAGGTTGAGACTGATGATTATTCTAAGTTTGTTGGTTCCAAATCTGTTGAAGAAAGGAAAGAGAACAAAGGCCAGAGTGCTGCAACTTCTGAAGCTCCACAGGGTGTGTCTAGTTTTTCATCTGATGACAAAGAGAATTCTGCAAGTTCACCTACTGACATTGCTGAAACGATAGTTGATGCTCCAAACGATATCAACAAGGTCAAAGCAGAGTTTTCTCGTCTTGCTAAGACAGGGCATAAAACATCTGGTTTAGCAGAGAAGGTTTCTGGTAAACATACAGGTTTGGGTTTCCAAAAGAAACAGGTTAAAGTGAATGTTTCAAAGGTTCAACAGCAACAAAATTTGAAGAAAGTAAATATGAAGCAAGTCAAGAAGGATGTGTTTGAAGCTGACAAAGTTCAACCTGAGATATTTTATAAACTTAAAGGTTCAGATCAGATATTTTCCTGATAAGGAGTTTCCACTTCAATGTGTGAATTTTCAGAAAGTTGTTGAGGTCTTTATCAAAACTGATGCTGCTCCAAAGACCGAGAAGAAACGAACAGCCAAATATTCTTCTGGATATTTAAATTCTACTCCAAAGAGCCCCACTTCGAAATGGGTTCATGATCATCAATATCAGGTATTCGATTCCTTTTATGATCATTTTGGAGATGTTAATGTTTGTGAAACTTTGCAGCTTCCGAAACGCCGAAATGTCAACAATCGCTTGTGTTATAATTGCCGACAAAAAAGGCATCTGGCACAAGATTGTTCGGTTTCTGCTACTTCTACATCAAAAAGAGGAAAGGTTCCACATGTTGGTAAATCTGCCAAACAGAGATTAATTGATGAATATGGCAGAGTATTTGATGAACATCAACCAACATTTTTCAAAACTCAAGGAAGATTTATTCCTCGTTTTCAAAATATTCCATATGTAGGTTGTTTGTCACAATCGACTGTGACTTGTTCATCAGATACTGATTTACCAAAACAAAAAATTTGGAAACCTAAAGTGGTTTCGAAAGGAAACCAAGATACTGGTCGATCAGAGGCGATTCGCTTCGTGTCATTTATAAACTGACGTGTTTGACCAGTGTGCAGGTACTTCTAGAAGATCTATTGGTGATTAAAAAGTTGCTGATGGAGGAGTATTCTGCTGATTTAACTTAAATTACATGTGATATCACTTTCAAAATTGAAATTTTTCTAAAAGCTAAAATTGCAAGGTATCCATGTCGAAAGGTCAATTTTCTTTCTTTTACATCTCGTATGTAGTTTAGGGGGAGAAATTTGAAAATACCAAAATTAGTGTCTTTTTGTTTTTGTTAAAATGAAAATCCAAAAATAGGGTTTTCATTTTAAGGGGGAGAAAAAGGAAAAATACAAAAACATTGAAAAAAATGAGAAATTGTATCCGACATAATTGGGAAATGATGGTACATTGTGTCTGACTCATGGATAAATTAGATGAAAAAGCCATAAGATCATTATTCGATGTGCTTGGTAGGCTCGGCATTAAATCAGAAAGTATTCAGATGTGATATTCACTAAATACTAATGCTTGACCAAGTGGACAACATCTTGATGAACATCTCATGATATATTAAGAAAACATATGTGAAAAAGAAAATGAGAAGTCACTGTGTATACGTGTGTTCATTTTGCAAAGATTTAAACTTGTTTGATTTTTTTATTTTGTCAAACGATCGGACTTTCTCTGCGTATCGAAAGATCAACCTGATCATTGTTCGTTTGACGTTCTGCTTTATTTTCTTTGGTGTTTCGTATAACTCATCGGACTTTCTCTACGTGTATGGGAGTACCGACCTGATTGTTGTTGGGTTATACTATTTCAACTTGTTTTATTTTCTTATTTTGTTATGTCCGAGGCCTTATCTGCGTATCGAAAGATCAACCTTAAGGTAGACGATTTAACGTTCTTATTTCTTTTTGCATGGAACACAATTGACTAAATCATGAATACAATCATTATGTGATTAAATCACAAATGAAATCACAAAGTGTGATATAAAAGCAAATACATATCTGAGTATGTCTGATAGTGTGGGGTACACTGGTCAAAGCAAATCAAATCAATACATTAACATATCCAGATGTTATGAGTATGATTGTGCCTGAGTTTAAGATGGACAAATTATACCAGTAATCGACATGACTTATGTGCTGAAGTAATTGAAATTGAAGTGTTGTTCAGCGTGTTATGTTCAATATGATCCCAATTTGTGATCTTTCTCGCAAAAGACAAAAATAGTGTGTAATTCTGTATTGCATTTATGTTTCATATCTAAAAAATTCAAAAAGATTTTTGGTGTGTTTTGATATAAAGTTTCAAAAAGCCAAAAAGATTTTATTTCTTATTTGTTTTCGACCGATCGACATGTGATACGAATTAAAATTTCAAAATCTATCCTGGATTCTCGAAGAGAAGTTTTGTGCCAAGATTAAATTAATTTTCAAAAGAAAAAGGAAGCCGCGTTTCTGTCTTCTGAAATTGCAGGTTATATGTGTCAAGACTCAAGCATGGTGACAGGGGGAGTATGTTTTATCTTTCACAAGTGGATCTTGAAGTTTGAAGATGATTCAAGAGTGATCCAGCCATGCAAGCTCTATTTCTGACAAGATTTCAAGTCAAAGATCGGATGCAACAATGTTGAAGATTGAAGACTAGAGTTTAGTTAGAAAATAGATACACTACACGTTAAGGGGGAGTTTGTTAGAGCATATACCTATGCTATAATGTGTCTCGTGTATTGTATCTATGTGAGCGTGTCTTAGTATGAGTTTTAATGACAATATCATAGGCGCCGGACCAAATGGTCCGCCAGACCAAATGGTATGTCCGTACCATTTGGTACGCAGCCTACTTAGTCACTAACTATAAATAGGTTGTGTTAGAATGATAGCTTAACACTCTGAGTCACTCTACACTTTCTGTGCGTGTTTTCTAGAGAGAGAAACCAGAGAGAACTTCTTTGTATCTTCAAGTGATCAATAAGAATTCTCTTATTTACATCTCGTGTTCATTACGTTGATCAAAGCATGCAGTAGTAAGATCGTATCTCGATTTTACATTAACTTATAACTAGAAAACTAAACCAAGTACACATACGCATCATTATAGAAAATTAATGGGATTTAATAGAAACAAACATCAATCAAATTGTCAAACGCCAAGCATGATCATAAATACTAAAAAGTCATCATTCGGTCTAGGTGGTGGTAGAAGTTTAGCCAACCACCATAATCAAAGCAAAAGAAACCATAAAAACATAATCTTTAACCCTAAACATGGTTTTAGAACTAATCAAGAACAAGAAATCGAAGTGAAGAAAGGAACCGGATTGCAAAATTGATCGTAGATTAATGATTCCGGATCGATCTCCTCTTGATTCCACCTTCTCTGCCTTCAAAAATCGCCTCTCAGCCTCTCTCTAGTCGAACACAGGTGCAGAATGTCGAATATACAAACCCTAAAATCGAATTTATATCACGAAACCTCTTTTTGCGGATTTTAAAGATGTAGGCGTATCACCTACATCCCAAAATCTCCCAGGCGATACGCCTAGGACTTGCTACGCGACAAACTAGTCGGTCAAACCGACTTTAAACTTCCGTTGACTGCTTCCTCTCTCGCGTATCGCGCGCAACTTCCAAGGGACTAGGCGATACGCCTAGTCCTTCTTTTTTTAGCACTTCTTCTTAATTTTTCACTTGAAATCTTGTCCGCTTCTTTTATGGCCTCAGGATTTGGCTAAACACCTACAAAACATATAAAAACATAAATAAAAGACTCAAGGACCAAATTAAACTAAAAGCAACTAAAACTAATACAAACCGACTCAATTTGACTCAAATATATATAAAAATGACTTGGAAAGTAAGATGTGTTTGCAACACATCAAACATCCCCACACTGACTCTTTTTTCGTCCTCGAAAAATACTGCAATGGAATCATAACCAGGACTTTGACTTCTAACAACTTACAATTTCCTCAATTTATATTTTACTTAGCTTACTTACACCCCCGGTAGCGATTATCTATATTTCGATCCGATTAAACCCAACCACCGACTTTTGAGCCCCCAAGGTGTTTATAATTTACCGGATATAGTTCAGTCTGCCTATTTGTCCCACTCTAGAAAGATCAAATTCAATCTAATCCCAAATCTTATTCAGTCCAAGTAAAGGTTACTAATGATTTAAGTTTTAGATTTTCACCACCCCCTTAAGTCAGATACAAAGATGTCCAAAGAATGATGGAATTGAATGGAATGCGAACTTTTAAGCATTTATTTTCTAATCTACTATATTTTTTTTTTCCTTTTCTCTTTTCTTTTTTTTTCATATATATTTGGTTAATTTTAACTAGGTTTACCAACGAGCATCATCAGAGACATTCTTTTCGAGATGTTATCCCCAAAATCGTACGTGAGTTTTTTGCCCGCGAGATCCAGAACATCATCAGAGGCACTCACCACGGGATACTATCCTTAGTTTGTACATCAGTATTTTGTCCCTTCACTCTAAAAATATTAACCAAATTATTACCTAATATGCTTATGATGAAAAAATGGGGCGCCATCGCATTGGTGTGCCAGGTTATTCTAAGGACATAGAAGTATCTAGCCTAAAGGGGTCTTTTTCCTCCTAATCATCAGTTTCAGTATTCCTCTCACTCCTAAAATGGGAACCCACTAACAGACTGATTAATTACATATTTATACAACAATAAACACAATAGGATAACTAAGCTTTACTAAGTCAGCTGGGCCTACCAATACATCCCTAACCAAGAGTGTTTTCAGATTTTATTTATTTATATAACATTTAAGCACAAAATTAGAAAACCAAATCCTAATTGTACTATCATCTTCCATTTAATTGCAGCCAGATTCTCAGACATTTTTGAACAATTTTTTCAATTTTTTAATTATTTTTTTTTCAAAAAAAAAACAAACTAACTAACTAAAAATTATACAACGCAAGTAAAAATAATAAAAAGACGCAAGGCTTCTCATCCCCACACTTGAAACACACATTGCCCTCAATGTGGAATGGAAATAAAATAAAGTAGAATGAAAATAAACCAAACACACAAATGAAAAAAAATAAAAATGCACATAAAAATAAAAATAAAAGAAAAATTGGAACAAACTCCCCTGATTTTTAATTTTGAGGAATGACAGGCGAGCTCGTATCCGCAGGTCCTCCATTGAATTCCATGATTATCCTAAAGCGCGAATATCCTTGGACCTGTAAACCGACAAGACAAAAAATACACAAACGACTCGACACGATTAAAAGTAAGTAACGAATACGAAAATAAAAATCACAAAACTATAAACTAAGGACGAAATAAAATAAAATAAAAAATTAAGTTGAAATGGTGTTTACCTGGAAAAACGCGAACTCACAAACCACCAACCCAAAAAAATTAAAAATTGAAAAACCTTCCTGGCCGCCGACCCCCTCGCATATCACGAGGGGTTTCTACTCAAACTGCGCATACCGCGAGGACTTCAAAATACTGGTGAGTCTCCACTCCTCCAGGCGTATCGCCTACCAACCTATAGCTTCCAGGCGATACGCCTGGAACGTTATTTCCAGAGAATTTTTAGATTTTGGCCTTGAAAATTTTCTATCTCCTATGCTCTCCACTCCAGGTCCCTTGGTTGATTTTTTCCAGCTAAACCTGCACTTTAAAGCTGCAAATCTCACCCGGAATTCCCCACATCACTTTTCCTACATCTCGAGTCTCCCGAATCGCCTGCAAATACCAAAAAAACACAAAACCGAAACGACGCAAAATGCACGAAAATTAATAATTGCAGAAAATTACAAACACAACTACAAAATATACATCCCGGGCACTTAATCATTTTGCACATAATAAAGACACAACCTCCCAAACCATCCGGAGGCTTTGATTTCACATCCTTAACCGCAAAAAATACCGGGTTTCACACGGAATCTATCCATCCAACCACCCACCAACTTCCTAATCCTTACAGCAACAAAATTTACCAATCCTAACAACATTTTAACCTTCCAATGCTTGAATTGACCCGAAAGAAACTTTATTTTCTCTAGAAAACTCAAAGCCAGGTCATTTTCACTAACAACCATCTTCAACCTCCCCACACTTGGCCTAAACTCTATATCGTCACTCAAAACACCTAGATCACCAAGTGTGGCATTTCTAACTACCTCTTCGACTACCAAATCACTATCCACACTCACTATCCCTCTGGGTTCTCCTAATGGGTCAACTAACACCTCATCAATAACTCAACTAACCCGGAGTCCTCCCCACACTTATTTTCCTCAATCTCTTCATCCTTTAACCGATTACCTACCACCACTAGATCGATGAACGACATCAAAGTTCCTATCAAGCATACCGATTTGGTGCCACTATCCTCATGTCTACCTACCTTAAACAAGACACTTTCATTTAAAGTTAAAGTACCCTAAAAAACGTCCACTAAAGCACGAGCGGTCCTAAGGAAGGGCCTACCTAGAATCAAAGGGCAACTAGGGTTATAATTACTATCAACTACCACAAAGTCTATAGGGAACACAAATTTATCAACTTTCACAAGTACATTTTCCACTATACCCTTGGGTCTGACAATGGATTTGTCACCTAAAGATATGTTCATGCAAGTAGGTGCTAACTCTCCTAATCCTAAGTGCTCAAAAACATAATAAGGCATGACATTTATCGAGGCACCTAGATCAGCTAAAGCATAAGTAACAGAAGAACTACCAAAAATGCAAGGAATTGTAAAAATCCTTGGATCGTTTAATTTCTTGGGTAATTTATTCTGGAAAACGGCCGAACAATTCGCATCACGAGTTATATCAGATAAAGCTTCAAGTTTCTTCTTATTACTTAGCATATCTTTCAAAAATTTTGCATATTTAGGCATTTTATTAAGAACTTCAGTGAAAGGCAATGCAATCCTAAGTTGCCTAAGAATATCAAGAAACTGACCGTACTCTTGCGCATTTTTCTATTGAATTAAACGTTCAGGATAGGGCACACGCTTCAAATCCTCAACTGTAATAGGTTTAGATGCAAATCGGGCTCGTTTCTTCTCCTTCGCCGCCTCCCACTTTAACGGCTTCTCTCCAGCCAGCGGCTTCTTCACAACCTCAGCCTCGACGTTCGGTGCGGTACTTGCTGGCGTCACGCTCTGATGCACCCTCCCGTCAGGCGTCTCTAATTCGATCTCCTCATCGACCGGCTCCTCCTCAACGACCGCCGGTGATGGTCCCTAAACTACTCTCCCGCTTCTTGTGGTGATAGCATTGACATTGGCGTTGGGGTTTTTGTAAGTACTACCGGAAAACTGACCCCCGCGGGAATTTAGCTCCTTCAGCTGCTTTGTTTTGTCACCAACCGAACACTGTAGATCCAAGGAAGAAGCTTGTTGATTTCTCAATAACGTGTCATGCTCCATCAGCTTCTTCTGGGTAGCCTCATCTCGCGTCACTATCTGCTACAGGATCTGGGTCTGGTTAGCTATCAGGTTCCTCATCTCCTTAAAACTAGACCCGTAATCTCCTCCACCATAGTTATTCCTCGGTGGAAAACCAGGTGGGTTTCCTCCCTCTCGCCATCCTGAATTCTGGCCACTCTTCTACCCGGACTGGAAAGAATTACCGAAATGGTTTCGGTTTCTAATATAGTCGACTTGCTCAGCGGGAGCAAGCGGGCAGTCTCGGGTATCGTGAGTGCCTCTACACAGCTCACATTTGGCTTTGATATGGAGTTTGATTTCTTCTAAAGCCTTATAGATGTTCTCTAACTCCTTAGGCGTCATAGTCTCCGAGCCAATGTGACTGACACTCCGGGTAGATGTAGACGGTGCAAGTGATCTAGTCGGGGACAAGGTGGCTCTCCGATCTTCGGGTGTCTGTTGTTCAGCAAGTGCGAAGCTCTCAAAAAGTGATTTGCATTCGTCAACGGTGAGCTTCTCCATCATATGCCCTCTAGCCGAAATGTTGAACTCCTTCTTAACAGAATAAGGAAGTTCATTGTAGAACTTTTCTATGATCGCCCAGTCCGTCAACTCGTGTTGTGGACATTTGCTCAGAAGGGTGTTGAATCGTTCATAAGCGACCGAATAAGGCTCATCAGGGTCCATCCGAAAGTAGTGGATTTCCTCCCGAGTACGTGCAGCCTTGGCTGGAGGATGATATTTTTTCAGGAATTTTAGTTTCAAATCGTCCCAGGTGGCGATCGAATTTGGCGGAAGTGTCTCGATCCACTCGGCGGCTCGAGACGTAAGGGAGAATGGAAACAGACGCAGATAGATGGTATCGTCCGCGACTCCCATGAGTCCGAACGTGTTGCAGATTCGGATGTATCGTGAGATATGCGTCGGTGCATCTTCGTCTTCACGTCCATGAAACTGAATAGAGTTTGTGAGCGCGTTTATGACGTGAGACGGAACTTACCAATTGGTGGTGTTGGCAATGTTGGGTTACGCAATGGCAACCAAGCGTCGTTAACTTCGGCGCTGGCCTGCTCGTGGACGGTGCGACGGGCCGCCATGGAAGAAAGGTCTGGAAAAGGAATGGGTTTGGTGTCGCGTGGGAGTTGTGTGGAAGTGGATGTGGATGGGTTGGAATGAGTGGTGGAAAGTATGAACGCCTCGAGTTCCGTGCGAAGAGCGCGGAACCGTTCACGAATGTCCTTGTCAGGATCAGATAATGAACTAAGATCAGATGGACATCGCGAACGGGTGTGTGGCATAAAATGGAGGAAAAATAAATATAAAAATTAGAAAAATAAAAAATCCTAAAAATCTAGACTCGAAATCAGAAAATCCTAAGACTCTAGACACGGAAAAACCTAAAAGACTCAAAATTTCCTAACAACGACCTAAGTTAATCTTGTTATTGCCAAATGTCCCCGGCAACGGCGCCAAAAACTTGATGAGTTCGGAACGTACCTAAAAATAATTATTAAATCTAGACCTAAACCTAGACATAGACACACCTAAATTTTACCGAAACTACCTAAACTACACCGAACCCTAAGGCAAGTGTACCTGTCGGATTATAGTAAAGCTAAGGTAACACCGGGAATATCGAACCCTAGAGACACTCTATGGACAAAATTTACCTAGGACCTAAGAATGGAAATACTGAGATTTGAATTTGGGTTTTGGATTGCAGGAATTTAAATTAACTAACTTAACTTACACTAATGTACGACAGCAGAACAAACCTTGAGAAAACTATCAAATGCGAGAAGACACCACCCAGACCTAGAATCCC
The DNA here is from genome assembly GCA_039602395.1 of Deinandra increscens subsp. villosa. Classification (NCBI taxonomy): domain Eukaryota; kingdom Viridiplantae; phylum Streptophyta; class Magnoliopsida; order Asterales; family Asteraceae; genus Deinandra; species Deinandra increscens. The sequence goes on from JBCNJP010000003.1 coordinate 28,585,188, forward strand.
AATTAATACCTATGATCTTACCTGACTATGACAATTCTGATGGATCCTAGTTCACCTTTTAAGTCCTTCCTAGTAATTGCTTCTAACGCGTGAACAGGAGTTCACCTTATGGGTACTTCCTACCTCAACTAAACCTAACCACCCTCGAATCTAATCTAAGGCACCCTAGGCTAGCAGGAGCTACCATTAACCAACTGTAAATGACTCGGAATAACAAGTTAGAAAAATAACCTAGGGAATTTCCTTTTGGGACAACTCGATCCTAAGCACTTAACCAACCCGACTACCCAATAGCTATCACCCTTTTAAGTTTATTTAGCTAGCACCATACAAGATTCAACTAACCACTTATCAACTAACCCTATGACCACAATTAAGCAATCACGTTAAATTGCAAGTTTAACCCTACAAATTAACTATTTTACCCAAATCGGAAGGCATCCGCAAGCAAAGAAAGGATTAATTTATAACTAGAAAACTAAACCAAGTACACATACGCATCATCACAGAAAATTAATGGGATTAAATAGAAACAAACATCAATCAACTTGTCAAACGCCAAGCATGATCATAAATACTAAAAAGTCATCATTCGGTCTAGGTGGTGGTAGAAGTTTAGCCAACCACCATAATCAAAGCAAAAGAAACCATAAAAACAAAATCTTTAACCCTAAACATAGTTTTAGAACTAATCAAGAACAAGAAATCGAAGTGAAGAAAGGAACCGGATTGCGAAATTGATCATAGATTAATGATTCCGGATCGATCTCCTCTTGATTCCACATTCTCTGCCTTAAAAAATCGCCTCTCACCCTCTCTCTGGTCGAACACATGTGCAGAATGTCGAATACAACCCCTAAAATCGAATTTATATCACGAAACCTCTTTTTGCGGGTTTTAAAGATGTAGGCGTATCGCCTACATCCCAAAATCTCCCAGGCGATACGCCTAGGACTTGCTACGCGACAAACTAGTCGGTCAAACCGACTTTTAACTTCTGTTGACTGCTTCCTCTCTCGCGTATCGCGCGCAACTTCCAGGGGACTAGGCGATACGCCTAGTCCTTCTTTTTCAGCACTTCTTCTTAATTTTTCACTTGAAATCTTGTCCGCTTCTCTTGTGGCCTCGGGATTTGGCTAAACACCTACAAAACATATAAAAACATAAATAAAAGACTCAAGGACCAAATTAAACTAAAAGCAACTATAACTAATACAAACCGACTCAATTTGACTCAAATATATATAAAAATGACTTGGAAAGTAAGATGTGTTTGCAACACATCACTTCATGATAGCCAAGGTATCTTTCGGGCTCTTTGCGTGTCCTTTCACTCCTTCGAACGCTTGCGCTTATGCTTGGATCTGATGATGCGACAATCCTTTGTCGGTCAGATGCAGAGACCGTTTCAGGGTTAGGTGTATCTCAAATCTCTTCAAGATCCACTGGATCACTATTTGTTTCCTATGAAAGCCAATTCTTTCTCAAGGAACTTACCTTTCCTTTTGATGGAAATTGTATTTGCACCAGGATGGTAAAAGTGATAACCAGTATTACCATAGTATCCAGCGAAAGTTACCTTTTTCACCTCGGGGATTGAGCTTGTTGTCAGATTCGCTGGTGACATAAGCTTCACATCCCCATACCCTGAGGTATGGTTTAGGAGAAGATCCATGCCATATCTTATATGGGGTCTTCTCTACTTTCTTGGTCGGTGCCATATTTATTAGACGAGCAGCGGTTAAGATGGCATACCCCCAAAAGGAGTGTGGAAAGGTGGTCCTGCACATCATCGATCGAACCATGTTAAGCATAGTTCGATTCCTCCTTTCACTTACGCCATTTAACTGGGGTGTGCCAGGAGGAGTAGGTTGTGAAACAATTCCACATTCCTTTAGATGATTCAGGAATTCTGCGCTTAGGTATTCACCACCTCTATCAGATCGAAGTATTTTAATAGTTCGACTCAGTTGATTTTGTACTTCGTTTTGAAACTCTTTGAACTTTTCAAAAGTTTCATGTTTGTGTTTCATCAGGTAGACATAAGCATATCTGATGTACTCATCGATAAAAGTCACGAAGTACCGTTCACAATTTCTCGTTTCGGTTCGAAAGGAGCCACACACGTCGGTGTGAATAATGCTTAACAATCCTTGGGCCCGTTCACCTGTATGGGTGAAGGGTGACTTGGTTAATTTACCAGATAAGCACGCTTCTCAATGATCGAAGGAATCTGCATCTTGGGACTCGAGAATCTCGGCAGATTGCAGTTTCTTACTGCGAGCTTTGCTTATGTGACCAAGTCTATGGTGCCATAACGAGGAGCTTTGCTTCTTTTAGAAACATGATAGAGCTGATCATTTGTTTGAACTTCTATCTCATATATACCATGTCGAGGTTTAGCCTTGAAATAAAAGATATCATTAAGGTAAGTATTAATTGAATTGCCATTGAATTTTTACCGAAAACCTTGTTCAAACATCGAAGAGACGGATATAATGTTTCTAGATAAACCAGGTGCATATAAATAGTTAACTAATGTAACTACAAGGCCAGTCTGGCATGAAAAAGAATATGTGTCGGTAGCAAGTACTAGGACTCTTTTCCCATCACCAACGATGAGGTCCATGACGCCTTGATCTGTCTTCTTCCACTTCTCAGGTTCCTACAAAACATTAACAATGTGATAACCACATCCAGTATCAAATACCCATGAATTGGAGGAAACAGTGCAAAGTTCAATAACATGTATTGACATACCTGAAGAGCAACCCTTATTAGGGTTCTTGGTCATCTTCAGCTTCGCAAGATAAACGGGACAGTTACGACACCAGAGTCCCATTTTGTTGCACTCATAGCACAGGCGCTCCTCGGGAGGCTGCACCTGCCGTTTCTTGTCTTTGCCTTCTTTAACCTTATTGGCTTTGGAGATCTTTGTATTTGCAACTCTGAGCACGTCCGGCGTGGTCCTGATCTTCACGTTGGGTATCAGCGAAATAACCTCCTCGATCGACTGAGCCAAACAATTAATCGCAAGAATGCGATAATGTTCTGGCAGAGATCTGAGCACTACATCAAGAGCCATCCCGTCTGAGATGGAGTAGCCGAGGTCAATTAGCCTGTCGCGATACGCTTTCATGAGCATGACATGATCGTATGGTGAGAACTCGCTAGCCCTAGAGCAGTTCACGAATTATGAAAGTGCCTCGGCTCGCTCAGTCCTTTGACCCAACTCAAATAAATCCTTGGGTTTATGCATGATGTCATAAGCAGACATCCCCATGAAATTGTACCGATAATCCTGAGTCATGCTAGATAACATTAGGTTAGTGACGTCCTTATCATCGTCAGTGTGCTTTTGGAGCTCAGATCATAAGTTCCCATTTAACAAGTAAGATGGAATACTCGCGATAGGTCGGTTAATAACAGAGAGTTTCCCGGAGAGCCTTAAAAGGTTCCTCAGGGTAGTATGCCATGCGAGAAAGTCAGTCTCAGTGAAGGGGTCGAGTTGTACCATTGAACTTAATGGAGGTGAGTTTTCATTAGCCTTTTGAAATAAACAAAGTAGATTTAATTAGTATTTTTGATGTTTTATATTTCTTTAAAATTAAGTTGGTAAAGTTTATATTTTAAGAAATTGAGAATTTGTTTAGGCGACATTGCTTGAGACCGCCAAATTCAGCCTCAGGAGCAAGGCCGTGTAAACAAACCGACAACGGTTGTCAATTGTGAGACTCAAGTCACAACTCTCGGTATGAGGCCGCTATATACATGCTAGTGTATTTTAGCGATACGTTTAGCCTCATCCATGCCCACTTTAGCAATATACACTTGTAGCGCGGTGTTGA
>JBCNJP010000003.1:28589535-28604601 GCA_039602395.1 Deinandra increscens subsp. villosa
TCTGTGAATATTGTTTATGAATATTTCCATAGGTGTCTGACCCTGCCGTCTGCTCGCCTTTATTTTATCTTGAGCATTATAGATTGTTTTTAACGTCGAAACGTTATCAGGATATTCATTCTTTATCGCTGATAAAATGTTTCGCGGTGGCATGTTTTGGGTCATAAGGTTACCAACCAAGGCATTCTCGTTAGGTCTTAATCTCCTTACGTAAGGAAGAGCCTCAAGATATGGGGTCCGCCGATGGTTATGTGAAGCGCATACAATTTCCAACTCGTATCCGGCATGGAAACCACTATATACGCCACTCAGCATGAAAGGACAGTTACATTTTTTACTACCGGTTTTTTTTACCTTGGCCACGGTTTTGTGAATGCCTGAACGATCACACTTTATCCACCCTTTAGCCAGATTACCATATAATTTACTGGGGTTGGTCCGTCTTTTGTTTAGCCCGTAACCATTTTCTTTGCCTTTTTGAAAAGCCCATTCGAAGAGGTCGTCAAAGGTTTTAAATATCTATACAAAACATAATTGAAAAAAAATACGATTAGTTATTTATATGTAGGAGGTTAATTACTTTGATCGATTTAATTTTGTAAAATTTAATAAATTACCTGGTCGGTACTGTAGTCGACATCCGGTGGAAATATTTTGCGTACACCGAACTCATCGTACTCATCTGTATCGGAGTCATCTTTAACAATTTCAGGGTCTTTTTCATGGAAGGCATCTCCATGATACTGATTATCGTACTGAGAAACGGCAGGGAGAGGCAATGACGAGTGATCACCGTAAAAATTAGAATATTGAGTGTCGTAATAACTTTCGGGTATCTATAAAAATAAAATATCGAATTAATTATTTTCATTAAGAGTAAATTATAAATACAATAACTATTTTTCGAACCCCACTGCTTGCCTGGTTTAAATCAAGCGTCGGTTCCGAAACCGAAGGGTAATGGCTTTCTATTTGAGGTGGCTCCTGATAAATAGAAAAATTAATACAAGTAAAAAATATATTAGGGTAAATATAATTATTAAGTACGAATATTAACTCTTGCCTGGTTAAGATCGATAGGCGGTTGGGAATACGACCGTTGATACGGTTGAACCGCGTATTCATCCTTCAAAAATATAATTTCCGTTGTATTATACAGAACATTATAAAAATAAGAGTTTAAAATGAATATAAAATCGCTTACGTTTTGTGGCGGATGGTTTAAATCGAGAGGCTCGTCATCGCCATTTCCGAATATATTCCAAAGCGACATTATAATAACAAAATTTGTAGTTTTTAAACAACCTGAATGATAACTGCAATTAAAATACCGACTGAATATTGGTGGTCCTGCAATTGTACTGCATTTCTATATATAGCTAAAAGTTTGCTTCGTATTTCCAAACGACGAAATGCAAAGATTCGATATCAATCGAATTATCTTACACCGGTTTCGTCGGCAGGGAATCAATGATCACCCCCACTAAATACGCAGCGTATTAAATTATACGCAGCGTATTAAACACCTATACGCAGCGTTTTAGCCCATACGCAGCGTATAATTTCCAATAATATCTCTGGTGCGCCTGCAAGCTTACTGTGCATGCACAGTCTGATAGGATGGCATGCATGATTAAAGCAATACGCAGCGTATTGTCTAATACGCTGCATATGTCAATTTTTTGAATTCTACCGGTGATTATAAGTAGAGTGGCTATCAGCAGAGGTATACATCACCAAATATATATCGTTTATAAAAAACGACCCTAATCTCCCTACGTACCTCACAAATACAGCATGAGTTTCGGAACCAGATCGTGGACGATTCGATCGACTAACGAAAGTTACCTGGGTTTAATCGTGGATGATGCATACAACTGTAATCCAAGATATTTCACTTTAAATATATATCATTACGGTCATTTTACTGATTCACCGGGCAGGAGATACGTGGAAGGGTGCTGTACATTGGCGGATTACTGCGATGTAAATGAGTTTAGATTCTATGATATGAGTCTAATCATGCCACATCTGGGGTATGAAAATACAAACAACATGTGGTTTTATTATAGGAACCCTTATCTTAATCTTGACAGTGGCCTCGAACCGTTAACAAATAACATGGACGTTGGTCGTCTTATTTCTTTCATAAATGAAGACATCAGAAGTGTTGACGTCTACGTCATTGACAGTGAGCTGGGAGCAAAGACTGAAAAAGACTACCGGAAGACCCGGGTGAAATGGGAAGCCTCAAGCTCCAAGGCAACAAAAAAACTTTTTTAAATTGTTAAGGATTTAATGTGTTTGTGTTTTAGGGGCGTTATAAGAATTTAAATTGTTAAGAATTTAAAGGGATAACTTTTTTAAATTGTTAAGAATTTAATGTGTTTGTGTTAAGAATTTAAATTGTTAAGAATTTAAATTGTTAAAAAAACTACGGTGGGGCGTTATAGGGGCGTTATAGAGGAGAGGGTGGCGAGGGGCGTTAGCCCTTTAATGCCGAGAAGATGAGGTGAATAAAAAAAATAGCCGTTCAACGGCTAAATTTTTTACCGTAAATTTTTTACCGTTGAGGGGTTTTTTTTTTTTAATTTAAACCCTCTTTTACCTATAAATACCCCACTTTAAACATCTCACACACCACTCCAACTCCTCTCTACTTCCCTCTCTACTTCTATTCTTCTACTATATATACCCCATCTATTTTATAAACTTTCACAAGCATTCACAATGAATAGGCGTAGTTGGAAGTCCGAAGACGACGTAGCGGTGGCACAATCTTTCGTTAACGTCGCACACAATTGGAATGATGGACGCCCGCCAAACGAGTTTTGGCCTGCCGTGATTGATGACTTCAAACGGCGACGTGGTGTGGAAGATGTAAACGGGAACTTTATCAGGGCGAAATGGTGCGCCTTGCAATCGAATGCACGAACTTTTAATGATATCTATGTACGACTCGAGCGACAATATGGCGCGGAGGGTATAAGCTCAGTGCTGCGAAGGTCGTTGAACGAGTACAAAACTGAAAATGGCAAGAGCTTTATATACGCAGGCGTTTGGGCTTTTTTGAGGCCATACATCAACAACCCCGAAGATCCTATTTTCACGTTTAATCGTTATATATAGGCGTTCGTGTTTTCTTTTAAGTTGTGATGTTTTAATTTATTTTGTTGTCTTTTATTTTATTTTTAATGAAAGAACTTTTTAAATTGTTTTCTTTTAAGTTGTAGTTTTTAATGAAAGAAAAATTATGTATACGCTGCGTATTGCCAAAAACGCAGCGTATAAGACCTACGCAACCCTAATCCTGGTTGGGAAATGATTATGTCTTGATTACAACATTCCATACGCAGCGTATGTCGTAAAACGCAGCGTATGGAATGTCTGTCATATTAATTAGTTCTATATACGCTGCGTATTGGGTTATACGCAGCGTATATAGATGTTTAATTAGCAGCACCCTAAAGATATTATTTAAACAACATTTAACATAATCATTACACAATCACACGTGAAAAATATAAGAGTAAATTTATATAATCAGCCCCTGACATGTAAAATGACTTAAATACCCTTTATATTTATAAGAAAAAATTAACTCTGTTAGTTTCAGAGACTTAGATGGTAACAAAATACAAACCTCATGTGAGATTTGTTAATATTTTAAAAATCGGATACAGGTGATAAAAATTGCCAAACCTCATGGCTGTAAATAGAATTTTACTCAAAATAAAAATATAAGTGTAATTTCCTATACAAAAGTGACGTAAATTGCAAATTTTAAAATTCAGGGTCGTAATGTGAGCCCAATTTCTAAAATGAGTAAACATTCTTTTGGTTTTCAAGGCTTGCACATTTTAACACTTTTAATTCAATTTTTGAAATTATAACATTTCAGGGCCTGAGGTTTGATTATTTTTAAAATTTTTGTCACTTTTTAGATTTACATCCAAATTAATGGTTGAAATCAGTCAAATAGGATATTAATGAGGGGTATTTTTGTAATTTAACCATCTTCTTTTATTTATTTGATACAAAACGCGGTAATTCCACTTTAATTTATTTAAAAAATGACTAAGTTAAATTTAAAATAAAACAAAATTACATGTTTTTTCCTTTAACTTTACTCGTTTTGTAATTTTTGTCCTTTATCTTTTTTGTCACAATCTCTGTCCTTTAATTTTTTTTTCTTTCACATTTTGTCATTTTTAACAGATTCCGTTAAAATCCACCGTTAACTCAAGGGTATTTTTATCTTTTTACTTTTTAGGTTAGAGAAAAATTACATATTTTGTCCTTTAAATTTGTCTGTTTTGCAATTTTTATCCTTTATCTTTTTTTGTTACATTCTCTATCCTTTAACTTTTTTATTCTTTCATATTTTGTCATTTTTAACAGATTCTATTAAAATCCACCGTTAAGTCAAGGGTATTTTTGTCTTTTTACTTTTACTTAAATAAAGAGGAACAGTGTGTTATGTAAATCTGTAATTTTTTTTCCTTTATCACCCCACCCCACCCTAACCTTAAACCATCACCGATGAAAACCCCACCTGTGACATCCGTCTATTTTTCATATTTGTAACCCGACCCATTTCAGTTATCCATGTAATTTCAATCTATATTCAAGCAAAAATCATGAATATATTCTATGATTATCCTTGTTTCATTTTATACATATACATACATTTATACGTGTCATGATCATAGCCGAGTCAACCCAAAACGAGACCAGTGGTGATATTATTGGATAACTCTAAAACTATACATTAATGATGGAACAATAATAAAATTTATAAAAGTTAAAACATTATACTCTTTTATAAATATGTGACTTATATCATTATTATTCTCACGAAACATCGATCCGGCCGAAGTTTAAACGGAAAGGTTCAGGCGGACTTCGTTCCGGTCGAGGTTGAAACATTAATGTTCCATATGTCCGTTTGTTATAATCTAGCTACAAACATGGTCATTAACTAGTAACGAATATCAAATTGAAACCCGTTATTTTATCTCTCGTTTATAATATACCAATAGACCACCCACATGACTAAAGTAATCCTTTGCTAGTCCCCATGTAGGATTAAAGTAATCCTTTGGTAGTCCCCATGTAGGATTAAAGTAATCCTTTGGTAGTCCCCATGTAGGACTAAAGTAATCCTTTGGTAGTCCCCAAGATGGATTAAAGTAATCCTCTAACTTTCCTCAAGTTAGTCATCCAAGACTAAATTTCTTGTATAAATACCAAAGCTAATGCACTTGTTTTCTCACACCTATACCTAAAATCCACCAGATTCGTTACAGCCACTTCTACAACCCATATCTCCCTCATAAATCGTCCAAATCCTTTCATTTTTGTCCAGAAATCTTCCCCTTTGAGTTCTCTAAAAATGTCAACTGACCTCACTCAATTTCGATAAAAACTCAGCCCTCTAGACCACTTTGAACGACGACTGCTCCAAAATCTCGCTGCTGTGCGACCTTGTTTTTCGTGGCACATTTGAGGTACCAAACGAGATCAGTTTGAGCTGATTCTTTTTCCTATATCTTCCTCTTTCAAAGTACTTCATTTTAGACTTAAAATCTGTACCATTTGGTTTCCTAAATTGTCCAGAATCATCCTCCAAAGTTGACCCAACTTTCTGTCAGAAAATCTCAAGAACTCCTCAAGGCTTCAAGTGTTGATCTAAGCTCAAACGTCATCCTCACTACCTTCTCCTTGCTTAATTTCTGTGAGAAAAACATCCTATTTATATTCTTAAATACTCGTTCATATTTATACCTAAGAACACCCATTAAAAAGGGCTTGTTGGTTAATCACCTTAAAAGAGAACTACTCAACTTTAAATTCTGTGAAAACACAGATTCGTTGTTAGACTTTTATCCGGCCATATCTTGGTCATTTCGAACTCAAATTCAACAAACTCAGACTCCACGATTAAGTTCGTTGAGTTAGCTTTCCAACGATATATAGTTTGCCTTTTAATTCAAACCGAGCAGCTCACAACAGTCCCTACAAGAAAGGTGCGCGTTTCTGTACCTTCTGTTTTGTGAGGCTGTTTCGAGCTATCTCTTAGCATTTTCTTAAAAAGCTTATTAAACAAAAAATGTTTGCATTACATTAAACTAACAATCTGTAAATTTTGGTAATTTATAGTTAACGTTTGATATTTTAAAAGCGCACTTAAAGTCACAGCTCATAAGCTGTCCAAAATCTCCAATTGATACACTAAACCAAAAACCAATACATATCACCAACGGTCAACAGATTAACCAATTTGAACAAGACCCAACTAGTCTTAAGTGGGTAACTTAGACATTCGATTCATGTCTCTAGACTTAAAGTGTCTTCATATAATCTAGGACACGGATAGTCGTCTTCTTATCACTCGGACTCTTTTCATATTTCACTCACCACCTCAGGTGAGTACTCATAACCCCTTTTCCTTTTCAAGTTTTGGGATGTAACATGTATTCATATTCAAATATCAATTCTTTATTCATTTTACAAACCATGCGATTTCATTCTATGTCTATGTGTAATTACATGCTATATGTCAAACTATTGTGTTTCATTCATCATTCATCACTCATCATTCATCAGTGTAATCATTAACCATACCAAGCCTACGTTAACAATGATAGATCTATTGGCTGACAACCCACCTGAATTTGACCGGTAATTGGCATTCAGGTGATTGAAACCTATTTTCATCATAGCGTGACTTTCGAGTCACGGACACTAGTCATCAAGGTTTGATTATGCAAAAAAATTCAATATTTGTTTATTCATACATGCATGAGTCTACATTTGACATATGAATCGCTTTCAAACTACTATATATATTCTAACCTTATGTTTACTCACCAACTATATTTTAGTTGACACTCTCTATTTTTATACATGTTACAGGAAATGATGTTTGAGCTATACGTGATTGATGCTACATCTAGGATGCTTTGGACCTAGATTAATTAAATCGAACTTTATATGTTATGCTATGTTATGTGTGTTGAACCCGTTGTAAGGCTTGGAATTTGGTAATGAATAATTATTGAGACTTTAATTAGTGTCATGAGCATTTGGACAATCATCATGCCCCGACGTAAATTCCGCCGTCGGTTGGGGTGTGAAACCACCCCCACTGTCGGTCGGCCGACGACATTCCATCGAACACTGTCGACGATCCTCCGGCGAACTCCCATCGACCTGACATCGGGTTTGTCAGGGGTGGTCGTCGGTGAAGCAGGTGGCCTAGTGACCGCCGACCTTGTTGGGTTTGTGGAGGCTCGATTAGTTTGGGCCCGATTCGTTTAGAAGACATCCAGTGGCAGATTAATTAAATTGAAGACCCGACCCGTTTTATTTAATTATAGCCCGTTAGTAGTTTTCTTGGGGATTAAGTTGTTAACCCTAATTGTATCTATATATATAGTGGCTAGTGCTTGTAATCATGTATCACGAGAGGTGTGAGGCATAAAGCAATAAAAATCCTGGTTGCAGCCCGTGGACGTAGGTCACATCGACCGAACCACGTAAATCCTTGTGTGTTCTCGTGTTCGTTATTTTTCTGCAGTGTTCGTTGATCGTTTGTGTTGCTTCCGCGTGCGTATAAACCTAACAAGTGGTATCAGAGCTACGTTCGTTACACACGTGAACACGTATTCGCCGAAGTCGGATCTAGGGTTTCGAGAGTCGGCAGCCGCCGCCGTCATCTAGCGATCGTAACCGGTTGAAACTAATTTCCCCAACGTGAGTTTTTGTTTGCCGATCGAGGTTAGTACTATACCGTGTTTGAATTGGCGTCAAATTGACGGAATAGGGATAAATAAAAAAAGGCAGATTGACTTTGCCGTGCTGCGTCAGGGATTAAGCAAAGGTGCTTTTTTTTTATTTGTTAATTGTTTTGGCACGCCGGACGACAAGATTTTATTTTAATTCCAAGGCAAACAAATTGAAGATCAGTTTTTGACAACGGCTTGACCAATAGTGTTCAGGGTATCGTTTGTGAAGATCAGAGAAACGTGATTCAGGTGTTTTCTGTTTCGGTTATTTCAGTTCTGTTCTTGTGTTTCGATTCAGTTTCTATTAGTCGTGTTTGTGTTTAACATGGCAGAGGATGGGAAATTTTCAATCGATAAGTTTAACGGTACAGATTTTAGTTGGTGGAAGATGCAGATTGAGGCTGCATTGTGTCAGAAAGATCTTGATGTTGTGTTAACGGGGAAGAGACCGGAAAAGATGGAACCAGCCGAGTGGGAATTAAAAGACAAGAAAGCGAGGGCAGTTATCACGTTGTCATTGACTAGAAGTGTGGCATTTAACATCATGGAGGTTACCACTGCTAGTGGTATGATGTTGGCTCTTTCTAACATATATGAGAAGCCGTCGGCAGCAAATAAGGTCTTCTTAATTCGTGAGTTGGTTAACACAAGGATGAAAGAAGGCAGTTCAGTTACCGAGCATATTAATCTGTTGAATTCGATCTTAGCCAGACTCGTGTCCGTTGGCATTAAGTTCGATGATGAAGTTCAAGCTTTGCTACTGCTATCGTCATTGCCTGACAGTTGGTCTGGAACGGTTACAGCGGTTACTAGTTCTTCGGGAACCGACAAATTCACTTTTGAGAAGATTCGTGATCTCATTCTGGGCGAGGATGTCAGAAGAAAGAGTTCTGGGGAATCATCAAGTGGGTTGTTAAATGTCAGTAGAAGTAGAAAAAATAGCAGAGGTAGTGGGAGCAGGAACAGACAGAGGAGTCAGTCAAAGACTCGGGATCACTCTGGGGTAACATGTTGGAACTGCAAGGAGGTGGGGCATTTTAGGAATCAATGTCCGAATGAAAAGAAACAAGCAAACTATGCAGGAAACTACACTGATGAAGAAGATGATGCTTTGGTTTGTAGTGTAGAGAGCATGGTGGATTCCTGGGTTATGGATTCTGGTGCTTCATTCCATGCTACCCACAGCGGTGAAGCATTGCAGAATTTAAAAGATGGTGATTTTGGAAAGGTAAGGCTAGCGAACGATGAGGTTCTTGACGTGACGGGCATGGGTGACATAGATCTAAAAACTTCAGCCGGTTCATGGACTTTGAAGGATGTCCGAGTTATTCCAGGTTTGAAGAAACGTTTGATTTCTGTTGGGCAGTTGGATGAACAGGGACATGAGGTTAAGTTCAGAAACGGGCAGTGGAAAGTTGTTAAGGGGAATCTAGTTATTGCTCGAGGAAAGAAACAAGGTTCGTTGTATATGGTTAGCTTACCGTCTGAGGGAGTGACCGTCCCAGATCAGAAGAAAAACAAAATTCGGTTCACAGAGTCTCGTGGGCAGAAGAAGGTTTGTTTTGCAGATGACAAACCCAGAGCCACAGGTCAGATTCAGGTTGAACGTGCTAGGAAAGGTTCAAGAAAACGTGTCAAGGGTTTTCATGGCAGTGGGAGCATTGGTAGTCAGCCAGTCAAAGCTTCAGCCAGAGTTACTAGACAGTGGGTTGCGAGAACCAATACTCCAGCTGTTAAAGTCTCTCCAAATGATTATCTGCTTTATTCGGAGAGTGTTTGTTCTCATGGTGTTCCAGGATCCGGCAGTGCGTGTCAGTGGGAGCCGGTAGGGACGGAGAATGAGTCAGGGGCATATTTCGCCATGACTGATGTGTTGGAGCTCGATGGAGCTTCAACGGGCCTTTCAGTTGACTGATGAAAAGGCCGTTGCTGCCAGGATAGTTGATAAGGATTACTAGACGTACAGGTATTCACAGTGGACGGCAGTTGAAGATGATCAAGCCTCCAAGTGGGAGACTGTTGGGTTTGTGGAGGCTCGATTAGTTTGGGCCCGATTCGTTTAGAAGACATCCAGTGGCAGATTAATTAAATTGAAGACCCGACCCGTTTTATTTAATTATAGCCCGTTAGTAGTTTTCTTGGGGATTAAGTTGTTAACCCTAATTGTATCTATATATATAGTGGCTAGTGCTTGTAATCATGTATCACGAGAGGTGTGAGGCATAAAGCAATAAAAATTCCTGGTTGCAGCCCGTGGACGTAGGTCACATCGACCGAACCACGTAAATCCTTGTGTGTTCTCGTGTTCGTTATTTTTCTGCAGTGTTCGTTGATCGTTTGTGTTGCTTCCGCGTGCGTATAAACCTAACAGACCTATGGCGAGGAGACGGTGGAGGGTCGTCGGAGGTTTGGTCGGGGCAGAGAGGGTTCGGAGATGGGAGGCCGCCGAAAATTCGACCGAGAAAGAGGAGAGGGGGAGGGGGATCGAGGTTGCCTTCTCTCTGAAACGGAAGTGGGGGTGGGGTGATAAAAGGAAAAAATACAAATTTACATAACATACCTTCCCTCTTTATTTAAGTATAATAAATACCCCTAAAAAGTAAAAAGGCAAAAATAATCTTGACTTAACGGTGGATTTGAACGGAATCTGTTAAAAATGACAAAATGTGAAAGAATAAAAAAGTTAAAGGATAGAGAATGTAACAAAAAAAGATAAAGGATAAAAATTGCAAAACATGCAAAGTTAAAAGACAAAATATGTAATTTTTTCTACCCTAAAAAGTAAAAAGATAAAAATACCCTTGACTTAACGGTAAATTTTAACGGAATCTGTTAAAAATGATAAAATATAAAAGAAAGAAAAAAGTTAAAGAACAGAAAATATAACAAAAAAAAATAAAGTACAAAAATTGTAAAACATGTAAAGTTAAAAGGAAAATATATAATTTTGTCTTAAAATAAAGAAAGCACTCAGAAGTTTGATTTCAAATTCGCCCCCGAAAATATATAATTTTGTCAGTACAAGGAGGCGAGTGCCCGATCGGTTGACGTTTCATCGTCGCAACGAAACATTCAGACATGGATTCCGAATTGGCAAAGCAGATAGAGGAAACGGTGCTGGAGGTGCTCAAGAACTCAGACATGGATTCCACCACGGAATTCCAAGTCCGAAAAGCAGCATCCCAACAGCTCGGAATCGATTTATCGGAGCCTGCCCGGAAGAAACTCGTCCGAAATGTCGTCCAGACGTACCTTGAGGAACAACAGGCTAAAGCAGAGGCTGCCAATGAAGAAGGTGAGCCGGAGCAAGTGGAGGAGGAAGCAGAAGAAGAAGGTAGCGACGATGACAAGAAAAAGAAGAAGAAAGGTGCCAAAGAGTTCGATGACGAGGGAGATCTCATCATTTGCAGAGTAAGTTTGTTTAGCAATTGACTCGCGATTCGAAACCCTAATTTGGTTTCTTAAACACCGCCATTTCGAATTGGCGTTTTGTATGTCGTATTGAAACCCTAATTTGGTTCCATGAAATGCTTTACGTTGATTTGCTTTGATTATATCACAAAATCTGTTCGTTAAATTGCTCACCAAATTCTTCCTCAAGTTAACTGACACTTAAAACCATTCTATTAATTTACATTTTAGTCAAATATCATTGTTCTGGATTGAAAATGTGTCCAATTAAGTATGTAAAAGTTGGAAAGGGAACAGAAATTTTGTTCAGTCATGCTTCCAAAGCCTTTCTAAATCAAAGCTGGTGGGGAATTGCTGTAACTATGATATGATGAGTCCTAATTCTGTTCTTTTTGGTGCAGCTTTCAGAAAAAAGAAGGGTGACTCTTACTGAATTTAGAGGTAAAAGTTTGGTGTCTATAAGGGAGTACTACAAAAAAGATGGCAAAGAGCTTCCTAGTTCTAAAGGTATGAATGTTTAGAGTTTTGAATGCTCTGTTGGTAATGCTCTTCTTATTACATATGTCAAATTGTCAATCTGATTGATTATTTTGATAAGACCTGGGGTTTTATCAGAAAATTGTTGCTGATGGTGATAGCTCTGTTGTCGAAAGCGAACAAGGTTAAACCCTAAACCCTAGGCTCCCAGTTGCAGCCTTGTTGCCTCGCTTCAAAATCGTCATTTTCAGGCTCTCATGCGCATTTTCAGGCCAAATTTTTGTAAAAAAAAGCTTGAACAGGTCTGAAACAATTACTCTAGCCTTAAACAAGCCACGGATCAACCTAAAACAACCTAATCTAGCCCAAAACAAGCCTAAAATAGGTCTAAAACCCCTAAAAGTGATATTTTTATACTACGCACCTTGCTTAAAATCCCTTCGCTTTTTAAGCACCTTGTGTCTAGGCCCAAGCCCACTCTTTGCGCCTTGAATGTGCCTGCGCCTTATACAGCTATGGGTCGTAGTCAAATTATGTTTGTTTTGTACAAAAACAATATACAGTAGGTACGAGTGGCTTGCTATTTACCTCAAGTGAAAGGGTAAGGAAATAGACTTAGAGTTATTGAACTTCTATGAGAGGTTAATATTCATAATAACAGGGGGGCACCACTTGGTCTTATGATTAGGATTGGATTAAGTTGTATCTCAAGATTGTTTGTATGTTTCCAAGATTTTCATGTCTGTAGCTGCATACGCCACCTTCAATAATGGCAACAATGATGTAATTGGACTTCCTAAGGTATGGCAGGAGTCTTAGGGTACCTGATTTTTTATAAGTGGTTGATATTGAAAAACATCTATAGTTATCACTTATCAGTGAGTAAATATATGACTACTAAGGCACATCTAGCGCAATGGTATCTTGGTGTGGTAAATGGTGCCTCTTCCCTAAGGGTCTAGGGTTTGAGTATCGCTGTGGGCTGTGGAGTAGAAATGTAGAATTCCTACATTAGATGGGTGTGTGGGTTTCTGTTAAAGAAAGTGTTAATATCTGACTTTAATTTTGAAATTCTTGTTTTTTGTTGATATGAGCATATATAACCTGTCTATATGACAACAGCCAATGGTGAAATCCGTTTAATTCTATTTATAGCTGAAGCCGTTGGTATAATGGTTCGGTTTGTGGTTTGGACTTGGAATCGATTGTGTAAACAGCCAATGGTGGGTTTTAGAGGTGTTCATAAAGTCACAAACCGTTGAAATGGTCCGAACAACCCAAACCCAGCCTGGTGCTTTTTAGGTCCACGGTTTATGGAATGTAAGACCTTGGTATAATGGTTCGGTTTGTGGTTTGGACTTGGAATCGATTGTGTAAACCGACCTGCTTTTTAACTTTATTATGTGATAGATATTTTTTTAAGGTTTGCAATATGTAGTTTTGCATGTGTATAATATCCACTGACCATCTTTATCATTTTTCAAAGTTCAGTAAAAACATAAACTTTGAATTTGAAAAAAAAAGGTACAAGCCGCCACACAGAACTCTTTTGGCCATCCGCGACCCATCCAACCCACCCAGTTTGGTTTGTCTTTATCGTAACTGCAGTTAGTAGTTTGGCCCAGAGTTATCGTCAAAAGCGACCAAACCAACGACGGTTATCCGTCAAAAAGCTGCTTTTAACTTGTTAAATTCTTTTTAAAAGCTGATATCTTTTCATACCTTTGTTGTGATTTGTTCATTATAATAATGAGAGCTTCTGTTTGGCTGGTGTCTTTAGGTATCAGTTTGACTTCTGAGCAGTGGTCAAACTTCAGCAAGAATGTACCTGCCATAGAGAAGGCCATCAAGAAATTGGAGGGAAGGCTGTAAAACTTTTGATCATGAGCATGAAACTTGAAGCTTTATGGCATCCTAGTCGTTCAAATCAAACCTTAATCTGTAACTCTTAGGTTTCTTATACTGATGCACCATGTTTTTGTTCTTTTTAGTGGTCTCATGATTCCCATCCTTTGTTTGAAACCTTTCAACAACCCTCAAAGCAGTTATATGCAGGCATATCCTTGATAGTTAGTGTAGAGGAAAACTTTCCCATCCTACCAACATCTGAGTGTGATCATGAGTATTTTTTCAATTTTAATGGTTGAAATGTTCCTTTTTTGTAGCATCTATTTTCTCAAGATAACATATAACTCAAATCAACAAATGTACAAGTAAATTAGATAAAAGATTTGTCAAATGTTGAGCTAAACTTTGTTGAAACATAACACATTGACCCTAAAAGGGGGCAAATACAAAAGTATTGATATTACATATAATTGGAATAAGGAGTTCCATTCCATGTTGCTTCAGGAGTTTTTCAGGCTTCTGCTACTTCAACATTGGAGTAACTGACCTTGGTGATGAGCTATCCTCAACCACAGTTGTATCTGTTGCGTTGCAAAAAATCGGCTTCAATTTCACTCTCCAATAACTCTGGCTCCTCCGAGGCACCACTTTCATCGAGCTAGTTGCCGCCACACGCATCTGCTCAATCAACGCCTCCGTGTTAACTTCCTCCGACAATATCTCCTCCAACTGTTTTGTATTAATCACCAGTTTCACCTTCCATACCCCCTTTCTAGGTGGCGGTAACACTTCAAACCCCGACCCATCTGATAAATTCTTCGTCACAACTTGCAACGCCACTGCACTTGTCGACATTCTTTCTGGCTCGACCTCAGCCGCACCCGATAGTCCAACGGGCTCCGGTACACTCCTTTCCTCCAGCGCCAGAGGAAATAGATAGTAGAACTGACCACCGAGAAGTAGCTCCCGGTGGTCTAATGGTGACAGTAACTTATCTTTTTTGAAAAGCCCGTGTTTTGGGAAGTCGTTGACGACTTCTGAGACGAGTTTCGGGCTGCTGAACTCTAATACATGACCCGAGGGTGTCATGACTCGAACCGGGTCGAGACATGGATCAAATCCTTTGAAAGCACAGTTGCCCATCTATATGGTGTATCATAAAATAAACATGGAAGTGGTGTTATGTGTGTGTATATATATAACGGGTTTGAAGTTCAATGATGCTAGAAAACAAGACACGTCCAACAAGATTTTTTTTTTTAATTTGAACTAATCATGTGATTATGGGACAATACCGTTGGGAAGGCATCAAACTTATGTGATCCAAGACAGAGAATAAATGATTATAAAAGGACGCTAACATGTTCAGTTTAAAGACGTTAGCTGGGTAATTTAAATACATTTTAATGTTTTATAAATGCCGTACAAGCAGATGAATCTAGTCATATTCATATTTTTTTATTTTCATGCGAGGTTATAGACGAAAGGGTAATAGTTTTAGGACTCTGATTCAATGGGTCTCTGATTTAAAAATATATAT